>JAAGEH010002528.1:16500206-16578368 GCA_011751065.1 Lasiurus cinereus | reverse complement strand
GCAAGAAGAGGTAGCCTAATATAAGCCAGAAGTTTACTGAGATCTTTCCGTCTCTGTTCCAAGTCATGACGGACCCAAGTAAGAAGTGCATTCAATATTGTTTCCTCATTAGGAATGTTCATGTCATCACTGGCCAAGAGCTTTGCAATTTCATTGGCTGGTAAGAATACAAATTCCTGGTTTCGAATTACTTCCATAAAATGTTCCTAGAGAGAACATTTATATAAGTACATATATAAGTATCATATAAAGAATAAAGTTTTTTTTCTTTTTCCTGTCCAATACTGTTTTGTTTTGTTTTTTAGATGCCAAAATAGTTTATAATTTAGACCTTCCTTACAATTTATTACTGCTTTCTAGGAAAGAAACACAGTAGGAAAAAAACACACAATTTAAACTACAATCATATTGTTAAACTTTCAATTTCTATAATAAGTAGAATTAAAGTGTTGTATAATTTATTACATTTTAAAAATGGACATCGGACCTTTAGGTATTGCTTTGCTCAGGTTAGGGAATAATTTTGGCATGACTTTCAAAGGAAGGTAAAAAGATTTAGACATGAGATGTATGATAGGCTAACATTAAGATTTAGTTTAGATTTGTGGTTACTGTAGAATTTGGCCAACAGTGGAGCCAAATACCTGGGTGAGCTGTGAAGCTATTTCCCTTACCCAGGAGTGTTTCCAGGCTGCTAGATTTCCCTGGGCCACAGAAGTCTTCTCAGACTGCCTGGGGAAGAGTATGTGTCCTTAGGACTATCCTAAAACCACACTGGCCTTTAAGAGTCTTTTAATGTTATTTATAAGACCACCCAGGATTTTAAATCTGGTTTGAAAATTTTAATCTCCTCTAATCTGATTTACACACAAAGTTCTATTGGTCTATAAGAAAAAGCATTTCTATAAAAGAATGCACTGAGACTCTAGGACCTTTCATTAAAGACTCAGCCCTGGACACATATTAGAATCAGGCTCTTTTTAATTTGAAATGGGAGATAGGAATGCCCTCAGATGTTGAGAGAATGACTGTTATTAGGCTACTAGTAGCCCTGCGTACAAATCCGTGTGCCAGTAGCTCCCCAGTAGCTCTCCGCCCGCTGCCCCACCCCCCTGTAGCTCTCCCCTCTCCCTTAGCTTGCTGCCCTGCCTCTTCCTGTAGCTCTCTGTTGCCTGCTTGTAGCTCACTGCCCATCTCCTGCTGATCCATGATCCGGTTGTTAAGCGTTCAGTCATTACGCTTCACAGTGTAATGGCCATTTGCATATTACATCTTTATTGTACAGGATTATACCAAGCAATCTGAAGAGAAGGGAATTGTCCTCTCTGGTATACAAGGTTACAAGTCTTAGTGCATGGATTAATTACATAGTAGTAATTTAAATGCAAATGCTAGACACATTGTCCCTTTATGTTTTTCTTATACTTCCTAATGTGGAATGGCTGTCTCAGCACAAAGAATTTTAGTAAAATAGCTAAGGCTGTTTAAATCAGAGCTACAGATGTGAATTACCAATAATTATCTCCTAAATTGAAGTGAGAATTATATTTTCTATAGCATGCAGTAACCCCAGTTAAGTACTGATCTGAAATATATCTTGGGTTAACATTCTTTTCTATAAAAATTCTTCAGAGGAAAACCATACATGAATAGTTAACTAAATTCAATTGCTTCAATTCATCATGATTTGTTAAAGATGCCACAGTGAATCTATTTTAAATGACTGCTTATCATTTTCAGAAATATATTTTAATAAAACCTCAGTGCTGGAATGGCTTCAAGCAAACTGTTCTATGCCATTGTATACTGACATGATAAAATGATTTGGTAACATACAGCAAGAACTATAAAAATGTTGAAGTACTCAACCTAATTATGTCACTAGTAGTTTAGTCCTTAATAAATAATTTATGAGGGGAAAAAATTGATGCTTCTGTATTATCCTATATAATAAAAGGCTAATATGCAAATCAACTGAATGGCAGAAGGACCAGTCGCTATGATGTAGACTGACCACCAGGGGGTAGATGCTCCACACAGCTGACCCCTGGTGGTCAGTGCACTCCCACAGGGGGAGTGCTGTTCAGCCAGAAACCAGGCTCATGGCTGGCGAGCTCAATGGCCCACTTCCACAGCAGCACTAAGGAGCAGCAAGCCAAGTGGTAAGGAGCAGTGAACTCAGTGGTAAGGAGCAGCAAGCGGTAAGGCGAGAAGGGTGCCGGACTGTAAGAGGGATGTTCGACTGCTGGCTTAGGCCTGCTACCTAAGACGTCAGTTGAACATCCCCCGAAGTCTCCCAGAATGTGAGAGAGTACAGGCCAGGATGAAGGACCTTTTCAAATGCACGAATTTCGAGCACCAGGTCTCTAGTTATTTATAAAATTAAAACTTAGCAAATAGCCTAGATATCCAATTACAGGGGTTGTAACTCAATGAACTATTAAGTAGGAATTAAAAATTTCAAGGACAAAGATCATATAGTTATATAAAAAGTTGTTTATTCTAAAATATTAGATGGGAGTATGAAGAAATCAAATATATTCCTAATTGCTCAAAGGTATAGTGTATGGTATAGTCAACATTTATACAACACTGCCATGTTACTGATGTAACTACTGCCATACTTTCACATGGTATTAACCATTTGTACACCATAAGCATCTATAGATGCAAGTGGTGAACTTTTTTAAATTAAATTCAAAATATTGTGGCGTTAACTGGTTAATTGCATTTCATCAATGAGAAAAACCTATTATACAAATATTCTTTAAAAAAATCTTTAAATATATTTTTTATTTATTGGTTTTAGAGAGGAAAGGGAGAGAGAGATATATAAACATCAGTGATGAGAATCACTGATCAGCTGCCTCCTGCATGCTTCACACTGAGGATTGAGCTTGCAACCCAGGCATGTGCCCTGACCAGGAATTGAACCATGACCTCCTGGTTAGTTCATAAGTCGATGCTCAATCAGAGAGGTACACCAACTGGGTTAAATATATATACATATATTTTTAAATATTTATTTTATTGATTTCAGAGAGGAAGGGAGATGGAGAGGGAGAGGAAGAGACAGAAACATTGATGAGAGAGAAACATCATCAATCGTGGCTCCCTCCTGCACACCCCATACTGGGGATGGAGCTCACAACGTAGGCATGTGCCCTTGACTGGCATCGAACCCAGCACCCTTCCGTCTACCAGTCAACTCTCTACCCACTGAGCCAAACCAACTAGAGCTAAACAATCTTTTGCTTATTTGTTGATATATTTCAGAACATGCCCATTCCATTTTAGTATAATTTGTACTTAGTGAAAATTTAATTTTTAAAAACTTAATTGAATTACTACTAAAAAAAAGTACTGTTCAAAAGTATTTGGTTTTGAAGCAGGTATTTTAACAGAATTCCATGGTTTTATGGGTTTTCTAGATCACAAAATTTTTAAGTTTTAAAATGAAATATTTATATCTTATAAATCCATAATGACATTAAAATTTGTAATGACATAACCAGTCTTATACTTTTTTTGTAGAGGTTTAATGACTTGTTCCAGGTCAAGTGCAGTGCCTGTCAGAATAAGAACAAAGTCAGCCTTTCCTACTTGTATTTATTGCGGATCAGGGAATATCCAAAGTACATGCACCATTTACCTACTGTGCCAACTGAATTCACAGTGTGGCAATACACTTCCTTCATATTTTGAATCCATTTTATGATACAAACAGCTAAAATACTACCAAACCCTTGCTAGCATTATGCTCCTTTCCCCTTTGGGATAGTTTTTAAGTAAATGAAATTACTGAGGGATTTATTTAAATTGAAGATTGAATTTTGTTATACACTTTCATTCAGTTCCCATAGCAACAATTCAAATCACACAATCTGCCTCTAAATTACTTATTGTTATTAGAATTCAATTTCATGTCTCTGTTGCAACTGAATAATGTCAAATAATGGCTTGAAAGGAAAAAAAAATCCCTACCCCAACTTCTTGGCTATGAGAAGAGCTTTAAGAACATTGAGCTAATTTGAATTTAATTTATGTTTAAGTCTTAAAAAAGCAGCAATTGTGCTGCTACTGTAAACAACAGGAGTGACCTAAATATTTCATGTGAATAAAACTCCTTCCTAGGAAAGACATCTTACTTAAATTATAAACTGATTATAAAGATTTAAAAATTCAGCTTTATTTTATTTATATTAATGTTATTCCAAAAAGTATTTGATCTTGAAATGAGAAGTGTGCAAGGTTAAAATGAGAACTCTACAAGGAAGAATAAAGACGGAGTGGGAAAAGTCTTCTGAAAGGACTTATTTTAAGATGTTAACCTAACGCCATGCTAGGTCTATATGGTATTGCCCTGTTGCACAATTTCTTATTTTTTCACTGGAAGCACTTTGACCATTATCAACAGAACATTTCTGAAAAGTAATTATACCACAGGGAGAAAAACAAATCACAAAGGTTGTGCTTTTGTATAAGTGCTTTTAGTACACTCACATAAATCCCTACCGTGTTGAAGAGAGTAAATATATATAATGTGGCGACAATTACGATGATGTCATTTATTGACTGGGTATACTATGTGTCAATTCACTGTTTTAAGTGCTAAACTTCTAGTAACTCATTTAATCTCACATTAAGCTTATGAAGTAGGTAGAATTAATCTTCCCAACAGTTGTAAATATTTGGTCTTATAATTTTTCCAGATCTCTATTTTTCCAGTGAAAGATTCCTAAAGTACTTGTCAATCCCTTGACAGAACAACTCAACAGAGGATGGGGGCAGGGGGAGAGTGTAAAGAAAATATCTAAAGGTTGACAAAATTAGTAATATGGATAACTGTATGTGTGTATATAAATGCTCACATTTTCTCTTCCCTTAGAAGCCGTATTGCCTTAAATGAAGCATTTAAAGCAAGAGTCTTCAATCACTGTACAAGTGTGGACAGATGGTCATTCCTTAACAATCCACAACCCTCCCTTCCCTAAATCCCTCTACAATGAAGAGTAGGGAGTTGTTGGTCCTAACAATATGCCCTCAACATGCCCTTATTTTCTCGTTGTCCTAAATTAAGCTGTACTCATTATCCTCTAGGTGTCTGAATCACAGCACCCTTTATAATTTATTTTGGGCATATAATTTGATATAATTAATAACATTTCTATATAACTAAGAACACTTATTACGTATAATGAGGTTTATCCATGATAAAAAAAAAATTTCCCCTTCAGGCTCCTATATTCTGTACTAGGACTGCACCAATGCACTATGATCATTATCACCACCTTCCATCAGTGAATATGTGGACAATTGTGAAATTCATGCAAATCAAATGTTTGCTGTAAATCCTGCTCTAAAAACAAGAGATGTGAAAAACCTGAATGAACAGTACTAGGCCACTGTTCTGCTTTTTAGTGACTGTGAAAACTTAAGGCTTGACTCATGCATCCAAGAGAAATATTACTTGATGTTTTTCCTTATAACTCAATGAAAATATAATAGACTAGAGGCCCAGTGCACAAAATTCGTGCACAGGGTGGCAGGGGGGGTGGGGAGAGGGGATATCTTCAGCCTGGCCTGCACCTTCTCCATTCCAGGATCCCTTGGGGGATGTTCAAAGGCCAATTTAGGACATCTCTCTCATAATACAGGACCACTGGCTCCTAAGCACTCACCTGCCTGCTTGCCTGATTGCCCCTAACCATTCTGCCTGTCTGCCTGGTCGCCCCTAACTGCCCTCCTCTGCCAGCCTGGTTGCCCCTAACCGCCTCTGCCTTAGCCCCTGCCACCGTGGCTTTGTCCAGAAGGACGTCTGGAAGGATGTCTGGTCTAATTAGCATATTACCCTTTTATTACTATAGGTTAGACAGTGAACCTGAGCCTGATAACATGTGGCAGAGTCATGGGAAAGCAGCAACATGTAGATAAGCTTGCAATAATAAAGAACAAGACAAAGAGCATATGCTTTCCTGCTTTTCAAAAAAACACATACCATAGTATAATTGTGAGCCACTTTATGCAAATCTGTACAACCTTGGGCATCAGCAAAAGAACGGATTCCAAGACAGTTGGATGGGTGAAGCTGTTTCATTAAAAACTTACAGCATGCTTCCACAACCTGTGAAAGCTGAAGAAGGCAAGCTGTAGATAACAAGCACTCAATATTATCTTCTTTTAATTCAAGACGGCCTAAATGATAAAGAGAAATTCCATTAACTATGGAATTATATTAACTCCAGTTTATAAACTAATTGGTGTTAAGAATAATAGTTCTAAATAAGAACTCATTACATGCATTTCATATCTAGATGATTTAAGACATTTAGAAAGAAAAAAAAGAATGCTAACTATAAAATAACTTTTGCCTTTTGTGATTTCTGCTAAAACAAACAACTAGGAACTCATTTTTAAGACTTTTAGCAGGATGATTTAATTACTAACATATCTACTAAAGAAAACTCAAATTTTAAATGCAATATTCTAAACACACAGAATTGATCTAATTATATTAACATCTAAAAATATCATTCAAAAGCTTAATTATGATAACTGCTTTAAAGATTCTAATATACAGTTTTAACTTAAACAGGTTTCACTAAGGGTGGTGATTGTAATAGCAGAATTAACTGTTAGCTGTGGCTAAAAGCAGAAAACTGAAATCTAATAAGATAACATAAATCTAAGAAGTTTTAAGTTTATATTACCTGTATATGCATACTGAATCAGGGACCATAGTGAATTTGGTTCTACACCTTCCATTTTTATTTCTTCTTGTCTTGCTTCCCTGACATCATTAGTAAACATGGCAGCAAAATAATCTGAGACAGAGGAGAGCACCAATCTGAGAACATAATAGAAGAAAAAAAAAATCAATGACCACATTAAAGTTGATGCTCATTAGTAAGTGCTATTTCTACAGTTCTATATTTGTAAAATAATTTATGTTGTGAACTGGACAAAACATTTTCCCCCAAGAAAGTACACAGTATGCTGAGAATCACATGAAATAAACTCTAAGTGGGATGAAAATAAATAAATAAATGAATGCTACTTGTTTTTTCCTCTCCCTTCCTGCCACCTCCCCCCTCCCCCAGCCCCTAACTTTGTTACCCATAGAAATTGTGTGGTACTGAGAAATGCACTTTAAGTTTGACACATTGTTTTATGCTCTAGTTCCTTCCCTTGAATAATAAATTATCATTACTGAAAATTTTCTGCTGAGGTAATGATTTACTGTTTCATTTCTTAAATATTGATTTATAACATCTAGGGAAAAAAAAGCTGTAAGGCCACAGCATTAAATTGATTATATATAAAAAAGGGAAAGAAATATAAAGGTTGATTTCTGTTTATCACCTGTTTTTTATTTAATCATACAAGTAGTGACTATATGGGAGACATTTGAGAATGGTTTTAGCAAGTTATATTTAACTTCTGATATTTTAAATTATTATGATATTGTTATAAAGTTATAATATTTTTGTTACAACACTACAAACTATAATATTTTGTCATAATTATATATACTGGAGGCCCAATGCACAAATTTGTACACAGGTGGGGTCCCTCGGCCTGGAAAGCGATTAGGGCTCTCTCACACACTCCTGATTGGGGCCCATGGGGACCAGCTGGGGAAAGGCCACCGGAGGGCTCCAGGGTGTCCAGTCCTTTCACACAGTCCTGACCGGCTGGACCCCAGCAGCAAACTAACCTACTGGTTGGAGCGTCTGCCCCTTACTGGTCAGTGTGCATCATAGCGACTGATACTTAGCATATTATGCCTTTATTATATAGGATTTTAAACATGCATTTTCATTTGATAATATGTTTTTAATATATTTCCATGTCAGTACATTTACATAGATTTACTTTATTCATTAAAAAAAAAACCACACAGATTATGATACAATAATAGTTGAAACTCCCTCTGTGTTTCTCTCTAATTCCATTCTTGCTCCCTCCCCAAGAGTGGGTTGCTGGAGTCCTAATGTTTGGCTAATTGCTCTAGAAAGTGCTGTGCCAATTTAGATCCCTATCAGAATTGTATAATTTAATAAGGTCCCAGAATACTGTCAGATGTTAAAAATTTTGTTTAATTCACCTGATTGCTAGTGATGTTGAAGATCTTTCCAACTGTTTATTGGCCATTTAGTTTTCTTCTTTTGAGAACGGCCTATTCATTCATTTATCCCCCAAACAAATGCTTACTAGTATGCATGCCTAGTAAGTAATGGGCACTATTCCAGATACAGTGGTACCTCAAGATACGAGTTTAATTTGTTCCGTAACCTTGAGGCGTGGGAAACTATGAGACGCTCGAGTGGCAGTAAACCGGTGGGTCTTGTGCAGCCGGCCAATCCACGCGATTACTCATATCTCAACTGTTGCTTGTATTTCAAAGCAAAAATCGCTCGCTCGACGGCTCGTATCTCAAAAATCTTGTATGTTAGGGCACTCGTATCTCGAGGTACCACTGTACTTGAAATGTTATTAGCGCAAAAAATAGAGAAGAGATCTCTTCTCCCACTGAGTCTTACATTCTAGAGAGAAGGGAGACAGCTGATAAACAGCAGAAATAAACTCTATAGTACATTTAAAAGTGATAAGTGCCTTGGGGAAAAAAGTCAGGTAAAGGTATATGGGGAGTGGGAAGTGGGTAAAAGTAGATGGTCTCCTTGGAAAGAGACAATTGGGCAAGTAATTGAAGGAGATGCAGGAATTAGTCAGTCAGGGATCTGAGAATAGCATTCGGGCAGAAGAGCAGCCAATGAAAAAATCCAAAAGTCAGAGCAGCATGCATGGCACATACAAGGAACAATAAAGAGGTCTGTGTGGCTCGGAGTAAGCAAGGAGAGCACTAGGACAGAACATCACAGAGGTAATGCCAGGCTGGAGCACACAGCCACTATGGCACACGCAGTAATATGAGGAGCCACTGAAAAGTTTGATCAGAGGAATGACAGAATCTGAGTTCTATTTTTAAAGGATCACTTGAGTAGCTGTGTAGAAAACAGAATGTAGGGGAAAGGAATCAAAGGAAGGAGACTGGTTAGGAGTTTCCTGCCTTGGTTACCTAGTGACATGGTGATGGTTTACATAATATGTGTGACAGGTAAGGTAATGAGTTCTGCTTTGGAAATATAGAATTCGAAAAGCCTTTATGAAATTCAAGTTAACATGTTTCCTAAAAAACTGATGCTTCTAACATGGATTTCTTTGTCACAGTATGTAGTAGCATCTCATGCTAATTAAGTCATTGAAAACTGTAAGACCAAGGCCATTCTTCCTGATTTTACTTCCACTTTAGAGGGTTTAACAAAACTTTTGGGACAGAGTGTTAATTAATTTTGAAAGGCATAAAAAAGCCTTTGGGATCATAATAGTGATTAACATTGAATAACGGGATATGGAATTATCTGGAAAAAAGTGATTTGTTTTTTTATTATATAGCTCTTTTTTCTTTTTCTTATGTCAAGAAGTAATACTTCAGTTCTGTTAAAACCTTTTGTTCCCGAGCACCAATGATTTTCATATTCCTTGGAGATAGCAAACAAAAGTTGGGATAATTGCAGTTATTTAAAAATTCTTAATAGTTTTTGCCATTCTATTCGACCAGCTTTTTTGCTTCTAAATACCCACAGCTCTAATTCCCATTGAGTTTACTTAAAGTTATTTAATACATAGAATTAGGTAGGATGAAAGCTGCTTATAGTAACTGAAATCTATGTTAAACAATACTGACTGATCTGAGGCTATTGTGTTTTGTTTTTGTGTTTCTACAGAGGGAAAGTGACCTTTTGGGGTCATTTGATGTGTAATCTATATATATATAAAGCTAATATGCAAAGTGTCCTTTTGGGGGTTCAACTGGGAGACCAGAAGTTCGATCGCTGGCTATGACCACCAGGGGGTGATGTGGAATGAAAGAAGGCCCTAGCTGGCAGCTGGAAGATGCCAATTTGCCCTGATGATCTGCCCTGATCGCTGGCCAGGCCCAGGGACCCTACCCGTTCATGAATTTCATGCACCGGGCCTCTAGTAATTTCATATGCACCGTTTTCTTTGCAAAAATTCCATGAAATATATCCCTTTCCCAAAACATTCTATCCTTACAGTCAACTGAAATTAGTTACCACACAGGATACTATTATAATAATTTGGTTACTAAATAACAGGAAAAGAATAAAGGGAAGACTAAACAATAAAGGCATGCCATTTATACAGCCTTTCCAGGAAGCTGCAATTAACATTCTCCAAGTCTATTCTCCATAGATTGCTGAGGGAAGGGACTGGAGTATAGATGCATGCCCAGTAAGGTCCGGGTGCCATGGAAGATTGTTTACCTGTCAGTCACATCTGGGAACAAGTTAGTGGCTAGAATAGGCGTGGCCACTGCAAGGATGTGAAACCTGAATATTTAAACTCCTGGACAAAGGGACCTGCCTCTCTCTCTTGCTGCTCTTGTGTGACTCCTGTTGCAGGGCGCCTGGCTTCTCTGCATTTGACAATGTGGCCCACAGCCATGTGAACTCGAAAAGTTTGTAATGGATTAATAGACTTTAACTTGCCTGATGTTACCTGACCCAGCTCCACCATGGAATGGACATTCTGGACAATGGCCCTGCTTTTGGCTCTGCTGGAGCCCCAGCTGCACCTTTTTCAGGACTGAGTGAAGGGGCAGGGGACTTTGCAACCTGACAAATACAATTCTCTGCCAATAAAAACTATTCGTTCTCCCATGGGGGCCTCTGGAAATGCTTATTCCAGTGGTACCCCAAGAACCCCACTAGTGTCAGGGAAACTGAACCCATTGATTTCTTCTGCAACAAACATATATAACTAAATTATCAAGAAAATGTTCACACACACAGAAATTTAAAAAATAGTTACCTATGAGCTGGAATTCTACGATCACCAGCAACTAGAATTACATCACATAACTGTTTATGTCTCAAATAGTTTTCCATCTTTTTAAATGTTTGCTCAGCATGATTAAGGGCTTGGAAAAATTCATCTGATGAACATGGCTCCATAGTATGGCAGGTTGATAATGTCTGACTACTATTGGAAGTCCTGAAAAGAAAGAGAACACACATTTTGAAATATCACTATTACATTAAAAAGATGTTTTCTAGCGAGTCCCTTTAAAACCTTCAAATGTATTAGAAGTAAGTTATGCTACATCTAATATACAAAATGTCCCCTTGGGAGTTCGACTGACCAGGAGTTCAATCACTTGCTATGATGTACACTGACTGCCAGGGAGTGGCATGGAATGAATGAAGGCCCCAGCCAGCAGCCGGCAGCCAGGGAAGGGAGGCCCTGGCGGGCAGCCGGCAGCCACTAGGGACCCTATCCGTGCACGAATTTCATGCACTGGGCCTCTAGTTAATTAATAATCATTTATTTTTGTCTTTTAAAATCATATGTGTATCTTATAAGCATTGTGAGTGAATGTGACATTTGTTAGTGAACAGCTACACATATTCTTTGTAGTGCTTGTTTTTGAGGTCTCTTCTCTGATCAACACAACATCTCTGTTGAAAAAAAACACAAGTGTTTTCATATTAATAGACATTCTTCCTAACATTATATTTAGGTGTAAGACATCATTTTTGAAGTAAGGAAGGCAAATATAAATTCAAGTCATTCTTTACTTAAAAATAGGTTATGTTTACTAGCTCATTTATAAGATACTTAAAATATGAAAATATTATCATAAAAAACATGCTATAAATAATTTATTTGATTCTCTGTTCAGTCTTCGAAAGTCCAGATAAATTATAACTTATATTGCAGGTTAAAGGACTTTGATGGCCTAAATGAAAAATTATTTGAGATCTCCAAATTATAATTTGAAGAGTATGAGTTCTGTTTTCATATGATTTCTTGATGGCAAAAATTAAAATGATTAGGATTAAGAATCTCTATATATAAAAGGCTAAGTGACCGACATCTGTCCATCCGACTGACAGACCGGCCAGTATATATGACGCACACTGGCAATTTAAAAATGAACGTTGACTCGTGCATGGGCAATACATATAAAGCTCTCCCTGGTGCCAACCACATATGTGTGTTTCGACCTGTCATTACCAATTATGAATTTGGTTGACACTTCTATTATAGAGAAAGGGTGAATAGCGATATTAAAATATTTCTTCTAATTAATTTCCTTTCAATGTGCATGAATCCATGCATCAGGTCACTAGTGAAATAATAAATTCATTACCTCCCCTCTGTCCTCAAAGATCTCTTTTCCACAATCACTTGAATTAAGTAATTAACATCTGTTGGCTATGCAATTAACTATAAAATTGCCAATTGTGCCATAACTAAGTTCTCATTTCTCATCAGGTTCATTTTTAAGGATTTTATGATTCTGACAAATGCTTTGTTGAATCAAGCCTCACTGTATCTTGAGAATTTCTTAATATAAATATCTAATAACCTTATAAAAAAATCACTGGATGTTTTAAAGTAAAGGGAACTGAAGCAAGGGGATTAAGTACCTTGCCAGAAGTCATAGAATTTGTTCATGGCAGAAAGGGGGCTGTCATACAGATTGCCATGTGTTCAACAAAACAGCTTTTCTTTTCCTCCTGGTAATACTATATCTAGATTACATTTCCTAGCCTTTTATGGCAGATAGGTATGAACTTATGATGAAATGAACTGTGTCAACTCTAGGTTAACATGACTAAGAGCAGGTATGCCTTTTCCTCCCTCCCCTCCTCCCCCCTCTCTTTCTTCTTTCCTTCTCTCTCTCTCTCTCTCTCTCTCTCTCTCTCTCTCTCTCTCTCAAATGTATAGGACTGAGGACTCAGATGAAGGAAGAGGTAAGTTACAATCAAATAAGAACACTCCCATGTAGTGTACTCATGGAACTCTCACATTGGATTGAAATATAAGTGCCTGACTAATACATATTTCTACTAAATTCTCCCAGCCCAGTGCATTTTCAGTGCCAAACAAATATGGGCCCTAAAAAAATGTTCTTGAAGATAACTGTCAATAAAGATAATGAAGGCAAAATATATATTTTCTAGAAAGGTTGTATACTATGAATATTATTGGTGTGATGACCTGGAAAATCCAATATTATATACTCAACTTTACATTTAAGATCATTAATATAAAAATGTATTGAGTAATGTTAAACTATATGTTGCTTACACAAATAAATGAGAATTAGAATCTAAGAGAAAACATAAGGAAAAACAAAGAATGGTAGCTTTGATGAATAATAATTTGAAGATTTAAAACATTTTTCAATAGCACAAAATTTTAGTTTTATTCTGTCAAAATACTGACAAATGATTATGAGTATTAATAATTTAAGGATGAGATAAAATTAGAAAAATGAATTTTAATAAGCTACAAATCCTTTCTAGGGCAAGATAAAGTGAAGTAAATAAATCAAGCACTTCTTTCCTAGGGTTTCTATATTTTGTATTACATTTCTTATACTTTATATTACATTCTCAGAAATGACTAGAAAATGAATTTGTTGATGACTGGTTTGCGTGGACACATGATCCAAACAAGGCAATCAGAATTAATTTCAAGATGTTTGTTGATGTTCTTTAAAAAGTCATTGTCTTCCCATTGAATTTGCTAAGCTGATAAAAAGAAAACTTGAGGCTACTAGTGGCTTTTTTGCTGCCACATGAGAAAATGCCATCACAAAGGAAAACAGAATCTAGAGAGGGAGAAAAATAGATTTCTGGACTTATTTGAGTATCTGGATCCAGCCATGTCTAAAGCTAGGCTCTGTTCTTAGACTTTCAATTTACTTACATGAAGCAAAAGTTTCTAGCTTTTGCTTAAGTGAGTTGAGTTGGATTTTTGTCCTTTTCAACCAGAGTCCTAATTAATATTTATATTAGGCAAAAAAAAGCAGGCTGCAAAACAGTATGTAACAATAAGATTCAGATTTTTATTCTAAAAACACGCTTTTTATTGTGTATGTTTAGAAAATATACTGGAAGTACACTTCCCCAAATTGTTAATGATTGTTTTGGGGTGGCAGGAAAATTAGTTGTTTGCATTTTTTCATTTTTGCCTACTCTGTTTTCTAATGTCTCTATGATAAAAATATGATGCAATATAGTAAAAAACCAAAAATCTAATTGAAAAATTAAATCCAAAGAACTTGGAAGAGTTCTATTCAGCTGTCTTTACCTCTTGCACTTCGCTGATTTTAACCCCCAAACAATTCTTCACTTGTACAACAGTAATGAGTTTTAATTGGACACAGCTACACACTCAGGTAGAGAATACATTTCTGAGCTTCTTACAACTAGCTGTGGTCATGGGACTGGGTTTTCAACAATGAAATGTGAGCAGAACTAATATATCCAACTTGTGTTATTTGCCTAATGTCCTCCTTCTGTCTTTGACCTTTTCCACAGGTTAGAATGCAGAGGGGAACTGAGTAAACTTTGACCATAAAGAAAGGAAAACAATTTACAGGATGCAGACACAACATGGAAGGAATCCGAGTCTCTTGAGTGAACCTGTGAAGCAGAGTTACCTAGCTACCCTGGGCCACTTGCCATCTGTTAGGTGACAGAGAAATAAACTTCTATCTCCTTTGAGTTGCCATATTTTTGAATCTTTTTGTTATAGCATTTTAACCTAATCTCTAATAATATACTCCCTAAAGTTAAATGACCAAATTATAGGGCAATGTGCATACAAGTGTATATGTCATATGTGAATGTTTTTATGCCTAATACATATAATTCTAAAAATGTATAAAAATATAAGTGACATAAATATAGGTTCTTCTGTCTTAAAATTTTAGAATTACAAAGGCCAGGTGTGCAACTGTGGTGCCTATCCTGTTTCCTAAGCTATTGCTTCAGCTTTCCCAGAAGTTCTAGGAATAATATGATTCCGATAAATTCTTATTCTGTTTAAGTCAGTCAGTCAAGGTCAGTTGCTGAAAACTAAGAATGGTGATTGATATAGCATACAAATAGGTGTTAGGGGGCGTTCATGAACTCCTTAAACTATATACAAGATATTTAACACACACACACACACACACACACACACACACAGTGCTTTCTGGGAAGAGGTTCCATAGCTTATGTCAAGGGAATCTATATTATGACTTGGGAATATATGTATGAGGGAAGACCATGCCATATATCTGTCCTAGATACGAGTATATTATAGTTCAACTTCTTTGACATTTCTGGAAACAAGATACTTTTCATGTGGAAGTGTAGACATTTTTTAATTTCAAACTGAACCAGAATTAATAGACTGATTTAAACCAAGAGATGTAGAGACAAAAGGGTCAAGACAATGGAGATAGCTCTGGAGAAAAGCTGATTATTATGAGAGAGAAGGAGGATCTAAATGCCTTCCGGCTGACTCAAAGGATAGCAAATCATCTTATCAAGAAATAGAGTTCAAGGATATCTGTTGTAACCAAAAAGACAGGTCTGCTGACTGGATAAAGAGTTGTGGCCGTGTCAAGAGAATATCCCTGTAAGCCAGCCAGGCTTGCCATTTTCAAGAACCAGGCTAAGAAAATTAACTGGGGAGAGAAGGTGACACTGGCTAGAATAAATCATTAACTATTATGTTAATGCAAGCTGAAAAGGTGATTAAATGAATAGTTAGTTACAAAGAACTGCCTACTCACATGGAAGCATGAACTCTACATATAAATTGGGCTCAAACTGCAGCTATTTCCAACTGATCAAGGTCAATACCAGTGGTAAGTCAAGTTGGTAGCATGGACTAAAAGGGGCTACATGCTATCCTGACTAGCTCAGGGACAGCCTGTTAGGATGGTCTGAAATGAAAACTTTTAAAATTAAAAGTAGTTTATGGTAGGTAGTCATGTCCTAGGCTGGTATCTTTCCTGACAAAGGTCAAGCTTTACCTTAACTGAGCCTGTTGTCTTTTTGCATCTACTATAATGTGTTGTTGGAATGTCAAAGTAATTTTCCTTTTACTGGATCCCTCAAAGCACAGGCACTATTCTGTGGAGCCCACACATTCCCTCACTGTTAACTGAGTTAATCGTTGACTGTTAACTATCCTCCACCTACCTATGAAAAAAGAAGTATGTGTCTACTTTTTATCCAGTCCTAGAATGTCTCCTCCTCCTCTTTGCCTTCTTCCGCCTCTCTTAATTCATCACCAATGGATATCATGTAATCCACTTACATCTTCTCTTTTGATTATAATGTATAAAATAAGGTGCAAAACTGCCATTCTCCAGAACATTATCTCAATCCATTGTGATTTTGCTTCCGAGCATTTGTCAACATTTTAGCTCAAACCTGTGAAAAATTTTTCACAGGTTTGAATGTTTCTTACATTGACAGTAGTATGCATTTTTGATATGATGTGATGAAAATGGTACTTTATCCCTGTGTTCTTCCTCTCCCAAATTCATAACCCCAGTCTAATTATGAGAAAAACATCAGACACATCACAATTAAGACATTCTATAAAACATCTGACCAATACTCCTAAAACTGCTGAAATCATCAAAAACCAGGGAAGTCCCTGGGCTGGTGTGGCTCAGTGGTTGAACACTGACCCATGAACCAGGAGGTCACAATTCAATTCAGAATACATGCCGGGATTACTGGTTCAATCCCCAGTAGGGGGCATACAGGAGGCAGCAGATTATTCTTTCTCTCTCTCTTCCTTCCTCTCTTTGAAATCAATAAAAAAATAAAACAAAAACATACAACAATAAGGAAAGTCTGAGAAACTGTCACAGCCCAGAGGAGACTAAGGGAACATGATGAACTAAATATAACAATGTTGCCTGGCTGCCCGGTGTGGCCAATGGTTGAGCACCGACCTATGAACCAGGAGGTCATGGTTTGATTCCTGGTCAGGGCACATGCCAGGGTTGCAGGCTCAATCCCCAGTAGGGGGCATGCAGGAGGCAGTTGTTCAATGATATTCTCTCATCAAGGATGTTTCTATCTCTCCCTCTCCCTTCCTCTCTGAAATCAATTAAAAAAAAAAGTGACATGTTATTCTGGATAGAATCCTATAACAGAGAAAGGATATTAGGTAGAAATTAAGTAAATCTGGATAAAGTATGGACTTCAGTTAGCAATAAAATATCAATATCAATTCACTAATAACAGATGCACCATACTAATCCTATATAATAAAGAGATAATATGCAAATACAAACAAAATGGCTGTCTACAACCAGGCCGGCAGGGGGGTTAATGAGGGACGACCAAATGACTGAACAAGCAAGTTGTGTGGGGTGACCAGGCTGGCAGGGGGTTAGTGAGGGACAACCAAATGACTGAACAGTAGGCTGTGTGGAGCAACCAGGCTGGTGTGGGGGTGGGGGGACAATAAGAGGCGACCAGGCCAGCAGGAGGGGGGAGTTAGGGGCGACCAGGCTAATAGGGGGTGCAGCTGGGGGTGACCAGGTTGGCAGGCAGGAAGTGATTAGGAGCCAGAGGTCCCAGATTGTGAGAGGGATGTCCGACTGCTGGTGCAGGCAGTCAGACATTCCCCGAGGGGTCCTAGATTGAAGAGGGTGCAGGCTGGGCTGAAGGTACCCTCCCTCCTGTGCACCATATACTATCTTCACAATTTTTCTATACACCTAAAACTGTAATAAAAATATAACATTTATTTTTCTTAAATGCAGTTTTATTTTACTTATGACCTTGATCAAGTTACTTAGCCTTTCTGTGCCTCATTGGCCTCATCTGTAAAGTTAGAACCCAGGATGGGGAAAAGGAGGTTTACAGTTGTGGGTATGGAAAACTGTTTATTCTTGTATTATTATTTATTGTATTATTGTCTATATGAACAACTGTAAACCTACTTTTGCTCCATCCTCTATAACAGGAGCAGTCTAACTCAGAAATCTGTTGTGAAGACTAAATGAGTTAATATACTAAAATGCTTAGAACAGTGTCTCACGGATAGTTAGCACCAGTCAGTATTAACTGTATTATTTTATTATTTTTCGATATTTGTAAAGTACAGTAACATTTTATGCATATTGACTAAAAAATTGTCTGACATTAAAGTCTAACTTTATAAACAAAATTTGAAATGATTTCCCCCAGTTAAAAATGTCAAAAAATTACAGAATTTCAAAGCTGCCAAATCAAGGAAGTGTAAACTGTTTGTATTATGGTCACTTTGGTGGGCCACGTGTAAACCTTGCTGACTCCATTAAGAATTCATCATGAGTTAAGCTCTTAAGAACCTATAGTTCACATGAAAGGTGATAACTTTGTTATATAGGGCCTAAAATTCTCATGGTGTAAAATAAATGAAAGTTTGTATTTTAATACTGAAGTAATGATTTAGATGACTCCTATGGAGAAAAGGTGGCTAGGTTATAGACCCAAGATCAAAGTTAAAAGAAGAGGAACTTTTAAATCTGTGGTAGCAGAAACTACCAGAAGCCTAAGTCTCAGGCAGATACTTCTCCTAGCTAGAATACAACTAATCAAACATATTAATAATGTTTGCCGCCTCCTAAGTCTTTATGATTCTGTGTATGTAAAACCACTCAGCAGCCTTCCCTTTTTCTAATAACTGAAAATTTCATACTAAGTTTTGGTGTCTAAATAAAAAATATTACTGCCTATATAAATTCTCCATGTATCTTATGTATTTCCCCATTATGTCCTTAATATTTTAAGATACCTATAGTATAATCAAATAAAATATTTACTATGTATTTATTATTTGCAAATATTGTATAAGAAAAAGAAACATTCCCAAGTTACATACAAAAATTTGATGAATATCAGTGTGGCTTCTTTTAACATTAACAGTGATAGTTTTTGATTTGTTTACAGTAGAAAAGCAACCACCTAGAGAGATGCTCACTTAACCAAAAAGCTAGGGCCAAATAAATGTATCCACCCTTATAACAAAAATCAAAGATTCAGAGGCAGAAGACTAAAAGATATGAGAATTAGATATATTTAATCTGGAAAAAAAATGGAGAAGTAAAAATATACACACAAATGACATTTCTAAAATGTAGATGTTTGTTTTATCCTCTTTTTTGCAAGAAGGTGTTAAGATAGAAATTTTAAAGCATTGGGAATATTAAATTGCTTTGACATATTTCCCCTTTACTAGTATATCTAAGAATCAGAGACATTTTAAGTACATTTTATTTTCGAAAAAGTATTTTAGAAATAGTTTGATTAATGTAGATGTAAACTGTTTACTTTATCAATCTTCTTGAGTAAATTTTTTTAAACAATGACATTTATTTTAGATTTTTAAAAATGTCATTTTCTTATATTTACATCTCCTATAAATAGAAATATTAATTTATAGTCTTGATGTATGCAGATAGCAATCTCAATAAAAGGCAATATTTTTCTTTCATAATGAATATCCCAACAAGATGATATTTCAATATGGATACTAAAAAATAGATTAATTTAATTTTAGTAATCACTACCTTTGTTGTCAGGAAGTAAATTATAGTAACCAATGTGTGTATAACCTTTCCAAAACTATACATGTATATAAATTTCATACACACATATGTAAAATCTCTCCAAATAGTAGATACATGTTAAGATTTTTATAATTTATGCTGATAAATGAATGGTTTGTCTAATGTTAAAATGTTGATACATTGCATTGATTTTTTAAATGGAAAGATGATTATTCTTTGGTTTTCCACAAAAATGATAAGCCCTGAACCTTTCACTATATAAATTATTCTCCTATGGCAACAAGTCTCAAAACAACCACCAACTCCTCCACAATACCACCCAAATCCCCCAAACGAACAAACCAACAAACCCAAAACAATGAAATCAAATTAACTCAATTTATCTCCATGTTAAAATTATTAGTTTTCTTTAATCTCAAGATAATGTCAAGTCACAAACTAATTAAAATTTTTTTAATTTAAAAATTAAAAAAAATTAAATATACTAGTTATTATGTAAAGATATTTCCTTCTCTCCATTACACAAATGATAATAGGTGATTAGTCTATATTTATCACTATTCCGACACCACAGTTTATAATTCAATATTCTGAAGGTTAGAAGGGAAGGCAGTCAATATTCCTAAGAAAGATTTATTTATTTTTCCTAAATAAGATATATTTTAATATAAGAACTCATTTTATCTCCATGTACTACATTAATAATCAACATACAAATTACAAGTGTCACCAAACCTGCAAAGAGATTTTAAAAGAAAAATAATCTATAATCAAACTAAACAAATGATAAGCTATATATGCCTTTAAATATTTTGAAATATTTGAGTGTAGATGAATCAGAAAGATAATTTTCATATTGTAACTTCTATGTAATATTGTACAGTAGTTTATACTAGTTAATAAGAAAATACATTTCAAAGATAAAACCAGGTTCCAAGGATGAATATAGATAAAGTCATTACGAAATTATGAATGTTTTATTTTCTCCCCTCAAACTCATTTCCCCTCCTCCTTGCCCTCTTTCACCAGCTGACCACAACTAGCCCTCTACATTCCTTTAAACTCTCCTGAAGGAATGTCCCTCATTTCCCTAAATAGCACAATTTTCAGTGAAGTGAAGGTAACAGGAATTAGTAGCTGTAATCTTAGAAAGAGACATGTTACTGTATTCTCTGTATTAGTCTGGAGAGCTGCAACATAGACAAGACAAAGAGAAATAACCATAAAAAGACTATTGACAACTACATGGTGCAAAAAAATTATTGACAACTACTGTGTTATCTCCTTATAAAACCTTTCATTTTCATTAAGATTTAAAATGACTCTATAATATGTTACAAACTAAAATGTCATAAAATTTATACACTAGAAATGTCTCTCATAGTTTTGCTATGATTAAGAAAGGTAAAAGGATGAAGCAAACTGAAAGGCAATGATGCATAAAACTGTTACTATATGTTCTTTTCAAGCAGAGCCAGATCTATATCTGGAACATGAGATATTTAAAAAAGAATGCTATTTGTTGTCTTTATAATTTTACAGAATTAATATTAGAATATTTTAAAATCCCAGCCAAAGTTCCACATTTGCATACCAAGATATTACATATGTGTTTGCACGAGGTACAAACATATATATTCATAAATTTTAAATAATAATACTAAGTTATATTAAAACATTATAGAGAATATACCCCACCCCCATTTCTAACAGTAAGAAAATCATCGACCTGCATGAACTGGAATCAGATTCATTTTCTTCTTCACTAGTGCCATCATCCACTTCTGGTCTATCCAGCCAGTGTGCACCGCCACAATCTTCTGCTGTAAACTCAAATGCCGGGACTTCAGAGGTGGATGCCATTGGCCAAGAAGGTGAACTCTGAAAATCCAGTTGGCTGGACCTTCGGTAACCAATTGAAGCCAGAGGCAATTGTAGGTTACATGGATCTAAAAACTTTCTCCCACCGTTTGCTCCAGTCTGTCCTCGATTCCAAAATTCTCCCTGCTGGCTGTCAACTGTAGAATTAGGAGATGATGCTTGATGGCCAAACCACCTCCATCTGATTTTCAAAATCTGCTTCACATCAAACTCTTTACGAGAACCAGACATCCTCAGAGAAACCAAGTGATCGTCTAGGCAACGGGCAAAAAGCACTGCACACAAATCTGTGCATCCAACCAAGACAAGAGAAGTATATGCCCTGCTGTACACAATAAACAGATTGAAAAGAAAATAAATCACATTCACATATATAGATATATTTACTTTTACAGCTCTATGTCAGATTATAAAGAACAAAGGATAATGAATAAAGATGAAACACGGTGGAACATTCCGTTCAATCAGAGCAAACTCATCCACCTATCCTGAAGCAGCTAGCCCACTTTCCTCTGCTCTCCTTTCCCATACTGACCATTAGCTCTCACAAACACTGACAGCATTCATTAAAGCCCTTTCAAATGCAGAACACTACCCCCTTTCCTTAAACCACAAATGACAGAGACAGAAAGCACTATCCCTCACAGTATCAGTCTGCTGCTTAGTATATTAACTCTTTTATTGCTGAAACAAGAAATTTATTCCAGAGCATTTTCCTTTGTACCTAAAATCACTGTAAAACTGAAGTGTCTCTATTTTTACACTAAGTTCCTACACGAGATATCACAAAAGAATAGTTCTTTAAGAAGCATTTTTTAATTAGATGAGTTATAGTGGGTTTTCAAGCTGTGCTCTTTGGATAGCGGAAGAAGGAGGAACGGAACAAAAGGTGAGGTTCCAGTTTGATGCTTTCCACCTCTCCCCTTTAGGAAAGGAGTGCATTTAATTAATAGAGTAAGTTTCTGGGTAAGATTTCATTTGAGCAAAGAATAAGGAGAAAAAGTTTGAAACTACAAAGGATCAAAATATGGCAGTACTTATTCTTCAACTAAATAACATGAAGCCACTATTGCTCTAAACATAGGATGGGACTATGATAATATCCACATTTCTATGACACTACTTAGAAAAAGGCAAGTGTGGCTCAAGAAAGCTACCAAGGACTGGGATAGGACTATTTGGGGGGTGTACAGGTACCATAATGGTACCCTCTATTGTTAGCAAAACAAAACAATGGTCTAAACATGGTTACAATTAAGGTAAACTGATAAAGCAAATAAAAATCAAATGCAATCAAATTATAAAATATTGAGTAGTTACTGTGAGCAAGACACTCTACTAGGTATTGGGTGGGGGGCATAGATATATGCATCTTAATTCCTATACTCAAAAATAATTATAACCAGTTATAAAAATATTTGATAATTTAAATATAAAAAACATTTTTCAGGGTGCTCAGTATCTAATACTATATCACGTATTTCACTCAAAGGGCAATGCTTTTTTTCAACTGACCAAGAAAAAAAAAAAGCTGCTTTGGAGGCTTAAAATATATTTCAAGGCATCTTAACCTCACACAGCACTTTAAGAGAATCAGAGTGAGAGGCATAAAAAGCCATATAAAATTTTGTGCTAAGTATTGTAGAACAAACCATAACCACTATAAAAAAGACAAGAGAGATATCAGGATGGTGTGGGATGGCATGGGCCAGTTATATTAAAGAGAAGGTATCCAAGAGTAGGAAGAAGTTGAATAGGCAGAATGAGGATAGATTTTATAAAGGAAGAAAGACATTTAAAAGAAAGCATGAAGTGAGCACATTGGCAAAGAAAGGGGGAAATATTATTTTACTCAGCCAGCCACATATACCTAATTAATAGTAGAGTTGGATAAATATAAGATAAAGTGCCTTATTTGAGCACAAAGCAAAGGTATAAAGACCAGCAGGCAATACTAAGTGGACTACTGAATAGAGCAGTGTTTTAGGAAATTAATTGGGCAGTAGTATGCAAGATGCATTAGAGTGAAATGACACTTCCCTTTCCCCGCACTTTTGTCAGACTTCTAACTCCACTCTCCTATCCAACTTCATTTCCAACACAGACATACCACTTCATCTGTCAAGGTAGAGTCTAATTATGTTGTTCCCCCTTTATATGCTGTTTGTGTCTCAATTCCTGTGTTTTTTAAAATATATTTTTTATTAATTTCAGAGAGGAAAGGAGATGGGGAGAGATACAAACATCAATGATGAGAATCATTGATTGGCTGCCTCCTGCCTGCCCCCACGTAACCCAACTAGGGATCAAGCCAGCAACCCAGGCATGTGTCCTGACTGGGAATTGAATTGTGATCTCTTGTTTCATAGGTGGACACTCAACCACTGAGCCACAATGGTTGGACCCAATTTTGGTGGAATCCTTCTCATCCTTTAAGGCTCAGCACAGATATTACAATTCTTAGAAATATTTCAATTACTCCAACATTGTGGTTCTCAACAAGAATTGCACCAACACCAACACCCCCTGCATCCCAAAAGGGGTGCTGGAAGTTGGGGCTGGAATTTTAGTTGTTGGAATGACCGGAGAGTGCTACAGGCATTGAGTGAGCAGGGGCCAGAGATGGTAAATAACTTGCAAAGCACGGTATAGACGCATACAATAAAGAATTGCATTGCAGTAGTTCATAATGATCTTGCCATCATTGTCTTCATTCAAATAACTATTTACATGTACAAAGCACCACAAGAAATAGAAAAATGAATAACAGATTTTTTTGTTGTTAATCCTCATCCAAAGATATATATACTTTTTTTTAGAGAGAAGGAAGAGAGGGAGAAGAGTGAGAGACAAAGAGATGAGGAGAGAGAGGGAGAAAGAGATGAAAGACAAAGCAACTGGCTGCCTCCTGCAGGTGTCCCTGAAACCCTTCAGTTCATGGACCGATGCTCAAACCACTGAGCACACTGCCCAGGGCAGATTTCTTTTTACTTTTTTGTTAATCTTCATGGGAGTGTATTTTTTCCATTGATTTTTTAGAGAGAGTGGAAGGGAAGGTGTGAGATAGAGTTAGAGAGAGAGAGAGATTGAGATTGATTGGTGCCTCTCATACATGCCCCAACCGGGGTCAAGGATTGAGCCTGCAAATGACGTATATGCCCTTGAGCGGAATTGAAACCATGACCCTCTAGTGCAAGGGCTGATGCTCTGTCCAATGAGCCACGCCATCCAGAGCAAATCTTTTTTTTAAGGAGGTTTTAAACTTACACTCTGGCAGAGAAATGGATAATTAAATGAACATTACAAATGAAGACTATATTTTGATAAATATAATTTTATGTAGATATAGCTTTTAATTGGATTTAATATATCAATGTGAGAGCATTTATCAGAGATTCTACTTACAATGTGCTAGCTCTAATAGCTAGAAGTGATTTTAATTGTTCAGTTGTTTGGTTGACTGTTGAAGCCTGAACTCTAGAGTTAACTTCATTAAAAGCCACTGGGATGCCAGACACTTCTCAATATAATACAGAGGAGAAATCCAAACACTTAAGGAGATGTAAATGTTAAAATATTAAACCACGCCCCCACTTCTAGGAGAGCCCAAAGACCCTTTACACCACAGTATTAAGATATACATTAAATATTACCTCTTTAATGTAGTAGCTGTTCTGAATAGTTTAGAGATTCAGGTAAAAGATTAGCTGTTGAAATAGGTTCTTTGATTTTAAAGGGAGTTCAACCAGGATCTCAGGTTGTCAAAGACCAAGTAGCAGCACTTAACCACTAATGTCATGATCATAGGTTCAGTTACACACACACACATTTAAATATATACATATATGTGTGTGTGTATTTTTTAAACCTAAACTTTTATATCAGTGGACTTATATTGTATGCTTTTTAAAATGAAACCTTTATTTTGCCAATCCTCGACCATTCATTCTCTCTAGTAATCAATATTGACAGGCTGGTGTAAAGCCTTTCACATCTTTCTTCATGTTTAAAAGGCATATACAAACTTACATATACATATACAGGAGTTTTGTTACTGTTTTATAAAAGAGATTTTGTATTATATATATCTTTCTATGGCATTTTGCTTTTCTCAATTATATACATACTAGAGGCCTGGTGCATGGGATTTGTGCACTGCGGGACAGGGGCGGGGTCCCTCAGCCCTGCATGCTCCTTCTTGCAATCTAGGAGCCCTTGGGGAATGTCTCACTGACAGCTTCAGCACTGCTGTGGAAATAGGAGTGGCTCCTACCACCTCCGCTGCCCTTGCCAATCTTGAGCGGGCTTCTGGCTGAGCAGCCCTCCCCCTGTGGGAGTGCACTGACCACCAGGGGGCAGCTTCTGCATTGAGCATCTGTCCCCTGGTGGTCAGTGCATGTCATAGTGAACAGTGGTTCTGCCATTTGGTTGATTTGCATATTATCCTTTTATTATATAGGATATATATATAATTATATATATATATATATATACATATATATATATGTATATATATATATGAACTAATAATTTTTTAACAGTTGCATTTATATTTCATAAATATAAAATACAATTTATCAACTTATCTCCTTGCTAATGGGCATTTGAGTTGATTTCAGGTTTTTGTTTTATGTTATTAAAACAATGTTGAAATAAAAATATGTGTGAGGATTTTATGTCTATGGAATTTATGCCAAGGAATAGAATTTCTGGGTTGAAGGTATATATAGTTTATATTTAAATACATAGTTTACTTTCCTAAAACTCACATTTCCAAAACTAAAGTGAGTTTATCCCTCTAATCTCTTTTCTTAGGCCCAATAGTTAACAATGAGTATTATAATTATTTTAACTCCAGATGACTACTGGGCTTGAGAATATTTTCATAGGCTTTTGGCTGATTTGACTTCTAGTGTTCTTCTTTTAAAAAAAAAATATTTTTATTGATTTCAGAGAGAGGAAGAAAGATGGAGAGATTGAAACATCAATGATGAGAGAGATTCATTGATTAGCTGTCTCCTGCACGCCTCCTACTAGGATTGAGCTCACAACCTAGGCATGTGCCCTTGAATGGAATACCAAATAACACATAAAAACCTGAAATAACACTAACATATAGGGAAAGCAGGAATGCACAAAACAAACCGAGATAAGATACAGATGCTCACAGACTGGAATCCTTCAGTCCACAGGCTGATGCTCTATCCATTGAGACAAACTGGATAGGGTGACTTGTAGTTTTCTAAACTATGTATTTATGCTGTGTTTTTTCCTTATTACTATCTAGATGCTCTTTCTATATTACCAATATTAACTCTGCCTTACTTTGCAGATAATTTAAATTCATCTATAACAAACTAAGGATACTAAGATAGCTAGAGGTTAAAAAGTATATTTCTAGTCAAGTTGGAACTCTGTGTATTACAAAAGCCCACTTGCCAGTTGAAACCTATAGTTTGGTTCATCAAATGAAAAAGTACCCCCCAGTTTTTAAAAGTGCACCTCATGCCACTTTCCCTTTTATGAAAGATCTACATTAGAACCTAACTGAGCTAACTGAAAGAGATGTGAAGGGGATTTTCACTTTTACAGAGAAAGGTGAGAAATAGCATTCAGCATTTGTCTGGCTGCAAGCTGTTATGAGGCAGTGGCACCTCCAGCAGTGAGCGTGGCACTACCACACTCTTTCCCAGGGAATGACACTTAGCATCCCAGCATCAAGCTGCCAGGGTGTGAGCTGGGTCTGTGAGCATCTGTACCTTATCTCGGTTTGTTTTGTGCGTTCCTGCTTTCCCTCTATGTTAGTGTTATTTCAGGTTTTTATGTGTTATTTGGTATGATTTGGTGAGTTATTTATTGGATACAAATGAATGGTTATTGCTTCTTTGCCTTATGCCAGTGATTTTCATCCTTTTTCAGCTCATGTCACACATAAATGAATTACTAAAATTCTGCAGCACACTAAAAAATGTATTTTTGCTGAGATGACAAAAAACAGGTATAATTTTGATTCATTTACACTGGACAGTTATCATTTTTTGTGTTGTTTTTTATTGTAGTTGTTATTAATCCTCACCCAAGGATATTTTTTCCATTGATTTAGAGAATGGGAAGGAGGAAGAAGAGAGAGGAAGAGAGGGAGAGATTGATGTGAGAGCGATACGTTGCTTCCTGCACATGTCCCGGTTGGGGCCAAAGATCGAACTTGTGATCCAGGAATCGAACTGGTGACCCTTCAGTGTGCAGGCTGACACTCTAGCCACTGAGCAACATTGGCAAGCACTGCTGTTATCATTTTTTACTTGATAACCTAAGGGAAAAGAGGTCAGGGCCCCTGACAAAATAGTCAGGTATTGCATGTTTTAAAAATTCTTGTGGCTATTGACTGCCATTTCAGCTTAGAAAGTTTTCATAGGATATGCTCTACTTTTGGATAGCAGGGAAAGCCTATAGTTGTAAAAATTATTTTTACATATCATTAAAGAATTTATTTTAATTTAAACACATAAGTACATGTTTATTCGCTAAGTTTTCCATATAGGGCTCATGCTTTGTTTGATATGGGCCTTCTAATGAGTTTGGGTCCTCTTTATTATATAAGCCATGTCCACAATGACCCATCATCTATTTTCACGTAGTTTCTGTGAGTGGAGAAAGAGCTTAAAAGTACTTCTGAAAGAATATGAATACAAAATCCATTAGACCAGTAGTCTGTCCACCATGAGATAAAAACCTTGGGCCAGATGTAAATGAATGCACTGCTTACTTCAGGAGAAGTAAGGTTTTAACCATGCATGGAAAAAAGTCAGCTGAACTAAGCAGTGTGCTTAGTGATGTAGTTAATTTACATTCTGGTGTGAGCTTATTTCCTTGAGAACCACTAACACTCTAAACACCACTTAGCTAGCTGGTCCATGGACACTTGGACAAGCACTGTTTGGGCTTAGATAATCCCCCGCCCCCACCTCTTAACAGTTATCCAATTTGATGGTAAATTTGTTATTTACTCAGTTATATTAATTAAGCATTCAGCTTAATTTTCAAAGAAAAAATTCTCCTTTCTTTATGCTCATTAATTTACATATTTACTCCTGTTTTATAATTATTATAACAAGCATAACGGTTAAAAACAGGTTTCTGAATAAACACAACTAACTTCTGGCAAGTACCTGCAGGTCTACTACAGAGCAGCCTGCTTAGCCATGAGCATTCAGCTGGCCCTTGGGATAAGTCAGTACATTTAACAGAGGAAGGAGAAGCATTAGGTTAGAGCTATGAGTCTTCAGAAGTAGCTGGTGAAGAGATCTGCTATTATTTCCCCACATTATCACTTATTAATGGTAGCCTAAGTGATACAGCAGGAGGAGCCCACTAGCTAAACCACTTACTAGCTCACTGCATAATTGGGCAAATCATGTTTTCTTGATCTTTAGTTTACTGTTCAGTAAAATGGGATTAAGTAAGTAGCATGTGCAAGTACTGAGTAAAGACCTGGATTTGTAACAGCAGCTAGTATTTCCTAAGTGTCTAAATGAGCAAGGTAATATATGAAATACTTTACATGGAGGCAAACGGGGTAATTCCCCTTCCCCTATAGATAAGGACACTGAAGCGAAGTGAGGTTACATATCTAGTGAATAGCAGGGTTCATTATGAACCAGAACTGAATCTAAGGACCATATACTTTCAAGTACACACATTGCTTCTTGCTTTCAAAATATTCTCATTTGCACCTCACAACCACCTTGTAAGGAAGCAAGGTAGTGAGGAAGCACGTTCGGAGGCTAGTTGACTAGTACAAGGTTAGACATCTAGGACAGGGCAGTAGAGCAGACTTAAATTCTTTACCAAAAATACCTAACCAAAGTTAAAGCAAATAAGGCACTAAAAAGAAGGAAAAAACACAGAGTAATTAAAGGACACATCACTCCTAATATAACAAATACAGTACTGTTAAGTTCATCATAATTAAATGTCAAAATGGCATTTATTCACCAAGTACAGTGCCTTATAGATTTCACCCACTTAGCTCCCTCTCAGTTTCTATCACTATTTCTTTGGGCCAATTGCTGAGCCACATGAACATTAAAAGAACCTTTTCATCCCTCAAATGTCTATCTGTTCTAATATCCAGTTATAGAGCAAGCAACATTGAAAAAATCAGCTAAATTAATATGCTATGGCTTTTTTAGCCCCAAACTCATCTATAAAAGTTATCACAGCTGATATACTATGAAGGCCACAACATGATTATAACAAAATATTTACTTTAAAAAATAGCCCTTTGAGTTGATGAAAGGTAAAAGAGACTTCCTTGCCACCCATGCCTTAGATTTTGTGAATTTAAGTACACATTTGCTGTAGCACAAGGATGAGAACTGTTATACAGTAACGACAGCAAACCTCAGCTAAATTTCCTGTTTGCCATGTGCAGAGACACCCAACTGTCTTATGTGTAATAAAAAGTAATAGTGTGGATAAATGTAATTTTGTCTTTTACTGACCTGAACCAAATCCAGCAAGTGTTTGTCTTCTGTGCAGCTTTATGGCGATGAGGGGAGAAAAGTAATCAATCAGTACTCTCTAGACACAAATATAATCCAGCAAAATTGCCTGGGTTCTCTACACCCATAATCAGCCAAACACAGATCAACTTAATTCTGCTGCAGGACCAATCATTTTTTATACATTGTATATTTATGTGGGAGCCCCTTTCCACGTCCCGTGTGGTTCAGGGTTCCCGGTTCAGGGCTCGGGTTCTGAAGGAGGCCGCATGCAAACGAAAAGAGAGACTAGAAAATATTAATTTGGCGATATTGGGGGGCCAGGTGGGAGCCTTCCTCTAGTGCAGCGGTTCTCAACCTGTGGGTCGCGACACCTTTGGGGGGGGGGGGGTCAAACGACACTTTCACAGGGGTCGCCTAAGACCATAGGAAAACACAGGTATTTACATTATAATTCATAACAATAGCAAAATTACAGTTATGAAGTATGGTTGGGGGTCACCATAACATAAAGAACTGTTATTAAAGGGTTGAGGCATTAGAAAGGTTGAGAACCACTGCTCTAGTGGAAGGGCTACCACTTGCTCTGGCCTTTTTCTCCCTTTTATTAAGGCTTTGGGACGCACCCCTAGCCTTTAGGCAGGAAATAACAAAACAGAAATTAACATGAAACAAACAGGTAGAGGCTGCTTAGGCTAACAATGTTTTCAACTAAACAGTGAGTGATTAGCTCTGACCTTTCAGAGCAGTTAAGGTTGACCAGCCTTCTGGCCTCCTGTTTACATTCATTTAGTGAGAACAATGTTTGGTTTCCGACATATTTATATTAGAACAGTGTAAGTTGGGTAAGGAAAGAGTATAAAGGGCAATGTTAAGCAATAGAAGAAAAATGTGAAGCACTCTGTTTCTTAGCTGCTTGTAATTAGAAATAGTTAATTACTACAAATGTTAATTAAACCAGTTAACCATTAAAGAAACTCCCTGGCTTGCCCTAAAACTAGACCTAAAAACAAACCAAATATACTGCATTTTTCCATGTATAAGACACTCCCCACTTTTTCAACCCCCAAAATTAATAAATCAATATTTTAAACATTTTGCCGGTTTTCCTCTTAAGGCCTTCTTCTTTTTTGGCATCCTAGGGAGTTGTTCTTCCCGTTTTCTCCACTGTCTGATCCTATACTCAGTGAGAGGAGGTCCAAATTGTCTCTCTGAAGCTCTATTTCCATACTCTTTTGCATAGCTGATTACACTCAGCTTGAATTTTGCAGAGGAAGACAATCCCTTACCAGTATTTATCTTTTTATTTGTTGACATCTTTATGAGCTCAGATCCTTGTTGTATCTGTGCACTTTCCACCTCCATCGGCATCAACAATAAGTCTCATGACTGGAGGAAGCTTGTTTGACAAGATCTGGGCAGTTATGTATCCACAGCTCCCTCCTTAGCTGACTTCCATGTATAAGATGCCCCTCGATTTCCAGTTTAACAATTTTAGAAAAAATAGCGTCTTATACACAGAAAAATATGGCATCTACTGAAAGACTGTTCTATCCTTTACCCCCAGCAAAAAGCAAAATGAAGGCTGCTAGTGAGTCAAATGAAATCAGTGGAGGCCAGAATTTCTTAATGTTAATCCATGGTTCTTAGGAGGCAGTTCAGAGTAGTCCTCCCAAACTCTCAATCTCCAGCGGTGAGGGGAGCAATATATCTAGAAGGATGAGCTGATCCAGGCCCCTCCAAAGAACCAGGCTGAATCCATCCAGCAATTCTAAACTCCTAGAGAGCACAGAATTGAGTAGTCCTTCTTTCTGCCTATAGAAGAAATATCTCCCCCCACCCCGCCCAAAAGCAAATATTAAGTAGAAATGAGCAACTAGCCTCAAGTCTAAATCCCTCCACTACAGTCAAAACAACCTTCCAAAGTGCAATTCTTGACCACATCACTTTTAAAACTTGTATTTTTTGTTTTCAATCACGTACAAGACAAAGAAATGTCAAGATCTTGGAATTCTGTGTTTTTAACGATCTAGAAGTCTTTGTCTACCTTTCCAGTCTTACCTTCCTTTCAACTCCTATATTCCTATTTCACACTTTTCCCGCCATAGTTAACACACAACATCAAAGGAAACAAAATGTATATTACTGAATAATTCTCAAATGAAAAGGACTATGGAAGGTACTATGGAAAATACAAATATGAGTAGAGTTAAAATCTTTTCTTTTTCTGCACTTAACCTTCAATTAGTTAACTCAGTTCTGGGGGAAGTAGGTATGCCACCTATGCGACGAGGCAACATTGCTTATAGTAAAAATGATCAGTAAAATATGCATCTTGACTCAGAGAACTATAAGTAAAACCATAAACACCTGCTAGGAAGCCACAGCTTCGTGTTCCCCGAGCGTGATGGCTCTTGAAACTGGCATATCGTTCACTTTCAGGGACCGTGAAAGCTAAGTCCGCGAAGTTGTGGAAGAGATTCTGTCTTCTGTGGGACATGAGATTTCTAAAGCCAATGTGGCTCCAGCACCTACTGGATGTGAGCTTTGTCTCCTCGCACTTGAGCTTCCACTTGACGGGATGTCTCTTAGAGAGCTACAGGAGCTGCTTATAGGGATGGTTGTAAGGAGCGCAACCCCTGATGAGGGATAGGGTTGCTGCCCTGCTGGCAAGCTGTGGTTCATGTCTGATATCCTTCTGAGGAAAGAAACCTATGAGTCTGAACGTTTAGTTGAACCTAAGAAGACTCCTTCATCTGCACACCAATAAGAATATAAGAATGTCTTAGAATGACAGTCCAGATAGTCTAAAGTTTGAAACAGAACTCCTTTCCCTTCCTTGTTTGTTCTTTTAGTCTAACACTATATCACTGACAAATCCACCTAACCCATACACAGCTTTTACTCACTTTTCTCTATTTTGTCCCCCTTCCCTCCCCCGGGAATTCCCTTTTCTAGGTAACATCAACTAATTCCCTGTAGTCCATCTCCTCAGCCATCTGCTCAGGTGAAGCTATGGGTATTTTTCAACAAGGAAGGAAGGAGATAAAGCATATGAAAGGAATGCAAGGAAATTCTGTTAGATAAGCTAAGTACACACAGCTTCCAGAAAAAGAATGGGAATTTATTGAGAGAAAAATAACTTAAGTTGGTGGGGATATATGGCAATAGAATACTAAAGTGTAAAATGTCCAGATAGAGTGTCTAGACCAGCGGTTGCCAACCTTTTGGACCTCACTGACCAATTTGGATGGTAGAAAACAGCAGAGCAAGGCAGTTTATTAAGTGCTCCTTTTTTCTTACATTATTAGCCACGGGGAGAAGCCAGCCCTGCATCAACATCTAAAGCAGATGACTTGTAAGAATCACACTATTTAGGACTCTATATATCTAGGGAGAGGGAGAAAGGATGGATGAAAGGATCAGAATGGAGGTGGTGCCTGCCAGGGTTCAGGGAGGGGATATTGTTGCTACAAGTCAGCTCCAGTTCCACCTTCTTATCTTGATTATCTTAATTAGCCTGTCCCTCTAGAATATGCAAGCTGATGTTAACTGTGTAGTAGAACTTTCAACTGGCATCATAGGTTTCTTCAATCCCAAACTAGTACAACTGCCTCTTGCACTATTACATACAAAGTTGCAAATTATCCTAACTTGTGATATATTATTTCCAAACTCTTATAGTGATTAATTTAAGAACTAACCAAGATGTGGCACTTAGAAAAAATACAATTTTTTTGTAATTGCTAGATACTGTAGTTTCCTTTACTTGGGTGAACTCTTGGATTAAAACAGCCATTTAACAGCAAAAGCCAGTCAACACATTAAAAGAGGAATGAGGTATATGCACAGAGAGAAGCACTGGCAAGAAATCATACAGACCTGGCGAGGAAATAAAGACCCAGCTCCTAACTTTGTGTTATTGATGACAATTGCCTCTGAAATTCAGATGCACTTCCTGTCCTTGGACTCTGTGACATAAAACTATATCCTTCTTCTAACAAAACACTTTTTTTTTTCTTAAGCTAGTTTAAGTAATATTCTGTAACTTGTCACCAAATAATTCCTAAGACCAAAAAGGGACAAAGTGCCACAATGCATATATACATAATCCATTTTTATCATATTGAAAGATTTTGTTAGTTATTTTAAAGAGAAGAAAGAGAGAGGACTTAATTATAGCTATTGTCTATTTGGGTTATAAACTTTCCATTCATCTTTTTAACCTCATGGAATCTACCACAGTGCTTTCTACACATTACATTGAACCAAATGTCTTTTGAATGAACATATAATTCAAAAAGAACAAAATTCACTTGGCTAAAATAGTACAACTTACTTCTTTCAAAAGATTTCATTTCCAATTAATAAAAGATGTTCTTTATAATATTCATTAGCATAATTCTGTGATTAAACATACACAAAGAAATGCTTTCTGTTTTCTAAAAAATCTTGAAAAACATAATTTGGATATTATTTATTCAGATTTTAACTCATGGGACTATGAAGCCTGCTTAGTATAGTAGTGGTCATTAAGAGTGTCCTCAGCCTATTCCGTTCTCCTTCGGGGCACTTGACAGAGTTGCATTTGCTCACCTCCTTGAAGTCGAGTGTAGTATTTTGACTTGTTTGACCAATGAAATGGCAGAGGAAATTACATATGTCATTTCCAGGTAGAAGCCTTTAAGAGTCAATGTGCATTTCATCACATCTTTTCCCCTGCCTTAACAATTGTGAAAGCAGTGTTGATATGGAGCCTCTGATAACTGGGACTCTTGACAACAGAGCTGTTCTGCTGACCTTAACTGGACATGTATTGTGACTGAGAAAGAAACCGTAGTTGTTTTAAACCACTAATATTTGAGAGTCCTTTGTTACCAGAGCATACTTTACCTTACCTGATATACTTAACAAATACCTCTCTTAAATGGACTGAAGACTCTGAGTAGCTCTTGCCAGGAACCAATTCCAGCATGTAATAATTACAAGAGTTTTACCAAAAGGTTGGTGAAGCTAGGGGAGCTCAACAGGATTGAGTAGTTTATCTGCTGGGAATGGCTAAACGGCACTTCCCCCAAACCTGAATAGGCTTGTTAACTGCCAGACAGCTCAGGGCATTTTATTGCCTCCTGTTGGCCAAACACCTGAACAGCTGTAGGCTATTCCCCCGAATTGACAATGCTTCTGTACCCTTTGAAGTGTATATCTCCACCCTGCCTTAGGACAAGTTGTGTTAAATAAATACCACAGGGTCCTTAGACCCTTTAGCAGAAGATCCTCTGACCCCCAATGCCTTCCAAAATTATCTTTTGTCTTTGGACTCTGAATCTATGTGCAGCCCTTTTCTCCAGAATGCTGAACCCTTTGTAAGGCTGGGAAAAGAATCTTGGTATTATGGCGCCTGAATGAGGACCTAACCCTGGCAACACTAATGGAAAGCTTCTGGAGAAAGGATTTGCCTGAGCGGAAAACACCGAAATGGTGGTAAAGTTCACTGTGCATAGAGCCCATGTCAGCTTTGCAACACCACAGATCCGTAAGTGCGTGAGTGATACTTTGTGTTTAAGTCAGATTATTATGGGGAAAAATTTGGTCAAAAGGCAAAATTATAAAGAAATTGGAAAATCAAAAGGTACCTTTTAAAATCAGGCTGAAAAAAAGAGTTCCGTGGTCATCTTTAATGTGGTTTCTTGTTCAAATTAAAATCTTAATTTGTATTTGGAATTTAAAATCTGTAATAAGAAATGAACCACTGCTCTAGAATCTCAAAGAAATTGTTAAAATAATAAATTATAAAGATCTAAGTAGCCCAGGTAAAGACTGGCTACACCCTTTGTTAATAGAGGAAGAAGGCTAGTTGCCCTTCCTCCAGAAGTCTAGCGGCTAGGCCAAAAACCTGTTTTGTTAGCCAAAAGCAGCCCACCCCCTCTGCCCTCCGCCCCCCCTGCAGTGGCAAATTCTTAAAGAATAAATGTGGCTCATCTGAAATCAGTTTCCTGCCAGCAGTCATCTTTAAGGAATGTGGTAATTTACATTTGAATATAGACCAAACCTGTTTTGCCATCTTTAAGAAAAGTAGGTTTGACAGCTTAAAATTTTAGAAGTTTGCTTAATTATATAAATAATAACATTAAATATGTAGATATTTTGAAATGAAAAAATGCTAAAATATTAATCTAAATTTGCTTCATGAAAAACCTCAAGGGCAGAATTGAATCTATTGATTATGTCTTGTGTTTGAAATTTATTCTTAAAAATATAAAGATAATACTAATCTAGAAATGCTAAATATTTGACTTGCCAGCTCTAAAAGTTCAACATTCAAATTAAATTGGGAGAAAATATAGTTGTGGTAATTAAATGCCTAAAGTACAAAAAATTATTTTTGAGAAAGTAAAATGTTGTGTTTTCTCTAATAATTAGAAATTCAAAATAATGTTTATTGATCTAATTAAATAAGAGGGTTAATTCTGTGATCCCAACCAAAATTTTTATTGCAAAAACCAGTTTATATTTAATTGATATTTTAATATAATTATAGAAAGTATTATTATCTATCTATCTATCTATCTATCTATCTATCTATGATGGTTTTTTCCAAGTTAAAATTTCAAGGCTTTAAACATTTTTTAAAGTATATTTTATTGATTTTTTACAGAGAAGAAGGGAGAGGGATAGTTAGAAACATAGCTGCCTCCTGCACACCTCCCACTGGGGATGTGCCCGCAACTCGAAACCAAGGTATGAACCCTTGACTGGAATTGAACCTGGGACCCTTCAGTCACTGAGCCAAATCGGTTTCAACTGCTTTGCTTTTAAATAAAGATAACTGCTTTAATTATTTAAATAAATTAGCTTTGTAAAATTATAATTAAGGTTTCATATAATTTCAGCTAAATGAAAAGTCAATATATTTATAAACGACAAAATTCTAATAAAGCCACTAGAAGCCGCTAGTAAGATTTCTGTTTGTCTGCAGTGTAGGTTTGGCTTTGACAGTTTAGACAGCCACTATTTTGGACTGCCTGACTTGGCAGCCGCCAGGTTGGCCACATGGCTTGCCACTCCCCTTGGGGGCTGCCCTCTTGAAACAGTAAAGGCCAACCCTCCCTTTGAATAAGCCAATGTTTTTGTAAGCAATTTGATTAAGTCTTCTAAGAAAGTTACTGAGACCTCCTATGATCCCTCTGTATATGCAAATAAGCCAAAGGGGATGCTCTTTAAAAATAAAATTCTAGTTTAATAAAAAGGAGAAATTTTAAAAATTTTGAAATCTCTTCCACTAATATTTACAGTGTAAACTATGATTGTTGTTAAACTATTAAATCTGACAGTAAAATAGTAGTCAACCTTACTGTAACGAGATTTCTTGTGATATGGCTATTCGGACACATATGACTTTGATGTTAAAGCAGCAGTTCTGTAGGTTGCTTGGTGTAAAGACAGACAACATTTTAAAATCAAACTCTCTGTAGCCAGGAAGTTATTCTGGGAGGAAATAGAGGTTTTCTTCAAACATCTGAAGAACTGTAATTAAAAGTCAATATATTTGGCCTCATAAAGTGAAATAAGTAACTTGTGTTTTTTGCCTCCCTGACAAAGTTTATGTTAAGTTACTCAAAGACTAATTGCAGAAGTTTAATTGTTGTAATTTATTGCCCATAACCTAGGACAAGTAAAGTTAAATAAATTTATTTTGGATTAATTTAAATTGGCTAATTAAAATGAATATTCAAGAAAACTTAATTGTACTATACAAAAAACTTGTTCCTGAAATATTAACTAAAATTTTTATTGATAGCTCATCTCATAGTAAAATTGCTAACATGCAATGAATCTAAAGTAATCTTATTTTTGTGCAAAAAATTAAAATTAAAAGTTATCAAGATTGCATTATAAATTTCAAAAGCCTCCTAATATTTAAATCAAAAAAGGGGGGATAGCATCTGTATATTATATCGTGTGTTCTCCAGTCACCAATTCTTCTTTCATTTTGTTTATGTGATGCATCACATTTATTGACTTGCACATATTGTAGTAATCTTACATTCCAGAAATAAATCTCACTTGATCATGGTGCATGATCATTTTAATGTGTTCCTGCAGCCAGTTTGCTAATATTTTATTGAGAATTTTAGCATCTATGTTCATCAGATGTTAGCCTATAATTTTCTTTCTTTGTAGGGTTTTTATCAGGTTTTGCAATTAGGATAGTGCTGACCTAACAAAATGAGTTTGGGAGTCTTCCCTTCTCTTGAATTTTTTGGAATAGTTTGAGGATAGGTGTTAGTTCTTCTGTGAATGTTTGGTAAAATTATCCTGTGAAGCCATCTGGTTCAGGACTTTTTTTTGTTGGAAGTTTTTTCAATTACTGCTTCAATTTCATTAGTTATAATTGGTCTATTCAGATTTTCTGATTCTTCTTGATTCAATTTTGGAAGATTATGTTTCTAGGAATTTATCCATTTTGTCCAGATTGTCCAATTTGCTGGCACACAGTTGTTTGTAATATTTTCTTATAATTCCTTGTTATTTCTGTGGAATCAGTTGTTACTTTTCCTTTTTCATTTCTGATTTTATTTATTTGGGTCTCCTCTCTTTTTTCCTTAAAGAGTCTGGTTAAAGGTTTGTCAATCTATTTATCTCTTCAAAGAACCAGCTGTTGGTTTCAATGATCTTTTTTTTTTTTAATATATTTTTATTGATTTTTTACAGAGAGGAAGGGAGAGGGATAGAGAGTTAGAAACATCGATGAGAGAGAGACATAGATCAGCCGCCTCCTGCACACCCCCTACAGGGGACGTGCCCGCAACCATGATACATGCCCTTGACCAGAATCGAACTTGGGACCTTTCAGCCCACAGGCTGAAGCTCTATTCACTGGGCCAAACCGGTTTTGGCTCAATGATCTTTTATATTGTTTTGTTGTTGTTGTTATTGTTGTTGTTTGGATTCTATTTCATTTATTTCTGCTCTGATCTTTATTCTTTCCTTTTCTCTACCCAATTTGGGCTTTGCTTGTTGTTGTTGTTGTGTGTATATTGTTGTTTTTTTTCTACTTCCTTTAAGGGTAAAGTGAGATTGTTATTCAAGATGTTTCTTGTTTCTTAAGATAGATCTGCATTGCTATGAATTATCCTCTTAGGACTGCTTTTGCTATATCTTATAAAATTTGGGTTGTTGTCTTCTCATTTTCTTTTATTTCAAGGTATCTTTTTATTTCTTTCTAATTATTAATCCAGTCACTGTTTAGTAACATGTTATTTAGTTTCCATGACTTTCTGTGGGTTTTAGGTTTTTTTTTTTTCTTGTGATTTATTTCTAATTTTATACCATTATGGTCAGAGAAGATGCCTGATATGATTTCCATCTTTTTAAATTTACTGAGGCTGGATTTGTATCCTTACATATGATCTATCCTAGAAACATGTTCCATGTGCACTTGAAATGAATGTATATTCTGCTTTGGGTAAAATTCTTTTAAGATATCGATTAAAGCCATGTGTTCTAATGTGTCTTTGAAAGCCACTGTTTCCTAGTTTGTCTGTTTGGAAGATCTATCCACTGGTGTGAATGGGGTGTTAAAGTGCTCTCTTCTGTATTACTGTCAATCTCTCCCTTTACACACATCAATATTTGCTTTATATATGTAGGTCCTCCTATGTTACATGCATATTTATAAAGATTATATCCTCTTGTTGGATTGCTTCCTTTATCATTATGCAGTGCCCTTCATTGTCTTTTACTATAACATTTGTTTTAAAGTCTATTTTGTCAGATACAAGTAATGCTACTCCAGCTTCTTTTTTTTCATATCCATTTGCATGAAATATCTTTTTCCATCTCTTTACTTTTAGTCTATGTGTACATTTTGTTCTGAGGTGGATTTCTTATAGACAGTTCTTATTTTCTTATCCATTCGGCTACCTTATATCTTTTGATTAGAGCATTTAAGCCACTTCCATTTAAAGTGATTACTTAAAGTGATTAAAGTTGGGGAGAAACCAAGATGGCGGCATAGGTAAACACCTAAATTGCTGCCTCACAAAACAGTTGCAAAACTACAACTAAAAGACAAAATGGACATCATCCAGAACCACAGGAAGGCTGGCTGAGTGGAAATTATACAACTAGAAGGAAAGAGAAAAGCACACTGAGACTCAGAGGAGCTGCAGGAGGCAGAGGAACTGAGACACACGCGTGCAGAGAAGACTGGCAACTGAATGCCCGGCTGATTTCCTCAAGCGGAAAACAAAAGCTCCTGACTGAGTTGAACTCCAGTTCTGGGAGAGAGTCTAGGGACCCAGACTCATATGGGGTGAAACTGTACTGTCAAGAAAGAGAAAAGAGAAAAGCACACTGAGACTCAGAGGAATTGGACAAGGCAGAGGTTCTGAGGACGTGCACACAGGGAGGGCAGGCAAATGAGTACACAACTGACTTTCTCAAGTGGAAGGGAGACAAAAGCTCCTGACTGCACTGAATTCCTGTTCCAGGCAAAACTCCGGGTACCTAGACTCATTCAGGGAGAAACTGGACCGTCTGGCAGCAGGCGGAACTCGAGGGCAGATTTCTCTAAGAGGTGTTTGTAGTCATTATAATGGGACACTGAGACACAGGACCTATTAGGGCAGGGCTCATGGGAAACCAATGCTGTCTGCTCTGCCTTGAGACTCTGGCTCATCCAAGCTGAGCACAGAGGCTTTTGGAAGTCTTGTCTCATAAAAGTGTCTCCAGCACAGACGTTCTCCCAGGAGGTAGACATGGCAGATCCTCACAGCCAATCGGCCTGGAAGTAAATTCCTCCTGGTGATACCATCAACAATCAAGGCTTAAATACAAGACTGTGCACACAGCCCACAAAGGGGTGCACCAAGAGTATCCACCTCAGGTAACTAGGGAGGCTGAGCCACTGGGTCCTTAGGGCACCTAGCACACAAAGCCACTCTATCAACTAAGGGAAGCAGCCAAAATGCAGAGACAAAGAAACAGGTCACAAATGAAAGAAATGGAGGAAAGCAAATGACTAGATATAAAGTTCAAAACCACAGTTACAAGGTTTTTCAAGAATTTCCTAGAAAAGGCTGATAAATTTAGTGAGACCCTCAAGGATATGAAAAAGAACCAACTAGAAATTAAGCATATACCAACTGAAATAAAAAATATTATACAGAGACCTAACAGCAGACTAGAGGAACACAAGAATCAAGTCAAAGAACTGAAATATAAAGAAGCAAAAAACAACAGGAAAAGTAAAAAGAAAAAAGAATAAAAATTTTTGAAGATAGTGTAAGGAGCCTCTGGGACAACTTCAAGCATACCAACATCAGAATTATGGGGGTGCCAGAAGAAGAGAGAGAGCAAGATACTGAAAACCTATTTGAAGATATAATGACCAAAAACTTCCTCCACCTGGTGAAAGAAATAGACTTACAAATCCAAGAAGCGCACAGAACCCCAAACAAAAGGAATCCAAAGAGGAACACACCAAGACACATCATAGTTAAAATACCAAGAGCAAAAGACAAAGAGAATATTAAAAGCAGCAAGAGAAAAACAGTTAGTTACATACAAGGGAGCTACATACAACTGTCAACTGATTTCTCAACAAAAACTATGCCGGCCAGAATGGAGTGGCAAGAAATACTCAAAGTGATGAATAGCAAGAACCTATTCAACCAAGATTACTCTACCCAGCAAAGCTATCATTCAGATTTGAATGTCAGATAAAGAGCTTCACCAATAAGAAAAAGCTAAAGGAGTTCATCAACACCAAACCAGTATTATATGTAATGCTGAAAGGTATTCTTTAAGAAGAGGAAGAAGAAGAAAAAGGTAAAATAAAAATTATGAACAACAAATATGTATCTATCAACAAGTGAATCTAAAAATCAAGTGAATAAAAAATATGATGTACAGAATAAACTGGTGAATATAATAGAATCAGGGGCATAGAAAGGGAGTGGACTGACAATTCTCGGGGAGAGAGGGAAGCAGTATAGAGGGGTGGGAAGAGACAAAAACCTTACAGCTCTGGATGAGGACAGTGGAGAGCAGGTAAGGGTAGAGGGTGGGGTGGGAACTGAGTGGAGGTGAGGTATAGGGGAAAAAAGAGGAACAATTGTAATAATCTGAACAATAAAAATTTATTAAATAAAAAAATAAAGTGATTATTTTATTCTTTTATCTATGTTCCTGTTTGTTTTTTTACTTCTTCATTTTCTTAAAGAAGACTAACATTTCTTGTAATACTTGGCATGTTAATAAACTCCTTTAGCTGTTTCTTGTCTGAAAGCTTTTTGTTTCTCCTTCAATTCTATATAATAAAGATTTAATATTTATTAACTAAGAGGGAATAGAATTTTGACCTCTTAGTTCAAGGGCTGCTGCACAAACACTGAGCCACACTGGCCAGGCTATCCTTGTTTTTAAAAATCTCCCCTCTCCCCCCCCACCCCCACTTTTTTTTTTTCATTTTGTTGTTGTGCTTGTTTTCTGCTACCTTCTCTTCCAAATTGCTGATTTGATCCTCTGCTTCATCCAACCTGTTTATTCCTTCTAGTGTAGTCTTCATTTTAGGTATTATATTCTTCATTTTCGGTATGGTATTCTTCATTTCTGATTCTTTTTTATGGCACCTATGTCCTTTTTTATGCTTGCTTCTCTGTGTTAAAGTTCTCACTAAGTTCCCTAAGCATTCTTAGTCTCATTTGTTTAACTCTATATCTGGTAAATAGTTTGCCTCCATTTCATTTAGCTTTTTCCTAGAGATTTCTCCCATATATGTTCTTTCTGTTGGGGCATGTTTGTCTTCCCAGTTTGGCTGCCTCTTTGTGTTTGGGTCTATGCATTAGGTAGATCTGCTATGACTACCTTGGTGGTGTTATGTAGTAGGTGTCTTGTGAGACTCAGTGGCACAGTCTTCTTGATCAGCTCCCTTGCTTGGGTTATGTGTCCCCTCCTGTTGTAATGAAGTCATTTTTTTTAAAGACATGCATTTTTTCCCCACTGGTTTTTTAGAGAGGGTAAAAAGGGAAAGGAGAGAGAGAATATGAATATCAATATGCCAGAGACACATCGATTGGTTGTCTCTCACACTTGCCACAACTGGGACTGAGAATCAAACTTGTAACCCAGGCATGTGTCCTTAATGGGAATCAAACCTGTGACCCATTAGTGAATGATCTGATACACTATTGCCACTGAGGCACACCTGCCAGGGCTATAATGAAGTCTTGACTGCTATTGGCCCACTTGTGTGTGGGGTCAACCCCCAGCCTGGCTGATTGTGAGAATCGATCCGAAACGCAGTGTACAAGCTGCTATGCAGGTTCTGGTTCTGACCACATGAAGTGGAATTCGCCTCAGCAGTGTGTGGTGCCTGCCAAGACCTTCCTTCGGATATCCTGCTTGTGAAGCTAACTGGAACCTGCTCTGATGTTGTCTGGAGCTGGCCACTGAGTGTTGGTTCTGGAGCCTCTTAAGAGGGACTGTGGTGCAGGTCAATGTCAGATGTTGCCTGTAACTGACCCCGGCAACCTGTTTGGAGCTGCAAAGCAATCCACAGTTTGTGGCTGCCTCTGCTGGGCCTGGCAGAGGATTGAGAACATATTTGAACAAATTGAGTGCTGGCTGTATGTGGGAAGGATCAAGCTTTTAGCACACCTGATCCCTGGGGCAGGTCAGCAAAAGTCCTAAGGAACCCCAAGATCTTCCTCCACCTGCCTCTGCCTGCCAACTATCTGTTAGATTCAGTCGCTAAACGAGCCTCTGGTGATACTTGAAGTTGTAATAGGCATATTTTCAGGGAATCATCAGGTAAGGGCAAGTGGTGTTCACCAGGTCTATGCAGGTTCAAACTCGGTGCTAGTGCCTGGACTGAGGCCACTTAGCAAATATCCCAGGGTATATACCTGCTGGGGGTCTGCAGACCTTTGTCATGGAGCCAGGTCTCAGGGAGTCATCAGGGTGAGGCCAGCAGACTTTATCAGGCCCAAACAGACCAAGATTTGGCACATGAAGGGAGGGCTCTGCACTTTTTGGGTGTGCCAGGGAAAGATTTCCTCCACCCTAGACACAGCACGTAGTCTGTCCCAGATCCTACCAGAATCCTGATCTCAGTTGTTTGGGGCAGCCAGGAGTAGGGAAAGGGGGAGGTGCTGGTCAAGCTTGGGGGTAAGTAGAGAGAGGGGCCCCCACCCCAGAGTCACACAATGCAGTGTCTCCTGAATTCTGCCCAAACCTCAGCAGGTGGAACCACCAGGAGTTGGGAGGATGGGGCTGCTGGGAGCCTGGTGAGTGGGGCTAGATCTCCCCTGAGATGGTGCCAGTCAGATTCATGGGAATGTGGGGTAATGGCCCCCATACCAAAGCCACACCACTCTTTCCTGACACCCCTCGGTGGGTCCCCAACCCTCTACACCCTGGCCCAGACAGCTAACTCCCCAGTAGGATGCAAGCTCCACAGGGTGAGTGATAGGGAGTTTAGAGGGAGGGGTTTTCTCCGAGGCTGATGCTATATGGAAGGACACGCTCCACCCTAAAAAGATGCCGTTTTCGGTGCAGGGGAGTGACTCAGCACAAGGGTTCCAGTACCTATCCCCTCAGCTCTCTCCTTAGAGCCACCAACCCCAGTCTCTCTTTTCACAACTAGTCCGCACCGCCCTCCCTCCAAAGGAGCCCAGGGTGAGTAGCTGCGAGAGATTTTATGCATTGCCTGTATATCTAGTAGACTCTGATCTCTCCTTGGCAGACAGAATCCCCACTAATTTTCATAGCCAGATGTTATGTGGTTGCTGGGGAGCCTAATGTGGGGGTTGAAACCCCATGATCCTTAAGGGGAACCTTTGCAGCTGAGATATCCCTATGGAATCTCAGATGCAGCCCTTGTGTTCAGGTCAGCTCTTTTCACATCTATTCCCTCCCTTCCTAATCAGTCTCGATATGGATTCTTCTGTAAATTCTTGGTTATAACACTTCTCTTCAGCCAGTCTTCAGGTTGATTGCTCTATATTTTAGTTGTAATTTCAGTTTGGTCCTGGAAGTGAGTGGAACATCCATCTACTCCTCCGCCATCTTGGATCCTGGCCCTTAAAGCTGTTTTTCTACTACCCAATACCTATTGCATGCTCAACATCTATTGAACGAATTAAGTGCTGTCATCATTTTAATCTTACAAATAAGAAAACAGATTCAGAGTGGTTCATAAATTTGCTAAAAACAACCCTGCACATTAGTGGTAATATCCCAGATTTTCTGGTTTCAAAGTCCTTTCCAGTGTATACTGTGCTTTCTAAGGTCTCTTACCACTACAGAATTCTAGGATTTACAGTAAAATAATAGTATCAATAGTGTTTGTGATGAAAAGAACATGTTAATCACATGTTTACATCTGAGAATAACAAGTTATTCTTCAAGGAAATCTATTTGTGTAAACCTGGTATAATTCAAGACCGTGAGTAGCCTTGAAGCACTGAATAGGAAAAAGTCTTAAAGGTCATTTGGTCCAACAGGCAACCTGCTGAATAATGAAGAATTATGAAAGAATTCAGGGGAAAAGTAGCCTTTACCTTTAATATGTATATCATTAAAATTCTGACTTTTTAATTATCTTCACTTTGGTAATTACCAAACTGGAAAATCTCAAACTCTTTACTTTCCAATTCCTACCAAACCTCAGTTGTAGGAAATTCTCATGAAGAACTGTTTGAAGGATAGGCAGTCCAACCATTTCTACAGGTGCAGTGGTTTTCAATTTGTGTTCCATAATCAAATAAAGTTGGAAAAGGTAACAGAATATAACTTTCTTTAAAAGAGTACATTAGCCAAGAAAGAGTAAATTAACTACTAAAATTGGTCTAATCCAGTTATCTCAAACTTATTGGAACTAGAATCTTACTTAAGTAATAAACTATTGATTTCTCCTTTCTTAGGGCACAGTTTGGGAAATACTGTCCTAGGTAATTTTCTTTTCCTTTTTAAAAATATAATTTTATTGATTTCAGAGAGGAAGGGAGATAGAGAGAGAGAGATAGAAACATCAATGATGAGAGAATCTTTGATCAGCTACCTCCCGCATGCCTCCCACTGGGGATGGAGCCAGAAACCCTGGCCTATGTCCCGACTGGGAACTGAACCGTGACCTCCTTGTTCATAGGTCAACGCTCAACCACCAAGCCATAGCAGCTGGGCCTAGGTAATTTTAAATGTTATGAATGGATCAAAAAATTAAGCTTTCAGAGAACTTACCTTTAGTGTTTTATGACTGCCCTTTAATGAAGTACACTGTTGTCCAAAATTCATTATTTTCTGTGGGACATTTTCAACATGTCGCCAACTGCATCATACAATTTTATAGCATGCACTTTCCCTGTGACTTTGTTTTTTCTTCTTCCTGTTCTGCCGCAATGTTCTATTTAGGTTTGTTTCATCCTATGGTCCTGCATGGTACTATATGCTTCAAATCATTCCTGGGAACTACCTATTGTATATATATTAAGACCTATCTTCTTACCATTTCACAACGATTCCTACCCACCGGCCCCATTACCCCAAAATAGTATACAGTCACCTTTGTGTAAAGGTGCTCACATAGCTTTGGCAAGTCAATAGAATATACACAACCCACGATATAGTTAAAATCCACAAATGGTTAAAACCAGAAACAACTCATTTTTCCCCCCCAGTGGTGTAATAACCAAAAAGACTTGTTACTCTGTCTTCTGAAAGCGAGGAGAATGCAAACTTATCAGGCAAACTAGCAACTGCAAGGCATTTTAAAGAGTGCCGGTGCTGGTTCCCTTAACCCCTGCGACCCCGCGGCCCCCCGCTCCCCCTCCACGTGTGTGTGCTGCCGCTGTGGCAGCAGGAGGAGGTGTGCTCAGTGGGTACAGCCTCGGCCGGCGGACTGAAGAGTCACTCACGGCGGAGCCCGCGGAGGCCTTGCTGCTCCAGACCCACCCGTGACTGATAATTCTCAGGGGGAAAGGGGTGAGGGGTGTACAGGGAGAGAGACTGGACAAAAAATCATACACCTATGGATGAGGTCAACGGGAGGGAGGGAAGGGTGGGAGATGGGTGGAGGGGTGCTATGGAGGGGAAAAAAGAAAAACAAATGTAATAATCTGAATAATAAAGATTTAATTAAAAATAAATAAAAATAAAAAAAACTTTGAAAAAAAAAAAAAGAGTGCATCTGCCTATGCGCCGGGATGCAGAGGACGGCGGGCAACCGGGCTGGCGGCCCCGGGTGGGCGGGGACAGAGAATTTGTATCCATTCTCCCATCCGAAGGTTGCGAGTGCACCAACCACTGAGCCACATTTCCCAAAATCAAACGGAGCCGTAATAAAGATGGCAGGTGCCGCAAACTTTCCCCCTGAGCTTTTGGATCCCCAAGTCGGCACCGAAACGCTCGAGAGGAACAAAGTTCCAACCAGACAGGCCAGTGCTCCTGGGACTGAGCTCCCTCCCTGCCCCTGCGCTCGCTGGGCGAGCCAGGGCTTAACGTTAAGACTCGGAGAGGCTGACAGTCGGCGGGTAACACAATGGGGTGCGGGGGGTGCAATGGTTCCCGGTGCATCAGCGGCGCGGTCCCGGGAGCGGCGGTCACCCCGGACGGGGGCGCCGCCTCGCAGGCCCGCCGCCCGCGCCGCGGCCACAACTTTGCTCAACTCGGCGCGGCCCGGGCGCTGCGGCGCGGAGGCGAGGCCCGGCCCGGGTTCGAGCCCGGGCGCGGTTTGGGGGGGCGCCCAGAGGGGCTCGGGCCGCCGAGGACGGAGTGGGGGAGCAGGGGGGTCGCGTGGGGAGCGGCCGCGAGGAGGAAGTCGCACTCACCTCGTCGGGCTCCCACGGCGGCCGGGGGTCACGGCGGGGCGGGGCGGCCGGGAGGGAGCGGGAGGCGGAGGAGGAGGGCCGGCGGGGGGCGGGGGCCGGCGGGCCGGGGCGAGGGAGGCTCGGCCCCTCAGGCGCCCCCAGCCCCTTCCGGGCAGCCTCACCCCCGGCGCCCGCCGGGCTGGGGCCGGCCACGCCCCCTCCGTCAATCTGCACGAGGTCTGGGGGGGAACCCCACTCTTCGGGCAAATCAGAGGGCGCGGGAGGGCGAGGGGACGGGAGCCGGGACGGCCGCCTGTCAGTCGAGGCGCCGAGCGAGCGCCTCCCGCCCCGCCCCCTCCCGCCAGGCCCCGCCCCCTCCCGCCAGGCCCCTCCCCCCTCAGGCCCCGCCCCCTCGTCGCCGGCGGCCTCCGGATTGGCGGCTTCTATTTCCCCCTCGCTCCGCGCCCGCGGACGGCCCGGGCCTGGGGAGGGGAAGGAAGGGAAAGGGGACAAAGGGAGAAGAGGAGCAGGGGAGAAAGGGGGGTGTGGGGGGGGCGCCGGCCGAGCTGACAAAGATTCCGGTTGTGCAACGGGGAGCGGGGCATTCCCGGGTGTGGAAGTTTAGGAAGAGGTCCCTCTGCAGGGCTGGCAGGCGATCAGACATCGGGCCTGTGGTTTGCTTCCTTGGAGAACAGGACTGTATTGTCCCGCAGCTTTTGGGGAAACTGTACCCAGAGTCGCCTCTCTTCCAGCCTCTGCAACCCTCTGATCACTGTTGCGGCCCGGGTATGGGTGGGTGTGTGCCCTAGGGATTATGATTCTCAACACCGTCCGTCATCATGGTTTTCCAAAGGCGGGTGTTAACTGGGAATTCCACAAAAGTAGCTTCCTTATTAAATCTTTTTAGCCACCGTATATTAAAGGCCTATATGGTGTTCCAGATGCTGAGAACAGCAATAACTAATGTACTCAGCGCCTATATGCTAAGCACAGATCTAAAGCGCTTTATGTGTGTTAACTCATCATCAGACTTGAGCAAAACAGCTGAGGTCCTTTTCCCTCTTGGAGCTCCTGGTGGGTAAGGGAGGCCTGGGGTTTCCTGGGCTGGTCTCAAGAGTGATGTGTAAACGAAACGTCCACCTCCTTTCGATTTCTCCCAAGTAATGCATAGGTTCATTATTTTCAGATTAATTGTTTGCTCGTCTGAGCTAGCTGTACGCTGTCCCCAAGGATTGAATGTGGTCATTCCCCACTGCCAGCCCAAATGACATTTGCTCTGGACATTTCCAATATGTCTTCATAATGAAAATCCAATGCAAGCAAGTGGTGATCCAGAAGCCTGATGGATCAAGTCACTATCAGTCAGAATAAAAGCCAAATTGTGGCAGCAACCTGGGGGTGGCTGGGAGGTTTATTTTAGGAATCTATTTTGTACACTCCCTCTTGGGGGAAGTGGTTAGAAAAAGCAACATCATGTAAAACAATGAAGCATTGAATCAAACTGCTAGTTCAAAGGCGAGCGGAAGGGCGGATTTAAAACTGTCACAATCAGGAAGGTGAAACATCAGAAAAACTACCACAGAGGGCTCTATAGAAGTACAGGACACTTTGTTGTTATTGACCCTCACCGGAGGATATTTTCCATGGATTTTTTAGAGAGAGTGGAAGGGAGGGGAAGAGACAGAGATAGAGAGAAACATTGATGTGCGGGAGACACATCTATTGCTTGCCTGCTGCATGTGCCCTGACCAGAGATCAAACTTGTAACCAAGGTACATGCCCTTGACAGGAATTGAATCTGGGACCCTTCAGTTGGTGGCCCCACACTCTATCCACTGAGCCAAACCAGTTAGGGCAATTTTTAAAAATTAGAGCCACATGGAAGCGACTACAACCCCCTCCTTTGCAATCACGTGCACAAAAAGATAAACTTTATTTCAGTAGTATTGTCTTTAAGAACAAAAAGACAGTTCTCTAAATCCATAGCCTAAATTTTTGGAATGTGTTACTACTTTCCAGCCCTCATTTGACTTTTCGTTGTTAACATTTGTGTATGTACATTAAGAGCCAAAGACATTCTTCTCATGACCACCCCTCTGCCCCATTTGTTGTTCTATGTTGGAATTTTAATTGCTGTTTTCTTTTGGTTTTATAGTGAGAAAGACTAGAAAAGCATTGCAGTAAAATTGGATTACAATTGCAGTAAAAATTAGTCCTAATTTAAGAAATAGGATTTCTCAAACACCCTTTCCTTTTTTGTTTTACATTAAATGTGTTTTTGTACTGTCCTAAAATTTATTCTCTTTGATTTACTAATGGATATTTTAAGTTTATTTGCTCCACCACTCCAATAAAAGCAAATCAAATAAAACATTCCTCATAATCCGGTCCCGTGCCGCTGGCCTCAGCTCTTACCCACCGGACTCCTTCCTCTCTGCCAAACGCACTAACACTTGCCAGTCAAGCTTTTGCATGTCCCTTTCTGTCTGGAAGGCTCGTAGCTATTCACACGGCTGTTTCCCCGTTTCCTTCTTGTTACCTTCCCTGCCTATCCTCTGTAAACCTGCAACACCCCTCTCCCCATTTCTCAGCACTTAACCCTGTTTCCCCGAAAATAAGGCAGTGTCTTATATTAATTTTTGCTCCCAAAGATGCGCTAGGTCTTATTTTCAGGGGATGTCTTATTTTTCCATGAAGAAAAATAGGGTACATATTTACTGTTGAACAACAAAAAAAGGAAATGTATTACCTGTATATGGTATGGTAGTAGTTGTCATCACAAACCAGCTCACTGATTGGCTGCAGCGCAGCCGGAGCTGTTCAGACAGTGCAAGGTCTCTTTAAATCAGGAGTCAGATGCCTTACGGTAGCTTCAGGGCCTTATATTCCTGGGAGGCCTTATGTTCAGGGGAGGCCTTATTATCGGGGAGGTCTTATTTTCGGGGGGTGCCTTATAGTGAGAGGCAAAACTGGAAATAGGTCTTATTTTGGGGGGATATCTTACTTTCGGGGAAACAGGGTAGCATCACCTGATATATATCTGTTTATCTCTATCCCAATGGAATGTAAGCTCCATGAGAACAGAAACATGTCCGTTTAGTTCACTGTTACATCTCCAGTGTCTATTACTTACCCGTGTCTGCTATTTGTAGATACTCAACAGATTTTTTTTGAATGAATGAATGACTTCACCTAGGAAAGATAGCTTGTGTTTCTTTTTGTATTGGCTAAAGGGCTTTTATACAATTATAATTCACATGATTTAGACATATGAATGAGGTTTAAGATACAGCCTATTTTTAAAATTAGAATTTGAAATGGCTGTTTTTAATCTTTCATTCTGGCAACACATTGAAGAATCATTCACAGCTAAGAATTTATGCAGAGATTTTACAAGTTGGCCCATAAATGGATCCAATAGAATCAGAGAGGAACAAGGGATCAATAAATGCTGTCCAAGCTTTAATGTTTTTTTCCCTGAGAAGAAACAATACAGCACTAATCAGAAGTGGAATAAATGAACCTAAAATTTGATTACTGGTAACTTTACTATGGCCTTTGTGAGTTCTCAGATGATTTGAGTTGATAATAATCACGATGGTGAGCTTAACAATGTTTCCCTCTGGTTGAAGTATAGTACTGTACTGACAGGTAGCAAACAGAACTTGATCCTTATGTGTAGATGCCCTTAATAAAAAAAAAATGGTTTGACTTTTCATTTTCTGCTCTGATTATGAGTTGTACAGGTGGGGAGGAGTAAAGGCTCAAATATAATTATGTACAGTATCTATGGTCAAAAACTGGATCCCAGGATTTGAGTATTTAGGATTACTTTTAACAGTACTGCTGCTATCCATGTATTTTTAAATATATATATTTAAAATTTTTTGTTTATTTCAGAGAGGAAGAGGAGTGAGAGATAGAAACATCAATGATGAGAGAGAATCATTGTTCGGATGCCTCCTGCATGCCCCCTACTGGGGATTGAGCCCAAAACTTGGTCGTGTGCCCTTGCCTGAAATCGAACCTAGAACCCTTCAGTCTGCAGGCCAACATTCTACCCACTGAGCCAAACCAGCTAAGGCCCGCTATCCATGTTTCGACACAGAACAGCCTCCTATTAAAATATATAGCTTTAAAAGGTGTGAGCAGATCATACTTCTGGAAGGAAAATTTCCAGATGGGTAAGACAGGTGGCCGAGTAAATCCAACCCAAAAGTTGTCTCCTTGAAGTTCACCTCAGATTCTCACTCTGATTTCTTTTGGTTCCCAGGGTAACTTGTTTCCCCTTTTAACTCGGTTTAAAAAAAAAAAAAGTTTCCTTGGCTTCTTTTACCATAGCCAAGCCAATCTAGAAATTTTCAAAATGAATGGTACTAAAATCTAAAGGAAATTAAACATGAAATTATTATGGAAAGTGTAAGGGACAGCCTTAACTCCATTCCTTTGTCCAGGTATTCTTCTACAGTTTTCATTCCTCCAGGAAAACCACTTCCGTCCCCAAAGGGCAGGTGTAAATTGCAGGCAATCTGCCTAGATTCCTTCCCTCTTGGCTCTTCCCCATGCTCCACATGGCAGGGTCACTCTTCTGTCTGCCACGTGGGAGCCAGCAAGCTTGTCCCAGTCTCAACCAAGGCTGGAAGCCTCCTTTGTACTCCTGCTCGTTTCTTAGTTCTGGTCCGAGGGATATGGCAGAGTCCCAGTGCGACCGCAGGGACCGACCGATGCCCCTTGTCGGGTGGGGCCCTCCTTCCCCCTGGAGGAAAGGCAGTGTCAGTCACTCCTCTTTGTCCCCAGAGCATCTCCGTAAAAACGACCTCACATTCTGAAAGGACTCGCAATTATGTCTAAAATAAATTCTGTTCTCAACAACCGGCGACCTAGATCTCGGGAACTGGAGCCTTTTCCAAGGCCTTGCGGGAAGCCCCTGGCAGGGGACAAAGGCCTAGCAGTCCTTGGGAGCAGGCCCAGCGGGGTCAGGCACTGCTAGCCTGAGGGGACCTGGCTGGAGGACCCCCCAGTTCTAAGAAGGAAGCACGGTGCCAGGTGAGTGCAGCTCTGTGGAGAGCGATGCCCACCCCCCGCCCCCTGCAGCAGGCACACAGTGCCTTCGAAGCACAGAGCCCTGGTTGTGATTTCGTCTGAGTCAGGAGGGGCTCTTGGGAGACCTCCCTAGCAGTGCTAACCAGGAAACAGACAGACGGAGGGGCAAGAAGCCTAAAGCCACTGGAAAGTCAGAGGCAGCGTCAGGATGGGCCCAGCAGGTCCGTCCACCCACCGTCCAGGGCGAGCCACCGTGCCACACCAGGTCAGACCCAATCCTGGGCAGAGATCTGACCGCTCACCCCCCGCACAGTCTGGTTGGTCCCACAAATGGGAACAGTGTGGCCCTTGGAAGGCAGCAGAGCCGTTGGAGAGCCCCCTGCCACTGCCGGCCACCTGTCACCATTCAGCCAGGCCCTGTGCCGCGTGGGCTCTCGTTCTGTGCTTAAGGATCACCAGTTTGTGGGGACTGACCCCAGCTTTTTTTAAAAAAATATATTTTATTGATTTTTTACAGAGAGAAAGGGAAAGGGATAAAAAGTCAGAAACATCTATGAGAGAGAGACATCGATCAGCCGCCTCCTGCACGCCCCACAGTGGAGATGTGCCCCACAGTGGAGATGTGCCCGCAAGCAAGGTACATGTCCCCGACTGGAATTGAACCTGGAACCCTTCAGTCCGCAGGCCGACGCTCTATCCACTGAGCCAAACCGGTCTCGGCCTGACCCCAGCTTTTAGGGGGCTGTCACAATCGATGCCAAAATGGCATAACTGAGATAAGGTGAATAAGTGGCAAAGACAACTTTTCACAAACAAAGAAGTGCTCTGCACTGGTTCTGAGAGGTGGGCAAGGAAAGTGCATGCTCTATCCATTCACAAGTAGGCCTCCCGTAAGCAGGCCACACGCTCTCTGACCGGAAAAAGGGTTTTTGTAAAACGGATTCCGACACTTCTTGCCGGTCTCCCTAACCATTCTAGAATGTCCCCCAGGAGCCTGCTTAACACATCTTAGTGACTCTGTTGCCTTCCAGGTAAAGTTCAAACATCTTAACATGGGCTTTGTAGGTCGGAAGCTTCTTTATCATCAAATCTCTCTCTCTCTCTCTCTCTCTCAGCCTGTGCCCATTCTAGATGACTTGCAGTGTCTAGAATGTATACTTTCTCTCATAATTATACCTTTAAATGAGTTTCCATCCGGAGTGTCCCGCCTTTCCAATCTCTGCCTGTATAAATCCCTCAAGGTCAGCTCCAGGGTCACTTCCTCTGGCACTCTCTATCCTGAACTTCCCAGGCTGAGCGCGTTGTTCCTCTGGGTTCCGGAGTAACCCATGCACCCTGTGTTGCAGCAGGTACCTAATTGGCTAATTTATCTATGTTCCTGACTAGCTGAGAGGTCTATGGTGCCAGGCACTCATAAACATTTGTTGAATGAATGAATGAATGAATGAATGAATGAATGAATGAAAAAACACTCCTCATCTATGAAGCCTTGGGAAGTAACTATTACAGGATGGCCATTTCTCCCTCATGAGCTTTGGAAAAAGGACCTTTCTTCTCATTTATAGTATTATACTCTCCGTTTCATGAAACTTTAGAAGATCCTTAATTTAGGATTCCATAAAGTTAAAAGGCTAGGGATGAATACAAAGTACCTGTGTTTATTTCCATGTATTAAAAAAAAAAAAATCTTCCAGTAGCTCAACATACTTGTTTTGGTTTTTGAAGAAAAAAATTGTGAGACTACTGATGCTGATTTCTTAAGAGTTAAAAAATGTTCCAGGGTGTATCTTCATATTTGACATATTACTTCCCTGTCTAACAGACAGGAACCACTCACTCCGGCTTTCATTTTAATGTTCTCAGAGAATGTTTATTACCGTTCTACAAGGTTAAGCATTCAGGTTTGTCACTGTGCTGGTGAGTTGCTTATAGACTCTTCATTCAGCAACACTGACCAAGTATTATGAAGAAGCCTACAGCATAGAAGACACGGTGCTTCTTGTTACGGGGGAGAGAATGAACAAAGATGAGTCAGACAGCTATGTAAACTGAAAAGCTCTTATTGATCATGATGCTTCCTCTTCGTCCTCCATTTTGTTCACTTTTTTTAAAAGCACACATCCCTCGGTGTTCACACTTGCTTTCTATATTCAGTGACTATGCTTAGCACAGAATGGTGGAGGAAAGATGCGGGCTGAGTAGCAAGCAGCTGACCTAGGATAGAAAAGCAGTGGGTGAATTGGAGGTGGCACGCACTAAACGCCTTTGAAGACAGTCACAGAGTCAATGCTCTAAGCAATACAAAGAGGGGAAAAAACAAAAACCCAAGCATTTTATTCTCTTCCTTTCCAACCGCAAGAAAAACCAAGGAACACTATTACTTACAGATTACATGCTAAAGAGACCCCTAAAAAGCCCAATTGAAACATTCTTATGCTGCTAGCATGTAACAACCTTTGACTCTTTGGGAAATTGAGTAAAATCAATGGCTAGAGTCTGAAAGCATTAGGTCTAATAGATCCAGTATCAGATAAATAGAACAGGCGACAGCAAGAGAGCTCTTCTGTATCTAAGTAACACTAGTTCTTGATTTTCTTGGGGATGGAGGGGAGGAGAATGGAATGTATTCATAATTTGACATTGAAACGCCCTCTTGTTGCCTCCAGTTCTTTTTACCTGGGACTGGACCTATTGCACTGAATGCTTTCAGACTCCTAGGAGTTGGTTTTACTGGATTTCTTAGAGACAGGATGTGATATTTTAGTATCATAAGAATGTTGTTTTTTTTTAAATATTTTTATTGATGTCAGGAAGGGAGAGGGAGAGAGAGAGAGAAATATCAGTGATGAGAGAGAGAATCATTGATCAGTTACCTCCTGCAACCCGGGCATGTGCCCTTCACCGGAATCAAACCCGGGATCCTTCAGCCCACAGGCCAACGATCTATCCACTGAGCCAAATCAGCTAGGTCATGAAGAGTGTTTTGATTGTGATTTTTTGTGTTTTTATACATGGAAGTAACATGATAACACATTTCCGGGCCAAATTGATTGTCAGGAACTTTGTTCCCAGAGGCTGAAATACTACAGTGGTCCCAGGAATCCATTCCAGGGTGGTTTACCTTTCTGACCCCCTCTCCCACACCTTCCCCCAGTCTCTGAGTGACCTGGCTGGACAGATAAGTTTGCCTCCTATTCCTTCTTTTCTTTTCTTTAATATATATTTTATTGATTTTTCACAGAGAGGAAGGGAAAGGGATAGAAAGCCAGAAACATCGATGAGAGAGAGACATCGATCAGCTGCCTCCTGCATGCCCCCCCACTGGGGATGTGCCCGCAACCAATGTACATGCCCTTGACCGGGATTGAACCTGGGACCTTTCAGTCCCCAGGCTGATACTCTATCCACTGAGCCAGACCGGTTTTGGCCCTCCTATTCCTTCTAAGGAAAGTGGCCCCAGTGGGTTCTTTCCTCTGTAGGCTGCCATCTCAGTGCAGCGGCTTTTGTCAGTGAAACAGACTCCATGCTTCTTGCCCCAGGTGCTTGGGGTGGGGACAGTGCAGGCAGAGCAGCGGGGTCTGGCTGTGCGGGAGAGGGCCCATAGGCCAAGGCCTCAGGTGAACTCACTCTGCCCAGTGAGCATTCTGAACACAGTGGTGGCAGATCAAACCAGATGCGCCCCAGAGGGTGGTGAACAAAGAGGAGGCGGCTCAGTGAACCGCAGCCTGTGGTCTGAGCAATGCTGACCACTGAACTGGCTGCTAAAGACTGACCTCTGGTGTGCCCTCGTGCCCTGGGTTTCTTTGCAACAACCTCACCTCGGCCACTGCAGGAAGCAGGGGCCACGCTGCGGTCTCCTGCTGACCTGACCTGAGGCTCCCTCCGGATTTCTCTTCAATTAAGTTCAAGCTCTGGTCCACTCCCAGCCTCAGACACAACATCCCAGCCCCTCTCTCAATAATCTCTGTTTCTAAAACAGCAAAATAGCCTGTGTGGAGATGAGAGACAGAGAGAGAGAGAGCGAGAGAGAGAGAGAGAGAGAGAGAGAGAGAGAGAGAGAGAGAGAATTGTGTATATTGAGTCGTAATTTACTTATAGTAAAATCTATTCTATCTAATGCACAGTTCTAGAGTTTTGACTAAAGCTTACAGTTGCATAAACACTACCATCATCAAAATATAAATTTTCGTCTCCCTAAAAGTTCCCTCGTGTCCCTTTGGAGTCAACCCCTACCTCTATCTCCAGTCTCTGGAAATCCCCGCTGTGTTTCTGCCGCTGTAGTTTTGCTTTTTCTCTCAAGTCTTATAAATGGAATCACACAAGGCAGGCCTTCTTTAACATCCCTGTTTAAGCTACAGCATGCGCCCTGCCTGACTCTCTCTTAGCACATCATTCTTTGCCTTATTTTTTTTTTCAGAACATTTAACATTATCTGAACATAAGCTATTGTCATTTTTTGATGATTGTCTTGTCAGTGGAATGCACACTCCCACTAGAATGTGAGTGCAGGGACTTCGCTTCGTTTGCTGCTTCATCTCTGGGGTGCAGACCGCTGTCTGACATCGTGCAGGTGTTCAGGAAATATTTGCTGAACCAGCCACCAAATGAATGAGGACATTGGAACGTCCCCAAACCCTCCTTTCCACATTCAGACTCACCTCATTAATAATAGATTATCCTCCCACCCTTTTTCCCCCTCCCCCAAATATGTCAATCCAAGCTTTGCTGTGTTGCCAAAGTAATGCAATTAGAAGTAATTAGGCTGATTGAGATTATAAATTGTCTTTTAAAGCCACTCTCTGGGCGATTACATTACCTAGAATAGAGCTGGTCTGATGCGAGTCAAATGGAAACAGTGATAGTGACTATTTTCTAAGGTTGTTTTGAGGATTGAATGGCTTAATGTAGGTGAAGTGTTCAGCACAGAGCTTCTCCATGGGGAGTACTTTGCCTCCGCAGGGACATCAGGTGGTGTCTGGAGACGTTTTGTGGCGGTGGTGGTTGATAAAACTAGGGCAGGGTTGTTACTGGCATCTGCTGCTAACCACTCCTCAGTGCACAGGACAGTCCCCTACCCACAAAGAATCACCTAGCCCCAAATGTCAGTAGTGCCACCTGTGAGTTAGAGCAGTGTCTGCACCCAGAAAAACTATATTTGTGTTTGCTGCTATTATTTTTAGGCCCTGGCTGGATGGCTCAGTTGGTTGGAGCATTGTCCTGTACACCAAAAGGTTGAGGGTTCAATTCCTGGTCAGGGCATGTATAAAGTTTTGGGTTTGATCCCTGGCTGGGGTGCATTCAGGAGGCAACCAATTGATGGTCTCTCTCACATCAATGTTTCTCTCTCTCTCTGTCTCTCTGTCTCTCTCTTTCCTTTCTTCTCTCCCTAAAAATCAATAAAAACATATCCTCCGGTGAGGATTAAAAACAACAACACAAAAACATGACAACTTAGGGGAAATGTTTGCAACAAATATGGCAAATGATACATATTCCCAATAGAGGGGAAAGGCGTATAAAAACAGTAACAAGGATGTGAGTGCTCTAATAAAAGACACGAGCAGGCAATTCACAAGAGAAGAAATTCATATTTCCAGTAAATATGAAAAGCGTTCAGACCGACTAGCGATAAAAAATGCAAATTAAAACACAAATTGTTATTTTTTTCCTTTCAAATTGGCAAAGGTTAAAAGAATAAAATGGCGAGTGTTGAAGTTTGGTGATAAATGGACACTCTCACACACAGTATGCTGACAGAGGTTTTCTGGGAGACAGTTATCTATGTGAATCAACTACTTCAAATATCTTCATACAGTTTGTCTCAGTATTCTACTCTATAATCAAACTCACACAAAGATGTTAGTATGTGATTTTCACATGTGCTCCTATATTAAAAAAAACCTGAAAATAACGTTATTGGAGTATGGTTACATGAACAATGTTGTATCTATGGACCATTAGAAATCAAATGACGTCTTTAGAAATAACTTAATCTTCAGAGTTGTCATGTTGGATTGATGGAGAGGTGACAGTACAGATGTATGGAAGAAAGGGGAGCACAGGTGCAAGGAGGGGCATCAAAGGAAGAGTGGGGAGCAGCAGAGAGGAGCCCTGCACACGTCTCCAGCTCTGGGAGCCGCTGTGGCTTCCCACTGTTCCTCAGGGCAAACAGGCACATGAAGTTCCAACCGAGTCACCCACTTAACCGTTGAGAGCTTGCTACATCTCTGTCCTTCTCTATAAATCAAGGAACTGGCTGTTGAAGAAAATTTCTTACACACCACGAGAAGCAGGTCTACTCCAGGTTTGTTTGTTTCAAACCTTTTGTGGCTTCAGTTCTGTCTTCAAAATAAAATTAAAAGGTAAATACAATCAAGAGCTAGCACCACCTATCCAGAGACACAGAACCATGAACAGACTGATGAATTCCAGAAGGAAAAGGAGGGTAGGGGTGGAGGGGGAGAGATTAACTGAGGAATTTATATGCATATCTGCATAGCCCGAGGACACAGACAATAGTGTGGCCAAGGCTCGGGAGGGGCAGGTGCAGGGAGGAGGGGGTTGACGGGCAAACACACACACACACACACACACACACACACACACACACACACATACACAGAGCAGACATCTTTCAACAATAAAGATAAAATTAAGGGGAATCCAAGATGGCGGCATAGGTAAACACCTACACTGCTGCCTCGCACAACAATTTCAAAACTACAACTAAAAGACAGAACGGACATCATCCAGAACCACATGAAAGCTGGCTGAGTGGAAGTTCTACAACTAGAGGGAAAGAGAGGGGCTCGCGGAGACCCAGAGGAGCTGCAAAAAGCTGAGGTACGGAGACACGCGCGTGGAGAGAGTGGGTGCCGGAGTACCTGGCTGGTTTTCTCTGGCAGAAGGGAAACGAAGATTCTCAAAGGCATTGAACCCTTTATCTTACGACACTAAACCCAGATCCAGCCGAAACTCATACGGGGGGAGTTTGGACTGTGAAAAGGGCATTATGTTGCTAATATGAAATTTAGAGGAGTCGCAAAAGATCAAAGGCCTGGTGGCGTGCACGGCAATGCCCAGAGGACAGATTGCTGATTGTGCCGCTGGCTTTCGCAAGTGGGCGGGAGACAGACCTTCCCAACTGTGCCACTTCTGACTCCACTAAGCCCCTGTTTCGGGTGAAACCCTGGGGACCTAGACTCGTGTGGTCCTGGAGCACAGGGGAGCCAGAAAGGCAGTGGTCTATAGGTGCTGTGGGTGCACGCGCACAAGGACCGATCCAGCGATTACCCAGTCACGTGAGACTCAGGGGCCATGGAGGGCGGGACCGACTGGAAGGCAAGGCGGTCCCTTAAGCCCTGAGACTCCACCCATCCCAAGCTCAACAGAGGCTTCTTCGGTATTGCAAGCCTGGTATCATAAAGCTGAATTCAACACAGAAGTTTCCCCGGCATAGTGAAAATGCCTAGACAAGGGAAGGGATCACAAACAAAAGAAATGGAGGAAAAAAAAACACGACTGGATATAGGGTTCAAAACCACGCTTATAAGGTTTTTCAAAAATATGCTAGAAAAGTTGGATAAAATTAGCGAGAGCCAAGAGGAGATGAAAAAAAAAACCAACTAGAGACACTAACTGAAATAAAAAATATTATACAGAGTCCTAACAGCAGACTAGAGAAAGGCAAGAACCAAGTAAAAAAATTGAAATATAAAGAAGCAGAAAACATTCAACTGGAAAAGCAAGAAGAGAAAAGAATCCAAAAATGTGAAGATAATGTAAGGACACTCTGGGACAGCTTCAAGAGTACCAACATCAAAATTGTGGGGGTGCCAGAAGAAGAGAGAGAGCAAGATACTGAAAACCTATTTAAAGAAATAATGACTGAAAACTTCCCACATCTGGTAAAAGAAATAGACTTACAAGTCCAGGAAGCACACAGAACCCCATATAAAAGGAATCCAAAGAGGACCACACCAAGACACATCATAATTAAAATACCAAGAGCAAAAGACAAAGAGAGAATATTAAAAGCAGCAAGAGAAAAACAGATCATTACCTACAAGGGAGCACCCATACGACTGTCAGCTGATTTCTCAACAGAAACGATGCAGGCCAGACAGGAGTGGCAAGAAATATTCAACGTGATAAATAGCAGAACCTACAACCAAGAATAATCTATCCAGCAAAGCTATCATTCAGAATTGAAGGGCAGATAAAGAGCTTCACAGAGAAGAAAAAGCTAAAGGAGTTCATCAACTCCAAACCAGTATTAATGAAATGCTGAAAGGTACTCTTTTAGAAGAGAAAGAAGAAAAAGGTAAAGGCCAAAAAATTATGAACAATAAATACATATCTATCAACAAGTGAATCTAAAAATTAAGTGAATTAAAAATTTGATCAACAGAATAAACTGGTGAATATAATAGAATCAGGAGCACAGAAAGGGAGTGGACTGATAATTCTCAGGGGAAAAGGGGTGAAGGGTATACAGGGAGAGACTGGACAAAAATCATACACCTATGGATGAGGTCAATGGGAGGGAGGTAAGGGCAGAGGGAAGGGTGGGAGCTGGGTGGAGGGGTGCCATGGAGGGGTAAAAAGAGAAACAAATGTAATAATCTGAATAATAAAGATTTAATTTTTTTAAAAAAGATAAATTAAAAAAAAAAGAACATATTCTCTGTCAGCACACTGTGTAAGGGAGTGTCCATTTATCCCTGAGAGGTCATGGGGTTGATTCTGTGTCTGGGCACTTGCCTGGGTTTCAGGCTCAATCCCCAGTAGGAGGCGTTCAGGAGGTAGCTGACCTTTTCTCACCTCGATCATTCTCCCTCTTCCTTTCTCTCAAATCAATAAAAACATATTTTTATTTTAAAAAGAAAAGAAAATACAGGATGGGCAAAAGTAGGTTGATAGTGGTGAGTACATGAAACCCAGAGTTCATTCTTGTATTATTTATTAATTATTGTGTTATTTTCCATACAAACAACAGCAAACCTATTTTCCCCCACCCTCTATTGAAGTGGCTTAACGGCCTTATGAAAAAAATTGATCAAGGAATTAAATAGACTTAATAGTGTTACATAAATAAATACTTTCTGATCAATTTTATCTCCATTGGTAAAATTCTGATTGGGATGTTTGTATTCACCGAGCCAAACTGGCAGAGCCGGAATGTTTGTATTCATATGTGAGAAAATGTCTGAGTGAATCAAAACAGGGTCCAAATCGAGAGTAAGGTCCACTGATCATTCTGTGACACCTGTAAGATGGGGAAGGATTAAGGAACAGAGTCTCTCACCCTTCCCTGCCAGCATCTCAATTGGACCTTTTGCTGGACCTGTATTCCAATACATCTCTGTTCAGTAGGCTGTGTGGGCAATGGACTCTCATCAATTCTTCTTTTCCTTCCAATGATTTTTTAAAATATATTTTATTGATATTTTACAGAGAGAAAGAGAGAAAGTCAGAAACATCGATGAGAGAGAGACATCTATCAGCTACCTCCTGCACGCCCCACACTGGAGATGTGCCTGCAAGCAAGGTACATGCCCCCAACCAGAATCAAACCCAGGACCTTTCAGTCCGCAAGCCGACGCTCTATCCAGTGAGCCAAACCGGTCTCGGCACCTTCCAATGATTTTTGATGTTGTTCATAAAACAAATCTAATGTTGCCCAGCTAATGTGGCTCAGTAGTTGAGCATCACCCTATGAATCAGGAGATCATGGTTTGATTCCCAGTCAGGGCACATGCCCATGTTGTGGGCTTGATCCAGTGTGGGGCATGCAGGAGGCAGCCGATCAATTATTCTCTCTCATCTCTCTCTCTCTCTCCCATTCTCTTCCTCTCTGAAATCAAGAATAATAATTTTAAAAAGTCTAATGTAGGAAGCCCTTCCTCCCATTTGACTATTCTTAGGCTCAAGTCTTAAGGTCTTTTAATCTTTGATTTCCACCTGTCTATCAAATCCCCAACCCTAATCAGAAGACGTTCACTTATGCTCATATTATATTCATAGCATGACCTTTGTTCCTGGCCTTCTACTCCCCACTAGAACATCTATACTAATAAAAGCCTAAGAGGCTCTTACATGCAATGTTGTCACAAGATGGCCAACACAATATAGCTACCACAAGATGGCTGTGTGCACAGCGGAGGTGGGGCTGGTGGCTGCTCCATGCAGTGTGGACTGGAGGTTCCATGACTCTGTGTAGTGTGGAGGAGCCTGGTCCCAGTGGAGGAGGCAGGTCACGGCAGGAGAGGGCAATTGGGGGCATTGGGCTGGCAGGGGAGGGTAGTTGGTAGCAATTAGGCCAGTAGGAAAGCAGTTAGGCATACATCAGGCTGACAAGGGAGTGGTTAGTGGGCGATCAAGCTGGCAGGCAGAAGCAGTTAGGGGCAATCAGGCAGGCAGGCAGGAGAGCAGTTAAGAACCAGTGGTCCCGGATTGTGAGAGGGATGTCCGACTGTCCCACAGGGATTGGGCCTAAACCGGCAGTTGGACATCCCCTGAGGGGTCCCAGATTGGAGAAGGTGCAGGCCGAATTTCGTCCACTGGGCCTCTACTTGTTTGATAAAGCTGAAGGCTGGGTGGATGAGAACAAGAAATAGGATAAATGGAAATAGATGAGTGGTGAGAGTACAAACGAGAGTGAGCATGGAGAAAACTGATAGCCATTTCAAAAAACCCAACATTAGGAAAGAAGAAAAATGGGAAAAAATATTTGTTTGCACATATTCTTTATTCACCATGATTTTTTCCTTCCCTTATATTCTAAACAAAGTGCTTTGCCTTACTGAGATTACCATAATGGAAAATCCTTTTTTTAAAAATGGTAACTGAAAATGTGGATTCTGTAACAATAAAGAGTATCTACAGGGATAATGATAGAGTCCCATTCTACTGCTTTTATATTTTGTAGGTAAAGTAGAAATAAAGTGGTGCAGGTGTCTTTAGTTTATCCTTATCTTTTGTACAGTTTATTGTCTTCTAGACACACTATTTTCTAAACATCAGAATCCAGCACAATGCCTGCCTCACACTTAAAAGAGGTAAACAATCATTTAATAAGTAAATGAATGAATGCTGTCCACATAACCTGGACATGACTGACAGTCACCATTTTATTGTTGGTGAAGATATTGTGGGTTTATATTTATTACACAGATTGGTAAACAAGAGAAAATAGCTTCAAATGTAGATGAGGATAAGACCCCTTTGCTTCCCAAGATCATTTCTTTATTTTATTTTTTATTTTTTCATTTTATGTGCCTCATGCATGAAAGAGCTCTGGCCACCCACACAGGCATCAAGCTAGGATGAACTAAGGACTGTCCATCTGCTTTGCCCTGATTGCTATAAGAGCAACACCACCAACCAGGTGTCTCCTTGGCCCATTGCCAGGGGGTTGATTTCTTTATTTTTTATCTTATTTAGAAGATAGTTTGAAAGTGCTTATTTGAAAGTAGTTTTCTCAATATCAAGTGACTTGAAGTCTTAGTTCAAGGCCTCTCTCTCTCTCTCTTTTTTTTAAATTCTTACCCAAAAAGAAGTATAAGGTCAATTGCATAAACTTAAAGTACCACAGAGATGAAACTTAAAGCAGGAAGAAACTTGCCATCAATGCACTGGATGGGAACACATGTGTCATGTGAACAGACATGACAAAAACAGCCCTCCTTAAATTACTTTTAGCAATAGTGATCACATTCATTTTAATTTTGCCGGAATATTTCAAGACATCAAAAGGTGAGTATATAATTATAATTTATCTTTTCTTCGTCTTAATTTTAAAAATGAGGACAGTCAATGGTTATAGGAAATGTCTTCATTTCAGATGCATGCTGCATGAGCGGGAGCTCTCTGTCTGAAAAGCTAATACAGGGAGATTGCAACTTCCGCTGACCGCTACATAGCACTTACTACTATGTAGTCACAGAACTTAGTTATTATAGAATACAATCATGAAATAAAAAATGAAAAGGTAATTTAAAATTTGTGGCCAAGATTTCAAACATTCAGTGTATAATAATCTCATCACATGATTTTGCTTTTTATTTATTTTTGTTGCTTAAAGTATTACACATAGTAATATATCTCCCTTTTTCATGATTTTGCTTTCAAAAGTCTAATGTATGAAGCCCTTTTTCATGATTTTGCTCTTTAAAACATTTTCTTTCAAAACCAGCTTTAAGTATATTCTGAAAATTATTATAGACAGAAAAGGACATTTATTATATTAAAATGGCTTGTCTTCCAACACAGCTATTTCACACAATAACTTACTATTGCTTTTTGAAAATCAAGAGTATTAGCTACTTCTAAATATAATTAGAGTAAGATGGGTACAAATTTAAGCAGGTATATGGGTGTGAATGTTTGTAACAAGAGAAAAATGGGACAACATGAACTCTGTGGATATTTCAGAGAATTGTGATAATTCCTGAAACCAAGGGTAGGAAAATAATTAGGTGTAAATTTAAACTATTTTTATATGTCAGTAAGATATTTGAAAATATGTTAATGTGGCTATTTGAATGATAACTGTGTTCCCTAGCATTTAATAATAATAAAAAATAAGATGTATATCATTAAAAGTTATATAAATTTGATTAAAATTAGAAAAAAATCTTATAATTTGACTTGCTGCAGTAATTATTGTTGCATATACGTAATGCTAAATAGACAGATAAAAATATTTTTGGTAAATAAATACCATGATTTTGTAATTTTGTGAACGATTGAATTGTTCAAATTTCTCTTGTTTTTCTGGCATTATGTTGCTAATATAACTATAGCATTTTTTTTATATTAGTTTCAGGTGTAGAGCATAGTGATTAGACAATCATATACTTTATAAAGTGTTCCCTCCGATATTTCCAGTACCCACCTGGCACCATACATAGTTATTAAATAGCACATATTTTTAATTCTTGATTTCACTCCCTGCAAATATAAAAAGAATAGTTAGAATTGGACTAGAGATAACTATTTAAATTTTTAAGCTATTGTGGACTGAGAGTAAGCTCATTTAATAATTATCTAAGGTAGGTCATATAGGTATTTCTAGCACCTCCAAAAATCAGGGTAGGTCTAATGGTAACTAGGTAATCAGCTTAAAACCACTTGCTAATTATTGCTTAATGTTTGTGAACTGATAACAACCAACATGGATATACTTTTTGTTCTCCTGGTTTCCTAACCAATTATATATCAGCTTCTAATATTACCTTTACTGCCTCCATAAACTCTAAAGAGCCATTTCTCTTTTCCTGCTTCAAGGAGAGCTCAGATATTTCCTTGTACTCTTTGGGGTGATGAACTTATTTGGGAATTTTGTTTCAAAGAAACCCTCCTTAGGACCAATAAACAAAATGTTTGGAAAGCACCATCTTATCCTGATATCATTTTCTGGTAGAAGGAATTTTGCACAGAGCCACCATAAACAAACACTTCATTACTAGGCAAAATGTTTTACACAGACAGTAATATAAGAGTAATGTATTAAAAATAGTGTAATAATAATGTTTTATATCTTATACTGGTTTATGGATCACCAGGAATAGTTCCTATCACCACATGTTATCCATAAGGGCACATAATTGTTTTGCTTTTAAAAAGCTTTATATGTTAGTAATTTTAAAATCACAATAATACTCAATGTCCTATGAAATGAGTTGACTTGTTAGCCAATATAGTTCATAAAACAAACTCTCTGGTAAAATTACCTAGATAATAAGCTCAGTGTCCATTAGTGCTAAAATTAACCTTGAGCTCTTCCTGCATAGTCTCACCCTCCCTATCAGTTACTTGTGTCTTTCTCCCCCACATTTTTCTTATGTCCTATTCACTTTAATTTCTAAGATAAATATTATAAATTATTTTTATTTATAAATTATTCACTGATATCCTGTCTTCGACACGTCAACTGAATTAAAAAAGAATCTTAATGAGGAATAATGTATTCACGAGGCTTAAGAGATTTGATTTGAAAATAACAAACTCTCCGAAGGCCTATGTTAAAAATAGAGAAATGTATTTGATCACTTTTCATCAAGAATGTATCCGAGTCCCTGAATAATCATTACTCAGAATATTCAATTATCATAGTTATACAGTAGAAGCTATTTATTCTAATTTCACCAAAGGAGAGGAACTTTAACTGGTGTCTGGGAGTTTTAATGAGTTTGCATTGGCGGGAGAGCTTATTCTAATACTTGCAGCTTGCAAAGTAGCTTATGCTAAGATTTGGTAGCTAATATAATGACTTGATAGACTTATATTGCTTGGAGATAATAGAAATATAAAAAGGCATGGATATATTTTGATTCAGAGCTTCTCGCAATTAAGGGAGCTAAGTTTCCCTAAACAATAGACTTAATCAACCTACTTTTGTTGGACAATGTTTACAAGAGTGCGAGACCTGGTTAATGCATATAAATCTCAGTGATCTTTTATTTTTTTATTCTTTCACTTATGAATACTGTCTATGGGTACCAGAACCTGGGGCTACGAAAATGAAAGGCAGGTCTTCCTTCAAGGAGTTTTCAGTCGGGAGGACTGACTGGTAAATAATTAAATACGATACTGCCTTCCCTAGATAGCAACGTGAAAAGGTTCCATGTGAACACAGTAAAAGTTGCCTCCGGGCCTGACTGGGGAAGATGTTGCTTCCATTTTTGTTGCCATGGGAAATAACTCCCAGATTTCAAATGATCACCCGATATTTCTCCTTACCTGCTTGCAGAAGCACTTTCTAAGAGAAGCAATTACTATTGATTTTCAAATAAAATGTACTCATATAAATATCTCGGAAATTCTTGAAACCAGAGGTAGTCATGAGTTACAACACAAGCGTATTCCTGATGATTTGTCACAGTGTGGGACAGGAATAGTGCCGATGAAAACACCTCAAACCTAATTTTATCTAGCTGTTTTGACTTCCTCACTAACTTTTAAGAGCCAAACTGACATAAACAATATTTGCTAGCTTTAATTTCCTCTTCCATTTCACACTTTCTGATGGAAATGGTGGTAAAAGGAGCAGTGAAGTTGAAGAAAACAAAGGATAAAGGAACTTTAAATGCTTATGAACTCAAGGCTAACCCTGGAAGTTCCTGAGCATATGTACTACACATTACTTATGTCTGGGGTAAAAAAAAAGTGTTAATTAAGGTTATTCACAATGAATTTGCCTGAAAGTGTTATCCCACATCTCAAAAATGGGCTCTTTAATTTCTTCTTATTGTCTGGCTTATTAAAAATTTAATTGTAACCTCCAATAAGGTTTGGGATATAGTTTTGTGACTATTTAAATTTTTTAAAAAATTAACAAATAGTTATACATATATCACGTAATATACCAAGTACTTTTACATAAAATGTCTCATCTCAAGTCATTAAGCTCTTTCACAATGAAGCATGTTTCTCAAGAGACTATTCTGAAAATCTTCTGAAAGAAGGAATAGAACTTGATGGGTAATTTTACTTTGTTGTCAGATTTTACTTCTTCCTGAATTGTATGAATATTTATAGTTTTAAAATGGCTACTAATGGACACAATTTTGTTTTTCCCATATGTTTTAGACAATAGGAGGATTGGCCTCATTGTCTCATCTATTAGGTTACAATTCCAACAACCCTTGCATGGGATGGTTTTTAACTGCTTGTCTCATTGAATTGGGGGACAAATGCTCTCTCTCTTTCTCTCTTTTTTTTAAAATAGAAAAATATGACTTTCTCTGAAACATGAATATGGTAATCTATGTCCCCCTTGCACTACTCTGTTTCTTTTCTTCATAGACCTATCACTGATATAATTTACTTATTTCTTGTATATATTTTTTTGTTGTCTGATTTCTCTACGTGGAATGTAAATTCCATGAAAATGAGGTTTCCGCCTGTTTTGTTCATGTCTCAAGCACTTAGGACAGTATTTGTTGATTGAATGAGTTTTCCAAGTCATATTGTAAAGCAACTAAAAAGCCAGCATTCTTTTTTTTTTTTTTAATTTTTTATTAATTTTTTATACATATCTCCCCATTGCCCCCCCTCCCTCCCAGGCATACCCCGACCCCCCAGTGTCTGTGATCATTGGTTATGTTTATAAGCATGCATACAAGTCCTTTGATTGATCACTTATTTACCTCACCTAACTTTAATCTTTCTGCTATAATTTCACAGTCTGTTTGATGCTTTATGATTTTTGTCCTCCTGAGAATTATCAGTCTACTCCCTTTCTGTGCTCCTGATTCTATTATATTCACCAGTTTATTCTGTTGATCAGATTTTTAATTCACTTAATTTTTAGATTCACTTGTTGACAGATGTATATTTGTTGTTCATAATTTTTTGTCTTTTACCCTTTTCTTCTTCCTCTTCTAAAAGGGTACCTTTCAGCATTTCATATAATACTGGTTTGGAGTTGATGAACTCCTTTAGCTTTTTCTTCTCTGTGAAGGTCTTTATCTGCCCTTCAATTCTGAATGATAGCTTTGCTGGATAGATTATTCTTGGTTGTAGGTTCTTGCTATTCATCACGTTGAATATTTCTTGCCACTCCCGTCTGGCCTGCATCGTTTCTGTTGAGAAATCAGCTGACAGTCGTATGGGTGCTCCCTTGTAGGTAATAAACTGTTTTTCTCTTGCTGCTTTTAATATTCTCTCTTTCTCTTTTGCTCTTGGCATTTTAATTATGATGTGTCTTGGTGTAGTCCTCTTCGGGTTCCTTTTCTTTGGGGTTCTGTGTGCTTCCTCGACTTGTAAGTCTATTTCTTTTACCAGATGTGGGAAGTTTTCAGTCATTATTTCTTTAAACAGGTTTTCAGTATCTTGCTCTCTCTCTTCTTCTGGCACCCCCACAATTCTGATGTTGGTACGCTTGAAGCTGTCCCAGAGGCTCCTTACATTATGTTCACATTTTTGGATTCTTTTCTCTTCTTGCTTTTCCAGTTGAATGTTTTCTGCTTCTTTATATTTCAAATTTTTGACTTGATCCTTGCCTTTCTCTAGTCTGCTGTTAGTACTCTGCGTATTAGTATTCATTTCAGTCAGTGTATTTATTATCTTCTCTTGGGTCTCACTAAATTTATCCATCTTTTCTAGCATATTCTTGCAAAACCTTATAAGCGTGGTTTTGAACTCTATATCCAGTCGTTTTTTTTCCTCCATTTCTTTTGCTTGTAATCCCTTCCCTTGTCTCGGCATTTTCACTGTGCCGGGGAAACTTCTGTGCTGGATTCAGCCGCAGAAGCCTCTGCTGAGCTTGGGAGGGTGGAGTCTCAGGGCTTAAGGGACCGCCTTGCCTTCCAGTCGGCCCCGCCCTCCACGGCCCCTGAGTCTCCCGTGACTGGGTAATGGCTGGAGCGGTCCTTGTGCTCGCGCACCCGCAGCGCCTCCAACCGCTGCCTTTCCGGCTCCCCTGCGAACCAGGACCACACGAGTCTAGGTCCCCAGGGTTTCGCCCAAAACAGGGGCCCAGTGGAGTCAGAAGTGGCACAGTTGGGAGGGTCTGTCTCCCGCCCACTCGCGAAAGCCAGCGGCACAATCAGCAATGCGTCCTCCGCGTGGTGCCGTGCGCGACCAGACCTCCGATCCTTTGCAACTCCCCTAAATTTCCATGCACTTCTCCCTTTTCACAGTCCAAACTCCCCCCGTATGAATTTCGGCTGAATCTGGGGTTTAGTGTCGTAAGAGAAGGGGTTCAGTGCCGTTGGGAGTCTCCGTTTCCCTCCCGCCAGAGAAAGCCAGCCAGGTACTCCGGCACCCGCTCTCTCAGCGCGCGTCTCCGTACCTCAGCTTTTTGCAGCTCCTCTGGGTCTCCGTGAGCCCCTCTCTTTCCCTCTAGTTGTAGAACTTCCACTCAGCCAGCTTTCCTGTGGTTCTGGATGATGTCCGTTCTGTCTTTTAGTTGTAGTTTTGAAATTGTTGTGCGAGGCAGCAGTATAGGTGTTTACCTATGCCGCCATCTTGGATTCTCCTCCAAGCCAGCATTCTTGAAGGAAGCATTTCTCATCTGACCCTCACAACCATCTTTTGATTTAGGCAGGCCAGGCATTACTATCTTCCCCTTACATGCTTAAAACACAAAATGTCATCAGCAATCTAGAACTTTTAGATTGTGAAATTTATTTCACAGATTTTTTAAATTTATTTAAAAATAAGGTGTCAAAGCAACAAATGAACAAACAAAACTGATAGACACACAACAGTATGGTGGTTACCAGAGGGACATGGGAGTGGGGTGTTGCAAAGGGTAAAGGGAGTCAAATACATGGTGACAGAAGGAGACTTGACTTTGCAATATACAGGTGATGTATCATAGAATTGTACACTTGAAATATACATAATTTTATTGACCAATGTCATCCCAATAAATTTAATTAAAAATGATATGTGTCTCTTTACCTTGAGTCATTTTCCTGCCATTCCCCCCCTCCACCTATGGAGAATTTCACAATGTGTTTATGTCCCTTGCTTTGACATGTAAAACCAGCAGTCTCTTTCTTCTGTCCCACACTGCTAGCATTAGCTAAAAGCAACCCCAAACTTTTTCCCTTATCCCCAGTAAATATTTCAAATTATCTCCTTCTAATGTTCTATGAATATATCCATATCCTATCTAGACTCCCTTGTCCTTGACCTGGTTAACATGGTAAATGTTAACACATTATGGCCTTTTTCCACCCTTTCTCACTCAGTATTACTAAAGAAGTATCAGCATTGGGTCCAAAACAGAAATACAATAGAGTTTTTGCTACTGAAATTGATACTCTTTTGAGTCTATGCCAGTGGTCGGCAAACTGCAGCTCCCGAGCCACATGCGGCTCTTTGGCCCCTTGAGTGTGGCTCTTCCACAAAATACCACGTGTGGGTGCACAAAATATTGAAACTTCGTGGCCCATGCGCAGAAGTCAATTTTCGGCTCTTAAATGTCTTTTTTTTTTTTTCAGAGAATAAGGGAGAGAAATAGTCAGAAATATCGATGAGAGAGAAACATCAATCAGCTGCCTTCTGCACTGAGGATGTGCCCGCAACCAAGGTACGTGCCCCTGACTGGAATGGAACCTGGGACCTTTCAGTCTGCAGGCTGATGCTCTATCCACTGAGCCAAACCAGTTTCGGCTCTTAAAAGAAATTTCAATCATACTGTTAATATTTGGCTCTGTTGACTAATGAGTTTGCCGACCACTGATCTATGTCAATTGCTACTGAGGCAGACCTGTGACCAAAGGAAATGACATGTTAACCAATGTCTGTATATTAGGCAGCAAAACCATGTATCCTCTCCTCTCCTGGCAGCTAATATTTTAAAATTGCTGAATACCCAATAATGATGCAAGATTTTCAGAAGCAATTGGCTATGCTTTGTTTGCTCTGCTTTTGAAAGACATAACTTACATATAATAAAATGGAAAAGATCCTAAATGCTCAGTTTCATGAATCTTGACAATGGTATGCACCTATGTAACTGCCATCTCCACATAAATTATGGCTTTTCAACACTCCTGGAGATATTCCTTCTGCCTTTTCCTGTCAAATCTCCTCCTACCTCCAAGGCAACTTTCTGACCTGTGTCATCATAGTACAGTTTTGTGCCTTCTTATGCTTCATAGAAATGGAATCATCACACAGTATCTATTTTTGGTCTGGCTTCTTTAGTGTAGCATAATGTTTTGAGATTCATCCATGTTATTGAGTATACCAATAGCTCCTTTGCCAAGTAGTCCATTGTATAAATGCACTAAATTTGTCTATTCATCCATTGGCTTGTTTCCAGTTTGTGGCTATTGTAAATATGCTATTATGAACATTCTTGTACAAGTTTTTGTATGAACATATGTTTTCATTTATGTGAGGAAACTAGTTGTAGAATACCTGAGTATATTTAATTTTATAAGAAATCACTAAATGCTTCTCAAAAATGGTTGTACTTAGCTATGTTTCTAGTGGAAAAATTTCTTATTTTTCCTAGTGTACATTTCATATTCTGGAGCAATAACTCAAAAATATGTATTGTCTGAAATAATCCATGCTTGTCCCAAAGTTCCCTGATAATTAGTTAACAGAGCAGTTGCTCAGGTATTGGGGGAATATGACTTGACACAGAGTAGTTTTTGGAGCTCTTATCATCTTCAAGCAGTGAAGGTTTTTTATTATGAATTCTCACATATTTTTAGAGTCTCAACAGAGAATTGAGACTTCTCTTCTTATAGCCCTACCCTGAAAAACATTCCTAGGACACAAAAACATAAAAATAAAATGTGAGTGAAAACATATTTAAAAATTAAAAAAATACATAGTTGAACTGATAAGAAAACTTCTCAAAGAGGAAAAATGACAAAAAATTTTAAATCTAGATGGGTAAGCAACAGTGAATAAATTAGGCACTTCAAGAGCATCTACTAATTCCTGGTGGCCTAGAGTCTCAGTGTCATGGGGCCGTGAGTGGGGGACAGGGACACTACAAGGTAACTGAAAGGATTATTTCCAGTTTTGGGTTATTATAAATAAAAAAGCTGCCATGAAAATTCATTTATTGCCGAAACTGGTTTGGCTCAGTGGATAGAGCGTTGGTCTGTGGACTGAAAGGTCCCAGGTTCGATCCCGGTCAAGGGCATGTACCTTGGTTGCAGGCACATCCCCAGGAGGGGGCGTGCAGGAGGCAGCTGATCGATGTTTCTAACTCTCTATCCCTCTCCCTTCCTCTCTGTAACAAATCAATAAAATATATTAAAGAAAAGAAAAGAAAAATTCATTTACTGGTATTTGTGTGAACATATGTTTTTATTTCTCTTGTGTAAATTCCTAGGAGTAGAATTGTTGGGTGATATGCTAAGTGTATATTTAACTTAAAGAAAATGAAAATCTGTTTTCCAATGTGGTTGGACTATTGTACAGCCCCACCATGTATGAGCATTATAATTCATAGCAACATTATTCAGAACAGCGAAAAATGGAAACACCGAAATGTCCACGGTCAGAGAATGAATGAATGGTGATACATCCATTCAAATGAACACCACAAAGAATTAACTATAGCAACATGACTAAGACATTTTAAGCAGAAAAAGCAAGTCAAAGATAATACATATAGCATATATATTCCATATATATGTAAATAAATATTTCTAAAATATACTAAAAGCACTGTTATTTGGAATATATACCTTTTTGAAAAATGCTAAGATAAAGCAAAGGGGTGGTATACACAAAATTCATGATAGTGGCTAACCTCTGGGAAAGAAGTTGTGTGTAGGGATGGGAAGGGTAGCGTGCCTCAAAGATGTTGGTAATATCCTGTTTATTAATCTGTGTGATAGACACATAGTGTTTATTTTTATTATTATTTAACTGGCACAATACATTTTATATATACTTACATATGATTTGTTATAATAAAAGTTAAAAAAGAAAATAACTTTCATAACTTCAGCAGGATGTGCCAAAAAGAAAATAAAGATTGTCTATGTTTCTTTAAAAAGAAAAAAATAACCGACCTGGGCATTTGTCCTATACAGTAATGAGTTTTCCTGATACTATTTAGCATTCTGTATACTTATGCTGAGAGATGGCAGTCCTATCAGTGGAGTAATTCTGGTATGCATTTCTATCTCTGAGAATTTAGATGCCTGGTTCTCAGCAACATTAATGGCAGTAGTTAAGATCATAAATCCTTGTTTATGGTGATGAAATTATAGCCCATCTGATAACAAAAAGATTGAGTAGAATCCATTTATTTCTTAAAATTATACCAGGGAAGGATATGTCCTCTACTTACTTTCCAACTGAATTATTTAAAACCAAGGTTTAAAAAACATCATAAAATGACCTCATAGCCAAATGTAAATTCTAAGAAGCCAGTTGGTCTCTTATTGCATAAGACTGCAATATTGACAGTAAATTTTCTCTATCTCACTTCTAGTTCATAGCATAAAACTATAAATTCAAAACATTGAAAATTTCATGAGTTGAAAAATTCCAGTGAGGAAAGTAGAAAGACGGCAAGAAATAAGTGTTTCGTGTATTTTGCTAACACAAAAAAAGCTAGAGTTCTATCAGATAGTGCATTTCTATCTCCCTCCTGGGACATTGCTATTGAAGACAATGTTTCAAAAAACAAATTAGTTACTATTTGATTACATCTTTTTTAATAAATAAATTATAAAATTGTGTGTTTGAGTAAATTATCCTTCCCCCAAAAATCTTTATAGCAACTCAAGTATGAAATGTGTTTGTAGCTGGAAATCACATGTGAATTATCACGGAAGCAATTTCAAATGCATAAGGTAATGAGCCTTTAATTTATTACATAATAAAAATATCATCATCAGTAATGAAACACTCATGAATTAATATTAAAGTACAAATTCCAGAAGCAAAAGACATTTTTAATATTAATTGATAGCTTCATTTTCTTTTAAGTTAGAACCAAGATGTATGACTAGAAGTAATCATTCTAAAAAAATGGAGTAATTCTTCTATTGTACTCCACATTATTTAGAAAATTTAAAAAAATATAGTATTTTGCCCTATATGATTATATGAAATATAAAGACACATAATGGTGGAGTTGAGCATGTTAAATAATGATTTTTCTAAATCACTCCAACTTTCAAAACTTCATTCTCTTCCTTAAATTTGTTTTCTTATACTGGCAAATGAGAGTCAGATGGGACTATCTGAAAGAAGGGTTACCTATTCCTTAGTGGAGCACTACTGCTAAGCTAAGTAAGGATTTCTGATTTTTATATACTGACATTTAATTACTTGTGCGAATTAAATCATAGACAATTCTATCCTAAATGAAGGATGAATTTTTAATTTTTAATTTGCAACATGAGTCTGAATTTTAAATAATACACATTTGTACAAATTTTAGAAATGTTTTCATATGGACTATAACACTTGATACTACTATAACCCCATGAGGTTAGAGAATCTAGAGTTATTATCTCTATTTTGCTGATGAGAAAATGAGACTCATGGAGATTAAATTGTTCAAGTATCTTGGCTAATGACAGATAAAGCACTAGAGTCTTTCTGGCTTCTCTTTTGAATTTGACATTTTTTTCTATTTATATCACCATTTTCATATCAGATGTTTGTCTTTAGACAAAAATATAAATGATGTCATCCTGTTAAGTTTCATCTTTGGAGGTTCAGGCAGGTTGAATAATGGCCACCCAAACTTATTGGGTGTTAAAACCTAGAACCTGTGAATGCTACCTTATTAGGAAAAAGGGTCTTTCCCGATGAGACTAATTTGAGGATCTTGAGATGGGGAGCTACCTTGCCTTATCCAAGTGAACCCTAATCCAACCATCTGTCCCTATAAGAGAGAGGCACAGGGAGCTTTGACCCAGAGAGAAGAGTAGAAGACAGACCTAGGGAAGGGCTGAGTTTGAAGCAGTGCACCTGCAAGCTGACGAATGCCAGCAGCCACCAAAAGCTGGAAGAGGGGCAAGGAACAGATCCATCCCTAGGACCTTCAGGGCAGTGTGGCCTTGTAGATACCTAGGTTTCAGACCAGTAGAGCTGGTGCTGAACTTCTGGCCTGTAGAACTGTCAGAGAATGACTTTCTTATTTTAAGCCAGGGTTGTGGTAACTTGTTACACAGCCCTTGGAAACTAATAGAGATACTATCCTTACTGTTCATGTTTTCCATTCCCTGCTCAACTCCACGCAATTGACTTGAACCTCCATTGTAGAACAGATGAATTCAGAGGAACCGAAGGCTTGTTCATTAGAACTTTTCTAGAAGAGAGAACGATTAAAACGCTAGGGTTTCCAAGCACGTTGTTGTTACAAGGACTGTTTGCTGAAAACTAATAGGGAATGTTGGTAACTTTTAAAAAGAAATGTTTAAATGGAGTAGCTACTGTTAATTCGTGTAAAAACAAAATCTTGTCACTGGTAAGAAATGTACTGAATCTGCTGAAGAAAAACTGGGAGCTATTATTGTGTATTTATATGAAAAATTCAAACTTCCATAGTAAAGAAAGTTTTTGTTTTCCTTTAGAGGAAGCATTTCGGAGCTGTCATGTCTGGAAGTGTGTTTACAACCTAATCTTACCCATTCATTCTCATCCTTAAATTTTTCTGTTGTGAATTTTCTGCAATGAGGAAGGGAAAGTCAGACTATGGTGGGAATTCTTCTAAATCACTCCAACTTTCAAAACGTCACCAGGATATGCCATGACATCCCAAGTGAATTTACAACTTGCTCCTTGTGTTTGATTTGTGAGTCCAAAGGAAACATGGGCTTTATTTCTCAGGAACAAACATCAGAAGGTAAATTCAAAGGGAAAGTGAGAATAACATGTATCAAGGACAGAGGACCATATTCTGCTAAAAAAAGGTATTAATAATATATTCACATTTTAAGTTCCTGGAGTGGCCCTGGATGATTGACTTGAAGGGTTTTGAGATATTAATTGTTCTTGGTTTACTTTGACTTATCAAAAACAAAATATTTATTCAAAATATCGATGCCACTGTAATTCACAAAGATTCGATGGTTAAATAATTATTTAACATGCTTTTTTTCAAAGATACTGAATTTGAATAAATGGAATTTAGAATGTGAGTTAAAAATTCTAAATAAACGTGTAGGTTCTCATAGTAAAAAAAAAATCATACTTTGATTCTCCAAGGAGTCATTGAATTCTCGATACATTTATAACTCTTCCTGCTTAACATTTATCCAATATATATGAGCTGTCTTTTTACTTGTCTAACTATCCAGAGAGCCTGTTGATGGCAAGGTCTTTGTCTTTGTTCACTAGTGTATTTTTATCTTAGCATAATGTCTGACATTTGGCACTCAATAAGTATTTGTTTAATGAATGAATGAACAAATAAAAAATAACTGCATATTACCTGTAGTGTCCAATTGAATCTTACATTTATTATGTGATTAATATATATTTTTAATTAAATTCTAATAATTTCAATCATTGAGAAATTAAATAATTCACTTATAATTACAAAATATATTGGTTGCCTTTAGCCTAAGCATAAAAATAATTGCTTATGCTGATTTAGCAAGATTGCCTTTTATTTGTTTTATATTGGCATTTTCCCCATTCTTTAGAAATGGGAACAAGGCGGGAAAGATGAAGGGACATCTGTAATAATGCCAACAATAAAAAATTGGGAACAAGATTTCTTGTCATTGACTTTTGATGAAACACAATAGACATGTCTTCTGAGTTCCTATTCAAGTAGTGCTATAACTATTGCAGGGCTCTGGGTTAAATCACCAGAAAGCAAAATGGGGAAACACCTTTATGATATCAAAGAACTAGAAAATGTTTCAAGGGTTGGTAGCTCACAGGTGCTACTTCTCTACCTCTTTGAAAAGTGAAAACAGTGCATTGACAAGTTCTCATAGTTGCTACAGCTGTGTAACAAATCATTCCAAAACTCAGTGTCTTAAAACAATAGCAATCTTCC
>JAAGEH010002528.1:16457595-16500106 GCA_011751065.1 Lasiurus cinereus | reverse complement strand
CTCCTCCTCCTCCTCCTCCTCCTCCTCCTCCTCCTCCTCTTCCTGCTTTTTCTCCTACTCCTGGCCTCCTCCTTCTCCTTGGTGGGCGAGGGATTCAGAATGAGCATAACTGGGCATTTCTGGCTAGGAGCATTTCATACTGTTGGGGTAAGGCAGTGGTGAGCTAAAGCAGAGGGACTGAGCAGCTAGAGACAGGTGGGCATTTCTCTCTCTTCAGGTTTTTTATCAGAATTTTCTGTGTCTTTCCCTGTGGGCTAGTTTGGGTTTCCTCACAGCATGATGACTTTAAGTTGTTGAACTGGTACATAGTGGTTCAAGGCTCCAATATTATGTTCCAGGGAATAAGGTAGATATTGCTTCACCTTTTCTGGCTTTGCCCTGAAGGGTCTCTTCCTCTGAATTTGATTGGTTACACTTGTCACAAACTCTTCCACCCAGATCCAAGGTGAAAGGTATTAGACTCTATCTATTTATGGTACAGTGGTAAAATTTTAAGTTAACATGTATGTTATGGGTTGAATTATGTTGAAGTCCTATCCCCCGGTATCTCAGAATGTGATATTTGAAAATAGGGTTGTTCTAAATGGAATTATTTAAGCCAAGGTCAATAGGGTGGATTAGGGCCCAGTATGACTAGTGTCCTTATAAAAAGGGGAAATGTGGACCCAGACAAGCACACAGATAGAGCGCCATGTGAAAATAAAGGCAGAGATTGGGGTGATGCTTCCACAAGCCAAGGAATGCCAAGATTGCCAGCAACCACCAGAAGCCTGGAGAGGAGCCTGGCACAGATCTTACCCATGTAGCCCTCCGAAAGAAGCAACTTGGCCAACACCTTAATCTTGAAAGTCTAGCCTCTAAAATTATGAGACAATAAACATCTGTTGCTTAAATCACCCAGTTTATGGTGCTTTGTGATGGCAGCCTTAGTGAAGTAGTGTAATGTGGGATGAGCAATACTGTTGTGACAATTTTGAAAAATAAAATCTGTTCCACAAGTGTGTCAGAGAAATATCTGTGTCTTCTTTCAGGTGCTCTGATTCTCTTTGCATCTTACTGTCCCTTGGGTTTCAAATCTTAAAAAATTTATCGTTCAGGTAACCTTATATATACATAAAGTCCATTCCTTCACATATATATGAAGAGACTTCGTTTTGAATTGTTCTCTTACTAGGTATTACTATTTTGTGAATAACATTTTTCTAATCTCTTTCTAGTTTTTATCATGAGAGGATCCATGGAAGTGTAGGCAAATTATCTTCTTTCACCTTGTCGTCATTTTAACCTCACTGTAGCTCCTGCAGTTGACCACTTGGAGGAATACAACATTACCTGCAATCTAAAAACAGGCACTAGCCGAAACGGGTTTGGCTCAGTGGATAGAGTGTCAGCCTGCAGACCGAAAGGTCCCAGGTTCGATTCCGGTCAAGGGCATGTACTTTGATTGTGGGCACATCCCCAGTAGGGGGCGTGCAGGAGACGGCTGATCGATGTCTCTCTCTCATCGATGTTTCTAACTCTCTATCCCTCTTCCTTCCTCTCTGTGAAAAATCAATAAAATATATTTAAAAAAAATAAATAAAAACAGGCACTAGAAACTCAGCAATTGTAGAGGAAGAGCCAACCAAGGAAAAGTCTATGAACCATACTTTGTGGAATTATGAATTACTTGTATAATTGCGTACACATTTCTTTGCACCTAGAAATGGATGTAAAAAGTAAGTTTTAAAGGAAATTAGAGGGAAAAGAGAAATTAAAAAGGGCTATCACATTAACTTCACTGAAAGTAAAACCACTGAAGAATAATTTTATTGATGAAATAATATGGCTAGAAAAATGTTAGCTCTTTTATCTGTTTTTTTTTCTTTCCTTTTTTTTTCTTTCAAAATTTGATATTTATGGGACCCAACCCTACCAGGAGGCAGAAGAAACAGCTATGGGTGGTGATTTGAGGGTCACTAGAAAGACTCTCTGCCCTAAAAAAAATTTGAACATGCCTATTAGCTGTACTTGAAAAATACTACTACCACACTTGGGTATGCAAGGGTGAGATTTATTTTAAAATGTAAATATCCAGGTACATTGTGATATGCTATTAACATCTTACTTTGAATTGATTTAACATGTCCTCTTAGAGCTGAGAACCAGGCCTGCATTAAATGGGATTTTTTTTTCTTTATTGATTAAGGTATTATATATGTGTCTTTATTGTCCCATCCCCCCCCCTCCCCGCAATGCCTTCACCCCCCTTGGTGTCTGTGTCCATTGGTTAGGCTTATTTATATTCATGCATACAAGTCCTTTGGTTGATCTCTCCTCCTTACCATAGCTAAATGGGATTTTTGATGTGAAGCGGAGAAGATAGGCAGGATGCAGTTAAGCACTTGGGTTCACTGGAGAAATTGGGGGGAATGTAGGAGCCAAAAGACAAAACTTACATTTATCTTAGTTCTGCTTAAGGCTGATTAACTTCCTACTCACCCTCTTCTGATTGAGCACAATTGATCCTTTTACTAAGCATTGTGCCCTCCCTTAGCCACAAAACCTACTCTTGAAGAGCATTTCATGATCGAACCATTTAATAAGTGCCTGCTGTATGCCAAGCAGTGTTCCAGGCATTCGGGACACAAAGAGAGATGAATGTAAAGCAATCAAGCGGTCATTCATTGCGGCAGGTGCTATGCTAGCGTAATCTGCTGTGCTTTGGGATGTTCCAGATGTCTGGGAGCCTTTCAGATGACTTTAGATTGGTTTTCTAAAACGTTATTTTTGAGGCAACTATTTAAAAAAAACTTATATTTATTTTAAAGCAAACACAAATATATACTAGGTATGCATTTTGAATGCGAAATACATGACTTCAGAGAAATTTCTCCTGTGAGTTAGTTTGCCCAGGACCCTACAGCTTCTGCAGTTAGTGCGTATTTCAAGGTGTATGTGGGGTGGGGGTGAGGGGAAGGAGGATGAAGGGGAGAGGGTAGGAGAAAGTCTGTTCCTTCTAGTTCAGCTGTGAGGTCGGAAAGTAAGTTTTGGAAAGGCTGCATAGGAAAGGTGATTCTGATAAAATCTGAAAGATAAAGAGGTTTGGATTATAGATACTAAAACATTTACGCATTTCAATGTACAGTTATGTATCCATTTAATTACTTGATGTCCTAAAACACAAAGGAAAAATAAGCATTTCTATTATGATTTTAAGAGGATTTATTTTTGTGTTAAAGGAAACATCCATAAATCTAGTCAGAGTGGAATGATAGTTAATTTGGGGGGGGGATGTCCATAATTCAGAAAGATTACAGGGGTGCATAAATAGGTAGTTTTATATTCTGGGAAAACGATATCCATTTTGCCATGTGTAGAAGATTAAAAAATTATTCGTATTTTACTCTGCTGTGCAAAGACTAATGTGATCTTCTTTAAAAGCCCAATCCATCAGGGAATGAATCGGAATTTAGTCTAATTTGGTAAATTTACTCTGAAACAATAATTTAAACCATCTCTTTAGATTTTTTTTTCAGATTCTCGTTTGTTCCCCTTTGGCTCTCTCTCAGGTGGCTGCAGGGATGTAGGGGTGCAGGGGTGCAGGGATGCAGGGAAGGTGTGAGGCATGGGATGTGGGGAAACACATCCCCCTGTGTTCACACTGATGCTGTGTTCACACTGGTGCTGTGTTCACACTGGTGGGCGGGCTGGCTGGCTTGGCCTCAACTGTGCACATTCTGCTCTTGCAATAAAACTTTGGTGAATGCATGGTTTTTCTTCTTTTTTTTTTTTTTATGGCTTGACCACTGCCCAGTGACAACCTGGTGGTTGGACCCATCTTGGCTTTTGCTGGCACTGACAATCTTCTATTCCTTTTTTTAAAAGAGAGGAAGGGAGAGGGAGAGAGAGAGAGAGATAGAAACATCAGTGATAGAGAATCATTGATAGGCTAGCCGCCTTCTGCACGCCTCCTACTGGGTATCGAGCCTACAACCTGGGCATGTGTCCTGACTAGGAATCAAACCATGACCTCCTGGTTCATAGGTCGACGCTCAACCACTGAGCCACGCCGGCTGGGCTGACTACCTACTTTTATCTTGCTGAGTGAGAAATGCAAGTTTGGCAGCTACCATGGAATGATATTGGGGAGGCCAAGCACTATGTCATCCCAGTCAAGTAGGACTTTTTTTTCATTTAGCCTCTTCTCTAAATACATGTTGATTGCTTATGTAATGTATACCTGCCCATGAAGTGGGGGGTCCTGTTAAAGGGATACCAGATCATGAGCACCACAAGGGCAGTCATCCAAGGGTAATCACAAGTTATCTATCTTGCTAAGTTGAATAAGTGCTAGCTGTGTGTTTTGTGGGCAAGGATGAGGGTCCAGAGGCTGGCTTAGAAAGTCAGTACAGTTGTGTCTTGGACATGATGAGGTCGTCTTCATTTAAGTCACTGATTCCTGGGTTGGCTGGCCAGTGTGTCCCTATGGGACCAAAGGAGACTGTGCTAAACTATTTCTGGATGGTGACTGTCCTCCCCATGTGGCTTCACTGTCATTTGAATGAACAAGTGTGTACCTGTATCTTCATTCAGTTTAGGCTGGGATAACTGCATGTTTAATTAATCATGTGCTTGATCTGATCATTGCCTTGAGAGCCCGTGTGAAAAGGGGGGTCTGAGTATTCACCTGCCCTGGCTGCTTTCACCTCCTATGCCTCAGCCCAGCCCTTTCTCTTTGTCTGTCTTTACCTTTCTTCCTCATCCTCCTCATCTGCCACGCATCTTTGTTGATTTCAGGATATAATTTTTGGCTGCTTGGCTATGTCCTGGTCTTAACCTAGTGATAGAAATGACAGTGAAATCAACACTAGCATAACCTATAAAAAACTAACCCTAGAATTTCGGAACTAAATGGATCTCTGGAAGCCACCTGATCATATTTCCTCGTTTAGTACACCAGGGAAGAGTTCAGGAGAACAAATGACCCATAAAGTGATGATGCTCTGTACTATTTAGCTTTTTAGTTAAGGGCAGAATACACAATAGAACCCAGCTGCACCACTACATAGCCTCTTGTTTATTGTGTCCTTGTATTGTATTGTTATGATATATTTTTTTTCTTTGCAGATGTCTCTTGTTCCATGAAGACCACTTGGTATGTGTTAGTAATATTAGTTTTTATATTTTTGCTCATCCTCATTATCCACAAAATACTTGAAGTCCATAGGCGAGTGCAGAAGTGGCAGGGTAAGTGTTGAGAAATAAATCCATCATTTGAAATAATCCATTTAGTTTCAAGGAACTCCTAATATTATCTATAGTTTTTTTTTTTAAGTTCAATTTACCAGTTACTGAGCACCTACTGTGTGTAAGTGGAGATTCAATAGGGAGTGGTGATAAAGAATGTTAGCATTGGAACTCCAAGTTAAGGTGATGAGCGGGAGGGGGAGCCAATCTTTAATGAGTGTGAGAGTGTCAGTAGATTTTTTTGCTGGGCTGAGCTCAAATGTGGAACTGGAAATCAAGACAGTAGGGATGATATTAAAATATTTAATAACTAATAAGATGGTCACCTATCAGGGTGGACACTGAATGTGAACTATTGCCATAGCCCTACTGCTGTGTACTCATGCATATATCTGCCCTGCTGGTGTGTATCCATCCATATACTACCTCTATGAGTGCTTGTCCATGAATACACTGGCTGAATATCAGGTCTGATAAAAAATGGTGGTCTCTTAAAGACAAGTGAAAAATGTGTCATTATGAGACAAGAGAAAAATGTGTCAGTATGAAACTAGTCTTTGGAGATAGGTGGATAGTTTAGAATCCTAGTACTGCCACTCACTAGTTATGTGACTTTGAGCAAGTTGCTTACTGTATCTGAGATTTTTTCCTCGGTAAAACAAGGCTGGTCACCATTACCACACAGGGTTGAAGTAAGCATTGACCGAAGGAGATTACATAAGAAATTTAACAATGTCAAGCATGGCAATGCTCAATACACAAGAGTAGTATTGTATTATTTCCCAAGGCTCTTATGTTCTTTACCAGCAAGGCTGTTAGTCATGTCAGTAGCCAAACAACTGGTTGCCTCTAGGCTTAAGTGCAAGTGCCATTAATTCTTTCGACTAAATATTGGTTGCAGATATTTCTGAGAGCACTTTCATATCAAGTCTTGTCATTGATATCTGATATGTAAGATCCTTAAGGCATTGGTTAATGATCATAATATTGTATGTTTGTAGAATAACATTCTCACAAGATTTTCACTAGATTCTCAAAGCATGAAATCAGAGTATGTGCTATTATTTTTATTAAAACAAACAAACAAACAAGCAACAAACAACAACCCTGAGCCTCGGGGAGGTTAGGTGTTCTGTCCAGAGTTATATAACTAATAAAATGTCAACATTAAACCCAGGGTCTTTCTAGTTTTGAAAATTATATTCTTTTCAATAAATGTATGTTATGGCAAATAGTGCTTAGTTTTGAGTTTTTAAAGTCTATTTTTTCCATATAATCACATACTAAGAAAGAAAGATGGAAACCAGAAAGAAAACGGGTCTAGAAAGAGAGGAATAGTGGGGATTGACATGGAGTTCTTATGAACATCGACCCACATGACAGGCTTAATAGCTTTCAAAGGCTTGCTTTATGAATCCAAGCATATACAGTGATAAAAAGGTCACATCATTTGGGATATTAAATATCAAATACTAAGATATTCTATATATGCTATCTATGTACATATAATAATATAAATCAGGTAACAGTCTATACATAAGAGCTGGGCTTTTCTTTAGGGAGATGACACATGGCATTTATGGCAGGGGAGAAGCCACTGGTTTTAGGAAGAACCTGTATTTATTCATGAAAAACAACTTAAGGAAAAGCTCTTTATGTGTTGCCATCCCGGGCCCTGTGGTGAATGGCCCATTTTCCTTGGACTCAACATGGGGAATATATTTTAAGTAGGCGCTTGGTTACCATCTAAATATTTCACTTCTTTTCTTGGAACAGGTCATAAACACAAACCTTCATCTGTTCTCTTAAGAAGAAGTGATTCTGAGAAACTCCGAACATGGGAAATGCGGGGAGTTTCAGGTGAGCTCTGTGACATGCAAACAGAACACAGCTCAGCAGATTCCCAAATGTCACCCTTTCGATATTAACTCAAGATCACGAGATCCGAGCTCATTTAAATTAGCCTTGTATCTGAAGAAAGGAACCATGGGCAAATGATATCTAGTTTAATATGTCTTATTATCCAGGGACAGTCACAATCAAAACCACCTCCTTAAATAATGGCAAGTTTGCTCAGTTGGCAAGAAGAAATTCATGTGGGTAGGCAGAGGAGAAAAAGCAATCAGGAACAAGTCTCAGATTTATTTTTAAACGAGACAAGATACCATTATTTCTCAGAACTGCAAGAAGCAATTGCAGAGCGGGCCTGGCTCTTGCTGGAGCCTTTACTTAGCAGAGGCTGTCATTGTGCAGAGAGCTTCTAATAGCCCCAATTAAAAAGACCCCTGTCCTCTCCCGAGAATTAGAAGTGGAGTGAGGGAATCCTCATTAGAGCAGCAAGGGAGCTGTTAGCACAGACGCTGTACCTCCATCTCCTTCTTCAAACTGGGAAGCTTCCTTCCGAATTCAAGCTGTCAAGTCATATCAAAAAGAAAGAGGCAGACTATGACAGGGGCAAAGGCCTCTTCTTCGTCAGGGAGAAATAATATCCTTGCGTTGCTGAAAACCACAGTATTACGAGTTATATAACTATATCTCCTCGTGCACAGCCAGTGAGCAGACTTCTTCATGCTTTGTGAGAAGTTACATAAGGAGTCTTCATGTCTGGTGTGTAAACCGTTCTCAAAACTGAAAGGAAACTGAACAAACCCTGGGCCCCGCAATGCAGCTGCATCTGTAGCCACGTGGAGATTTGCACAGCATTTCACTGGGGACTCTGCTCCTGAGGTTTTCTTAGCTACTTAAGTGAACAGGTACTTAGCTCCCTAGCTTGAGGAAAAATTGGACTGAGTACACCTAAAAAGCTCACTTTTATTTTAATTAATTAATGGAATATTTTACTGATTTCAGAGAGGAAGGGAGAGTGAGAGAGAGGTAGAATCATCAATGATGAGAGAGACTCACTGACTGGCTGCCTCCTGCACATCCACACACTGGAGATTGAGCCCACAACCTGGGCCTCTGCCCTGACCAGGAATCAAACCATGACCTCCTGGTTCATAGTTCAATGCTCAACCACTGAGCCATGACAGCTAGGCCAAAAGAGCTCACTTTAAGATTATGTATATATTTTCTAAGCTCAGCATTAAGAGTAAACTTATTAACCTACTAGATGCCCAGTGCATGGATTTGTGCACATTGAAAGGAAATTAATTAGAAAGTGGTCAATGGGGAGGGCACATCTGGGGCAGTGCACCGGAGCTGGAAGGGCGTCTGCAGAGTGAGCAGGGTCCCTCCAGTAGGTGGGGTCCCTCGGCCTGGCCTGCAGGGTTTGGGCTAAAACTGGCAGTCTGACATCCCCGAAGGATCCCAGAGTGCCAGAGGGCACTCTGCAAAGTTGCTGTCTCTTGGCAGCTCCTGCATTGAGTGTCTGCCCCTGGTGGTCAGTGCTCATCATACCTACTTGCTGGTCAGCTGGTTGGCTGGTTGGCCTGGTTGCTTAGCCTTTTATATATAGAGAGAGATGGCTAAAATTAAGCATTAGCTAAAGTCACTGGATACTAGCTAACAATAGGGGAAGCTGATGGAAATTTTGGGTGGTCAGTGACAATTTTGTTTGGTTAATGAGATAAAAATCACAGGGCTGTTTCCAAAGACAAAATGAACTTTTAAAAATATATATATATTTTATTAACTTCAGAGAGGAAGGGAGAGAGGGAGAGAAAGCTAGAAATATCAATTGTTCTGTGGTCCCCTGCAAGCTCCACACTGGGGATCGAGCCCACAACCTGGGCATGTGCCCTTGACTGGCATTGAACCTGGGACCCTTCAGTCTTCAGGCCAATGCTCTCCACTGAGCCAAATCGGCTAGGTCAGCGGTTCTCAACCTGTGGGTCACGACCCCTTTGGGGGTCAAACAACACTTTCACAGGGGTTGCCTAAGACCATTGGAAAACACAGATACGATTCATAACAGTTGCAAAATTACAGTTATGAAGTAGCAACAAAAATAATTTTATGGGGTCACCACAACATAAGGAACTGTATTAAAAGGTCGTGGCATTAGAAAGGTTGAGAACCACTGGGCTAGGGCCAAAATTAACTTTTAAAGAGAGAGAATGGCATTTCTCATGGTGTCCCCTCTAATCCAGTTCACACACCTGACATCCATACACCAGGAATGTTTTAGCCTGGCTCTGTAGGGCTTTTGCTTGCTTCAGGGACTCCCAATCCTTTTTCTTTGAAATTCTGAGCACTGCAACCAAGAGAAGTCAATAGTTGTCCTGTCAACCTAGACAATGGGGAGAATCACACATTTAAAGTTCTGGCTAACCACAGGACTAACCACACACCGTGTTGATGAGCCTGTGGTTTTCATTCACCAGAGAAACCTGCCTCAGCCTACCTTCCCCTTTAATAGCTCTCACTAAAAATCCTCTGGCTTTATTACCAGGTATATAATATTAGTGTTTAGGGCAGGTCAAGGGACGGTGGCCTGTTTTAAAACCAAGAGTCCTTTGGAGGCTTAGCTTCTTAAAAGGGAGAAGAAGCAGATTCCTTCCTGTTATTTATATTACTTTAACCTAAATGCAATTTTTCCTCCTCCCGTTATGAGTTGCTCTTTCTGAGAGAGAAATGGAAAGGAAATAATGTCTCCCTCGAGTGCTGTTTTTAAGGCCTCTCTTCGGAATGATGGATTATAGGCTGCAGTCAGAAAAAAAGAATGTGCCGGCATGGTTCTCTGGAGAAACAGTAACACGAGTTTCAAAAAAATGTAGTTCAAAGAGAGCAGTGACTGCAGTCACTTCAGCAGAGCCTCTTGCTGTCCGCTCTGGCTGTACCTCCTGCAATGCCTCTCCAGATGTTCATGAGTAAGTATTGTTACACCTGTACTCACAGAGTATAGGGAGGCTCACACTCTCAGAAAGACAAGAGAGACCCAGGAGAGATCACCCAGACCCTGCTCCCCACACAGTGCCTGGAGCGCAGGGGGGCATGGGCTAAGTGAGTTGCTTTGCTGTAGAAAAGATGTTGCACAGAATCAAATCCCAAGCTCTCACGTGTCCCTTGTATTTTCTTCCATGCTTTGAGGAGTCTGGTGGCCTATGTTACCTCTCCGGCATTAATCTATTTTACATTTTATTCTTTTGACTATTATCTGCACACAGGTGACTCTTATCTTGCTCACCTTTGGATCCTGGTCCCTAGCATAATGTCTGGCATGTAGTTCATGGACAATACAAGCTTATTAAATCACACAAACGCTAAGGGGAAATATGTCTAGAATTAAAAGAGCAGATGAACAAGAAATGAATCTTGGGCGTTGGGGAACGTGAAACAAACAAAGAGGCAAAGTGGTCAGAGGCAGCATAATTCTTCTTCATTGAAGAACATGCAACACATGTTATAGAATTGCTAAGGACATTAAAGAATCATGGAAAACACTGACCATTTGAAGAAGTGTAGGAACCTCTTTCCACGTCCCGCGTGGTTCAGGGTTCCCGGGTCAGGGTTCGGGTTCTGAAGGAGGCCGCACGCAAACGAAATGAGAGAGACTAGAAAGCATAAATTTGGCGATATTGGGGGGCCAGGCGGGAGCCTTCCTCTAGTGGAAAGGACTGCCACTTGCTCTGGCCTTTTGCTCCCTTTTATTAAGGCTTTGGGACACACCCCTAGCCTTTAGGCAGGAAATAACAAAAAAAGAAATTAACATGAAACAAACATAGAGGTTGCTTCAACCAATAATGTTTCAACTAAACAGTGAGTAATTAGCTCTGACCTTTCAGAGCAGTTAAGGTTGACCCGCCTTCTGGCTTCCTGTTTACATCCATTTAGTGAGAACAATATTTGGTTTCCAACAAAGAAGAGATTTTGAGAATTAATGCAAAAGCAGCTTTGGAATTTATCCCTAGACTTAGTGCTTAATGAGTTGACCCCATCTGGAAACCAAGGCCTGGGCAGAGGCCACAGACTAGGACCCAGATCACTGGATGCAAATAATAAAAACCAACATGGCGGACTTGGCAGAAAGGAAATGTATTGGAAAACCAATATGGAACCCACAGAAGCAGTGGGGAGGCTAGGGAATCTGAGATTGGAAAGTAAAGAGGAATTAAGAGGGGCCAGGCAACTAAACATGCATCCAAACTCAGACCCCAGGAATGGTTTGGTGAGTGTACCTCTGCTGGTGTCCCCACCCCTGGACATTCCCTCTGAGCTGCCAAAGCTATCCTGACACCACCTGGCAGTTTTGCATCTCTGCCAGTAATGCCAGCCCCAAGGGGGAGTGGCTGATTAATGGAGTGTAGGCCAGGAAGCCGAGAGTGGGAATATCTGCCCTTCTGGCTTCCTGCACCCCAAGAGTCCCCGTGAGCTATCCACATGCTGGACAGCCAATAAATCTCCATAACCCCAGGTTTCTGGGATTCAAGCTTCCACTTATTCCTGCTGCATGGGTCCATGAAGGGGGTCATTTCCTTTCTGCCTTCTATGTCCATGAAACATGCTGAAATTTTTAAACCTGCAATTCTTCACCGACAAACATTCAACTAAAATCTATTGAATACGGCCTACACACCGGACGTTGTTCAGTGTTGACAACAGAGTGGCATGTACTACAGCACAGTTGCTGTCTTCCCAGTGCTGACACCACCATTAAGGAGATTATGGTTGCCTTAGGATCATGGTCGGCAAACTGCGGCTCTCGAGCCACATATGGCCCTTTGGCCCCTTGAGTGGAGCTCTTCCACAAAATACCACGGCCTGGGCAAGTTTATTTTGAAGAAGTGGCATTAGAAGAAGTTTAAGTTTAAAAAATTTGGCTCTCAAAAGAAATTTCAATTGTTATACTGTTGATATTTGGCTCTGTTGACTAATGAGTTTGTCGACCACTGCCTTAGGAGGAGGGAAACCAATGAAACTTTAAGAACTCAGTAAGTACCTTCTATATGCACAGTTCTTTCATACACGTCGTTTATTTTACTTAATAAGAACCTCACTCTTTTTTTCCTGATGAGAACATTGAAGCTATGAGAGTTTAAGTCACTGACCCACACACAGGCTCTAGCAGTGTTAGGGCTCAAACTCCATTGGATGCACTTTCTAGCACCCCAGTGGCAATGGCGAACTGGGGAGCTTACCTCTGCTGGTTTCTCACAGACCAAAACTCTCCATGCTCTTTAACATTTAACACTGGAAACTGAGAGGAGACCTTTCCTCTCTACATGCATATAGAAGCTTGTGTGAGACTATGTTGGTCATCCACAAAGTCACATTCCAGCACTGGCTGAAATGCTTTTTGTAGTTAATGTGGGTGAGTCTGTAGGGACCATGAAAGAAAGAAAGTGGAACTTTATGGTGAAAGAGAATTATTTATACCGTAGAAGGAGAGAGAAATAAAGCAGACAAGGAACAATAAAAAAAAAGAGGGAAAAGAAAGATAATTACTGCAGGCCAATAGTGGATGACCCAGTAATTTGTATTATCCCCAAACAAAATGAATGGCACTATAAAATGATCATTTGCAACATGTTTATGGCCAGTATAATAAAGATTAAGCAGGTTTCCATTTCCTGCTGAAGAGAAGATAAATTACTGGGGCCAGATGTCTAGCAACCAAGCAAGATAACATGATAATTCAATTTTTACTTGTTTAACTGTGATTTTTATGACTCTTAAAATACAGATTTGAGTTCATAAAACAGTAAAGGTTATAGCCATCTGCTTGGTTCCAGAATAGATCAAAATGCGGAGGGTGACTCTCTATGCGCAGGAAGAATTTCATAAGTGTGAAGAATCTATAGGCAGAATAGGGTGATTTATTTTCATGCCTTTATGTGACAGTCATTAATGCCAGGCATGAAAGAATTGATGATAAAACATATGCAGATAAACATTTGCTCCATCTTTGCACAAACTCTCCCTGCCTGAACCATCCTCCCTCCCTTGTCATTCCTGCACACCTCCCCTTCTCCCACCCTGCCTTTGTCTAGTGAAATCCAACCCTGGTTTAATTGACACCTCCTCAGGGAAGTCTCATGTTGGACCTCCCAAATTAGGTCAAGTCTCCTTATTACACATCCTCATAACATCACAAGTCTCTCTTTGTGGCAATTATTATTCTTGCTATTTGAAATATATTTTTTATCTTTAACCCAGGATATGTTTTTATTGATTTTAGAAAAAGAGGAAGGGGAGAGAGGGAGAGAGGGAGAGAGAAGGAGATTGGGGATTGAACCAGAAACCTAGGTATGTGTCCTGACCAGGAATCGAACCTGAAACCATTTGGTTTATGGGATGACCTTCAACCAACTGAGCCACATGACCAGGGCTATTTGATGTTTTGTGTTATTATTTGATTAGAGGCCCAGTGCACAGATTTGTACACATTGAAAGGAAATTAATTAGAAGAAATATTTTAGAGGCTGGGGAGACCACTGGAGGACTCCACTGTGTGTCGGGCCCGTCTTGCCCAGTCCCAATTGGCTGGACCCCAGCAGCAAGCTAACCTATGGTTGGAGTGTCTGTCCCCTAATGGTCAGTGCACCTCATAGCTATTGGTTGAATGGTCAAATGGTCAGACACTTAGCATATTAGGCTTTTACATATATAAATTGATGTCTCTCCCATGAGCCAGGTAGTTCATTGAGGTCAGGAACACTATCTTATAATACTTATTACTACATTCCAGCTCATAGCAGAGTGTATATAAGGGCACATAATAAGTACCCAATAAATATTTACCAAGTAAATACAACTCTATACCAACTATGTGGAAAGAATGGCTGTCACAAAGACCTTCTAAATACTTCCCCCCTAAATTACAACTTTTGGTAATGTCTATTCAAAATAATGAAAGGAAAATGCTTAAACACTTCATCAGTTTCATTCCTTGGAGTATTAAGGATATTTGTAGCGTGAATGAACCAGAAACTGAGTCAATGGCTCAGAATATTGGCAGCTGTCTGTTGAATGACTATTTTTTCCCTCTTTAGCTGTTAATTCTAGATAATTTTGCAGTAATTTATTTTCCCATCCTCATTTGATTTTCACATTGGCCGGATTTGGAGCAAATGAGTAGTTTTAGGATCACCGTTAATAATAACAGACGAAGCTTTGTGCATAGTAGGGAGTTGGTGCCTGGAATAATGGAAATCTATTTTAAGTTACCGTAATTGGTTCTATTAGCCCTGAAAGGCTACCAGCTATCTCGGGCTTGCACAAAAGTGCCAATGTTTTTATGTGATGAAAAGGTTAGAATGATGTATAGCAGTATTAAAGTTCTGCATAGCAATAAGGATAAATCATTAAGACTGGAAGGCTTTTGGAAGCCAGATTAGAGAAATGAATAAAAATTGCTAAGCCATCTGAAAATTTCCACATCTGTCTTGATCACAGTCAACTGTTAAGATTAACCTGAGTTCTGTACATTTTTTTTTGAGAAGCTCTTATGAGGAAACCTAGTACTTTGTGGGTAACAGTTTAGACATCTATTGCCACTGTCTCCATGAAGGGTCATGGCTGAATCTCCCAATGCAGGAAGGAGAGGGACACATTGAGATAATCATTCCGAAGGTTAGCTCTCCTCCCCTTCTCCTGTTGAGCACATATGCAGGTCCTACTAAATTCTGAGCAGACCTCTTGAGTGGGCTTTAAAAAATGCTGGTAAAAATATTCTGTCTTGCACTTCATAGAGCTTTCTATTTTTCAAAGTACTTCAAAATACACCTTTATTACCTCGTTTCACCCTTCCCTTTATTTTCTTCCTTTTAGTCTTAAGGCAGCCATACTAGCTTTGCTGAAGTCACAAGGAAATGATCTCAGTAGTTCAGGGGTCAGTAACCACTGCTGACCTTTTATGTGAAACCTGTGGGGTGAGGGCAAGGCCCTGGCAGGATAGGCTGCTTGGCTGCTGCAGCCCACGGGCCCCAAAGCCACACCGGTGCCTCGTGTAGGTGCGTTCACCTGCTCTTGTGCCTCCCTTCAGGCCTGTGGGCTCAGCCTCCTGCAACGGTCGTACACAAAGAAGGATCCCTTGTGTAATCCCACTCACACCAATCTACCTGTAAAATAGAGAAATATGCTAATTAGCTGGGATGCTGTAACGGGTTGACAGACAGGAGGAGGTTGTGTGCACAGCCTTGGGGGCAGGGCGGCAGGGGGCTCTGTGCACCTGCGTTGGGGGAGGGCCCAATCAGCCGTGGCCGTGGCTGCTTCAAGGTCTGGGGAGGGAGGCAGGGCCGGATCTGTGACTCCAGGGTGGGCAGTGCTGTGCGATTTTGAATTGCACATTGGGCTCCTAGTAGGTTGATAAAACCAGAGGGCTGCTATATTAATTCACAAAGAGTGATTCCAGGGAGAAAAACATGACCCAAAACGTGTGTGTTCTCTCTCCTTAGACAGAACCACCTGGGAAGTCAAATCACAGCCAACGCTTGTTTGGCAGGTCTTAAGAGTGGATTCCCCTGCCAACATACGCTGTGGGGGGGCCTTCCTCCCCAGTGTAGGAGTAGCCTGAGGCTCAGGTAACACAGCACTTAACACTTAACAGGCTTTAGCCTGGGGATCATTTCTGAAGATGACTTCGTGTGTTTCCGCTCTGATTGTGGGTTGATTTGATAGGTTAACTCTCAGGGGGCAGTCTTATCCCCAGATTCCCAGGTGGCACCCCAGTTGACTGCTGTCCTACTTCTAACCACACCCTTTTATTCAGGAAAATGAAGCACAAAAAGTTAAGTGACATTCTTTCAGTCCTCCAGCACATCTTTACTGAAGACCCCTCATGTGTCATGCTCTAAGGTGGCTTCTGGCATAAAATGCAATCTTTGTCCACAGGAAGGCAGACAAATAAGCAATTATGGCAAACCTGGATAAATTCACAGCTGGGGAAACAGAGGTCACAGAGGATCATATATTGCATGGACACCTAACCCTACTTACTACTCCTTGTTTTTTATTCTTATTTTTTAAGCTATTTTGGCTTCCCCATGTAATAATCAAGTAAAATATAATTGAACAAGTAGTTTTGGAGTTAAGAGTATAAAAAATTGATGAGGAAAATTCGCTTAGCAGCTCAGAGAGCCTGGTAGGATGAGGAGGTTTCAGATGTGCCTTCACTGTGGGAGATGTACCTTGTCTTTTGGCAGGAAAACCATCAGGAGCAAAGTGAACAGAACATCTTGCAAGTTTCTGTTTCTCTGTGGGAATAAAAAAAATCATCTTGGAAGGATGAGTTGAGGTTAGATATCAGATGTCATAGATATAAAAAACTTTTTTTAAAGTGATAGAAATCTTGAAAAATAATGACCAGGAGGCAACCTGGACATTGTCAAGGGCAGGATGATAGAGGCTTTATCCGGAACATAAGGCATGGAGTTTCACTTTTAATCAAAGTTTCTACTGCTAGAAATCCATTTTACTCACTAGATCCAGCCAGGTCAAAACTCCAACTGGGGCTCTTTTCAATGTTTTAGGCTCTTCTGAGGTTTCTGAAAAAAGTAAAGAAATGCTTGGTTCAGAGATTTGACAAATTCATAAAAAGACTTCTGTGAAGTTTTAAAATATGTCTGACTGCTTCTACTGCCTTAATTGGTGCTGCTGAACTAATATTATTCAAAAGCAGCTCCATTTTCCCAGGGTAGAACAAGAAAAGCTCTACCTTTTTTAACAACTAATCTGAAGAAGTTATTAAAATCACACACATCTTAATTTTTGCCTTTTTATCAAATTTTCAGAAGTTTTGCTATAGCATATGAGTTACATGACCCTGGCTACTAGAAGAGACAGAGGACAATGCCCCACTAGAGAGTTACTTTAGACATCATTTTACAGGCATTCTATAGTAAAATATGGTTATACCATAATATAAAACATCAGCAAACCAAATGAATAAGCAACTGGTGAGCAGTTTGGCTTTTCAATGGAAAAGGCTCTGTTAATTTTCTTCAATAATTATTTAGTTTCATGAGTAGGCTCTTTGGATAGTTTAATCTAATTGTGTAAACAATTATTTGCATAGTAAGTTCATTATGAAGCTTTAAGGTGCGTCAGAAGCCACTTGGATGTCTGTAAACAGACTATTGAAGTTAACATGTACAAGCCCTTTGAGCCAGCAGTTCTATTTCTAGGAATTTGTCCTGTAGATGGACTTACATGGGAGAGAAATGACATATGTACAATGTTTATTGCTAGTGTGTTCACAACGCCAAAAGATTAGATACAATCTACATAGAAGGCTGTTTAAAGACACGATGATAGATGGATTCTATGGAATACCAGGATGTTGTAAAAAGGAATAAGAAAAGTCTTAATGTGGAAAGATCTCTAAAATATATCCTTAAGTATATGTGTGGGTAGTAGGCTACCAAATTGTGTAAAGAGTGACAAAATAATATACATATGTATAAAAGTATAAATCTATCACCTATCTTCTATCTATCTATCCATCCATCCATCCGTCCATTTATCTATCATCTATTAGTATACAATAAACAAATAACCTTGGTTGCCAGTGGCAGAGCAAGGGAAGTATCTAATTGGGATATGGGGTAAGAGGGAGATATTTCACTGAATGTTCTTTTATAGTTTAAAAAATTCTAATTATGTGAATGTATTATTTATTTAGGAAATTAAATCCAAAATTGTTTTTCTTATTGAAAATTTTCTCTAATGAATGTATTACTTATTTAGAAAATTAAATCCAGAAATTAAGTTTTTCATATTGAAAATTTTCTCTAATGAAAACAATAAAATTCCCAGAGAAGGGTTGATAGTATTTTTATTTTGGTAAACTATACTAGTGTTAATTATCTTCATGGACAAGAAACATCATATTCTTGATTACATGTAAATCCTCATTTTAAAAAAAACTTATTTTATTGATTTTTTACAGAGAGGAATAGAGAGTTAGAAACATCGATCAGCTGCCTCCTGCACCCCCACCCCTCCCACACAAACTGGGGATTTACCTGTGACCGAGTACATGCCCTTGACTGGAATCGAGCCCAGGACCCTTCAGTCCACAGACCAACATTCTATACATTGAGCCAAACCGATCAGGGCTAAATCCTCCTGTTTGACTTCTCTTTTTAAGAAGCAACTACCTGCTTCTCCACATTTCCATCCATGTCCAGGATTTGTATAAAAAGCAGAGGCATTTGTGAAGCAAAAACCGCCTGTACTATGTAGGACTGAGTTTCAATATAAAAATACTAGAAAAGCAAGACTGCAGACCCCAGTGTAATAAGAGAGATACCATTATGCCATGGACATGACATTTCATCTTCTGCTTTGAAATCAGCTGAAGATAATATTAGAAGAATTTGATAGAATCACCTGGTCAGAGTAAAGAAAGACAGATTAGAATTCACCTGGTTTGTAACTTTGCTTTTTGGTAAAATTGTCTCTGAAATGAAGGATGCCATTAATATTCTTCTTAAGGACATATTTCAACAACATGTGATAGAAGGACATGTTTGCAGTCAGTTTCCAGACTAAAATTCTTTTCTTGCTACTTGACATGGTACTTAAAACATTTTCTCTCTACTTTGCTCCTTCTTAACTATGCTTTAGGTCTTGTCCCCAGAGAGTGGGAGCAGAGGGATAATGCAAGGAAAGAAACAGAGTTGAGAGAAATGGGTCAAAGGTGTCAGAGTTGTAGGCAGGAAACTTAGTGAATGGTGGAAACTGCCAAAATTTTCTCTAGACGGAGAGCTTGGTTCTCCTACTATATTAGAAAACACTGTGTCTGTGTTTGCACTGCTGTGGATTAAACAGAGATGAAAACTGTTCTCCTTAAATAGCAGGGACCAAGCAGAGGCTGCCCTCCACTCAGGTCAAGGTGGTGCTTTCTCCAATACCAGAACTAGAAGTTCCTTCCATGGCCCATCAGCATGAGCAGTGTACACGGTGAGTCCGGATTCTGCTTTATTGACGATTTGATTTTACTCATTATAAACGTGAAGAGATCCAAGGAAGTAAAATATGCTTCAAACAATGTTTCTATTTGAGAGTAGGAGATAGAAAATGATGAGCTTGCAAAATCAGCTCACAAGAATTCAAGAACATGAACTAAAATTACTTGTTTCTCCAAGGTGTAGGAAGGAACAGTAAACTAATCTCTTAGTCTGTTAACCAACATGTGCCTCTGAGCTGTCAATTCATTCCTTGGCATTGTTTCTTGGGGTTGAGACATAATTTCAGCAGGCCAATTGTTGTTTTAGTTGGAGCATGAGAAAAGAGAGAATGTGAATTTATAAAGAACTGTCCACTGATCCTCAATTACTGAAACCAAAGACTTCTCTAAATTTAACATCTGATCATCTAGATTAATGTACATTGCTTCCTATCTATTTGAATTCAAAACTGTGATCAAAAGTGTCTTAGAACCAATATTTATTAAGTAGCTGTTCTGTTAAAGGCAAACTTGGTAACCATTGTAGGGGGTATAAAAATTGTAATAGGAAAGAGAAGGGACACTATTTGTTATATCCTTTTGTGCTTGGTGGTGATAGGCTAGATCATTTACTCTTCATAATCCTTGTATAGTTATCAATCAAGGTCACAATAGGAAATCATTGATACACTCAAATAATTTGTGGAGAGTTTAATAAAGGGTTTATTAAACTAGGAAAATCAAAAGAAGAATGTGACACCATAGAACTAATAAGTGGGGATACTGCTTCTGTCTCTAAGATTAAAGGAACCCAGAGAGACACACACAGAGGCAGACACACATGCACACGGGTGGAGTATGCCCTACAAGAGCTGTGACCTTTGGTTAGGGGACACAACAGCCTGTGGTTGCCATAAAGAGAGAGAATAAATACCCCAGCTTGACTGTTCTCCCTTTACTTAGTGTAATTCTGACTGGCCACACTGAACCAGAGTCAGGGGGTGCTGACATCAGATGGAGGCAGTTTCTATAGATTGACCACCCAGAGTATCAAGCAGATTGGGAGAAAGTGGAGAGCAGATCAGCACAGGTAGCTGCTGGGGTTTCTCAGCATCTAGAAGGGTTTAGGAATCTGGAGGACTGTGAGTAAACTAACGAAGAGATTAGATATGAAATATAAATTTGGAATACATGGGGGAGTCAGAGGAGACCTAGTTTCAGTAATCAAGCTCTCTGAATCTCTGGACCCCAGCTTTTTATTAACACAAATTGCCCTAAGGTAAAGCAGATAAATATACATATCAAAGGCAAGGTTTGGTATACAGTAGGCATTGTTAGATTGGGGGAACTGCCTTTAGCTGTTCCAGTAGCAGGCAATAATATATGCAGATGTTCAGCCCTGCTGAAGCATCAAGATTCATCAACCTTTTAATGAAATGTTTGCATTTTATTATGCCCTGGCTGGAACTAGCTTCCAGCAGGTGGCTAAATGCATCAAATTGGAAACTAAGTGCCAAGGATATGTTTGTGTTCAGAACTAGAGAGAAGCTGGTCTTAGTAGTTGGGTCTTAGTGTAATCAGGGTCTGCTGTTGGGTCAGAAATTTCTACATAGACTGTAATGTAATCATATAATTTTAATGGAATATTACTGGATATTTTTATGCCTATTACTTCTCATTCTGGTCCCCATTCTGGGATACTCAACCTAGCATAGGAAGAGTTCACCAAATGCTTGTGCCAGGAATTCTTCTACTCATTGGCAAAAATAACATACAGTCAGTGGAGGAATCAGATTAGGAAACCCCTAATTCCAATAGAGTGTCAAATAACATGATAAAGGCATCAACGGGGAACTTGGGAGCATAATGGAAAGATTCTGCATTCAGAGGATATGTTGCCTAGCATTTAATAGATGCTCAATAGTTATTTTTTGAGTGAATGATTAAGGCTTAGCTTCTATGTCTCTCTACTAGAATCATGGATTCTCTATTAGAATCATGGACTGCTATAACTAAAAGAAATGTGTGTGAACACTCACGAAAGTGGAGCGTACACCAAACATCTGTAGTGGTAGAGGCTGGAGAAAACCCTAGGTTTCCTGAGTCCTAGGCTGAGAAATTTGTTTACCACACTGTCTTCTTGGATATAATGGAGGCTCCATTGCATAACATAGGATTAGAAACAGCCCTATGTGATTTTAGGAAGTATTTTAGTGTTCTTATAAGACACACTTTTGATAAATGGTTTTGAACTTTTTTTCCACTAATTCTCTTCAGGTAATACTTAACATTTTTGTGTGATTAGTATTTCTCTCTCTCTTTTTTTCTTAATCTTTAGAACATTTTTCTGAAGTCCTCTGAACAAGTTGGACAAAATCCTTTTGAAGAATATTCCTAATTTTATTTTGGAAATGAATTAACTGATAAAGCCATGAGTCCAGTCGAGGACGCACAATAGGAAATAGCATCCTGGTTGATGCAAACTAGCTCGTGAGCACTCATGGGACACATGAGATCAAAGAAAGGAGAGGTTTTTTTTTCAGGAACCCATTATGAGTCATGGAAACAAGCTGATGCAACCCATAGAAATAGCAAGAGAATGCTTACTCTTCTTTGAATATCTGTCAATACATAGCTTGATTTTGATTTTGAGGAATCCAAAACAGGGTCAGGCCTTTCTTTCCTTGGCTCAGGGTGCACATTCTGATTTGATGGATTTTTCTGGGCCGATGGATTGTTTCTCTTTAGCAAGTCCCTTCAAAGGGCCTGGGTGGTTTGTTTCTACATTTGTTTGGATTTATAAATCGTGCCTTTGAAATATACCCTGTGGCTTTGAAGATGTTTCAAAAACGTCAAAGATACTACATACAATGAATTGAAGTAAATCTTAAGTGAAACTTTAATATTTAAATCTAATAGCAAAATGTCCTCTGATTCTTTTGGCTTTCATATTTTTTATGGACATCATTCATGTCAGGAATAATTACAGTGATTAATTATAAGAAAAGCACATGGAGATAAGAGGGCAGTTCTTATCATTGAAAATTATAAAACTACCCTCCTAGAGTTAAGGTGCAATTTAATCTCCTGGCATCATTATTTGGTAAAAATTGCTGAGCTAAGTAGAATTCCAGACTTCGGAATTGTGCTAGTCTCACTGTTTCTTGTCTGTGTAGCCCTGATTAACAAGTGAGTCAGGCTCAGGTCTGGAATATTCAGCAGGAGTTTAGGGGGTGTCACAATCCATGAGGAATGAATATTATACAATTTCTGAGAAGCCAAGATATTGTTTCCTTGTACATCCTCTGTTATGTTCAGACAAGTGACTTGGAAATCAATGAGAACTCGGCTTACCAAAGGCATAAATTAAGCTTCAAGTTCTGCTAAATTGTGTCAGCTTTATGGAAGTTAATTTCACTTATTTATTCAAATAATAGACTAACAGAAACTCCGAAGCATTCAAAATTAGTGTTGGCCTGCTCTCTGCACACAGTTTACAATGTGGTGGGGTAGATAGCTATCATACTACTGGTTATAATACTAGACACAATACGGTAAGATAAGTGTGTCATTTGCAGGCCCTATGCTTCCTGCTGAGAATTCACAGGCCATTAGTATCTGTTAGAATCTATTCTCTTTTCTGTCTACATTTTTCTTAGGAGTCTCCAGCTATTGATGCTATTATGATGAACTGTGATTTTAGGATTGAGTGAAAGTAGGTTCTTACATTTTAAAAATCTAAATAAGGTATGTTATCATTACCCCATCAATATGACAATCAAAAGACACATTAAAAAAACGAGTCTCTGTAAACTAGAAATCCTGTAGTTCAGTGAAGACAGGGTAGTGATCCAGAGACATGGAAGCATGAAACAAATTGACGATTCTCAGAAGGTGGTGGTGGGGAGGGGCAGAAAGAGGTTAACCAAAAAACTTGTATGCATATATGCATAACCCAAGGACATAGACAATAGTGTGGTAAAGGCCTGAGGAGATGGTGGGAGTGGGGAGGCAAAGGTCAATGGGAGATAAAAAGGAGACATCTGTACTACTTTCAACAATAAAGATAAATTTAAAAAAGAAAGAAGCTTCTGAGATTTAAAGAACAAGATGAAGTGTGCATGCATAAACAGGGAGAAAACAGAACATTTTGGCCCCCCAAAAATGATACTTCATAAATCTTGTGGAAGAGTTATTTTCCACCCTCCCCAAGTTAAAGATATTATCAGAAGAAAATATGAAGACAATATTGCAGCTTACTTGAAAAATATCATCATTCTTTGGATTATTACTTAAGATACTTTCATCTTCCAATAACAGTAGGCCTTTGTCAAAATACCTTAATGATAAGAAGTGTTATTATCTTACCGAACAGAAATTTTGAGTAGTGGTTCCACGGTTAGTTAACTCAAGAACTCATACCATCCATCATCCAAATTTTCTCCTCTCTTCTCTGCCATCTTCAGCTTGTTGCTTTTTGTCTTCAAGGCTTCTCCTGTCACCATTTCAAGAAGCGATTGTATTAAATGTTAGTACCACAGCAGCAACAATCATCACATCTTTATATCACAATGTCCTTGTTAAGAGCAAAGAAACCTTGACACTCAGCAGATGTTTTCTCATGTCAGAGCATCTAGGTCACAGATCCACTCTTAAACCAACCAATGATGGTGGAATGGGACCATCAGGATGTAAAGGATCAAGATTTACCTGCTTCTTAAGAAGGGAAGAGGACCTGAGTATCAGAATGAAGACAGAGCTTTATAAACATGGCACAAGTGTGCTGGCAGACCTTGTGAATGTTCCTCCTCAGTTCCAAAGAGATGTGCAGAGAGAAACCAACTAGAAACACAACACAGGTGTGTGTTCTCCCCATAACAACCCCTTGAGGTATGCTAGGCTGTCCCTCAAGCATGTGTCATTGCTCAGCGTTTTGTCATGGGTGTCTGCAATATTGTCATGCGGCCATTATCTCCCTCAAATGATACTCCGATTTTCAGAGGGAAAAAGCCCATCTATTTTCGCATAGAAAGGAGATATCAGTATGTGATATCATAAAGGCAGACACAAGTGTTGTGTAAAGAGCTGCACAGTAGTCATTCATTGGACTGTATCCTAAAAATCATTCTGGTCCCCATTCTGGGATTGAGTATCCCAGAATGGGGACCAGAATGTACTTTTCTCTCATTGCCTACACCAATTGCCTCTTAGGGAATTATGTCTCGCCCATTGAATGATGACTTCTTGGTGGGACTGTAAATCAACTTTCTTGCCCAGCAGCCAAGGAGTGGCAGGCGACCTGAGCTAGACCCATTTGACCCTCTATTTTTGATTTATGGATGCAGTGATATGAGGGTGGAAAAATGATTGGAGTTTATTCGTTCCATCAGGAGAGTTGAGTGGTTTCCACTTTTAAATATCCCAACATACCCGCTATGGCCACCACCCCACCTTGTTTCTGAGCCTGGTTTCTCCAGCCTTCCATTTGATTCTCTCAGCTACCAGTAATATCTTTGTAAAAAGGATCTCTTTCCTGCTTAAGTTTCCTGAGTTGGTTTCTGTTGCCTGATGGGTACAAAATCTATTTTATTTCCTAAAGTCGTAGGATTTATCAGCTGTAAGAAACCTTATACAAATCATCTGGCTCAACCTCATTTTATAGCTAAAGAAATGGAAGCCTCAGGGGTTGATGGTTTCACCCAAAATCACATCACAGGGCTCGTCAGTAGCAGAACTTTAAATAAGACCAGTTTCCTTTGCCACGGTAATCCAGTCTGCTTTTATTTTTTTAAATAAATCTTTATTGTTCAGATTATTACAGATGTTCCTCTTCCCCACCCCCCCATAGTTCCCCTCTACCTGTTTCCCATCCCCACCCCATGCCCTTAACCTCCGCCACTGTCCTCATCCATGGTGTAAGATTTTTGTCCAATCTCTTCCCACATCCCACACGCCCCCTTCCCTAAGAATTGTCAGTCCACTTCCTTTCTATGTCCCTGATTCTATTATATTCACAGTTTATTCTGTTCATCAGATTTTTTATTCACTTGATTTTTAGATTCACTTGTTGATAGATATGTATTTGTCATTGTTATGTGAGGCAGCAGTTTAGGTGTTTACCTATGCCACCATCTTGATTTCTCCTACTTTGGCAAATATTCCTCTCTCTCTCTCTCTCTCTCACACACACACACACACACACACACACACACACACACACACTCACTCTCTCATGCTTAATAGAGAATAGTGATTTTTTAAAAATCTTCATTTTTATTCCAAACGGACATTTTCTTTGTGTAATTTAAAACCTTGTCCTTTCAGATATTTGGCATCTGGTTATGACAGACATCAATTTATATCCTTACTAGAGGCCTGGTGCACAAATTTCATGCACGGGGGCTGGGGCAGGGAGGGGAGAGAGGAAGTTTCACCCAAGATCACATCACAGGGCTCGTCAGTAGCAGAACTTTAAATAAGACCATGTACATAGCTAGGGGGATCCCAGGGATCAGGCCTAAACCGGCAGTCAGAAATCCCTCTTATAATCTGAGACCACTGGCTTCTAACTGCTCACCTGCCTGCCTGCCTGATTGCCCCTAACTGCCCCTCTACCAGCCTGATCACCCCTAACCACCTCTGGCTGCTAGCCTGGTCACCCACAACTGCCTCCCCCACTGCTTGTCTGGTTGCTCCCAACTGCACCCCTTGCTGGCCTGGTTGCCCCCAACTACCCCCTCTACTGGCCTGGTCATCCCTAACTCTCCCCCTCTCCTGCTGGCCTGGTTTCCCCTCACTACCCCCCCCCCACCCCTGCCAGCCTGGTCACCCCCAACTGTCCCCCCCTCTGGCCTGGTCACTCCCAACTGCCTCCTATCAGCCTGGTTGCCCACAACCCTCCCCCTGCCAGCCTGGTCACCCCACAGAGCATGCTGTTTGGTCATCTGTCTGGTTGTTATGGTTGTGATGGCCCTTGGCTTTTTGGTCATTTGGTCGTCCCTCACTAACTTCCCTGTCAGCCTGGTCACCACACACAGTCTGCTGTTCAGTCGATTGGCCGTCCCTCACTAATCCTCCTGCTGGCCTTGTCAGCCCATGCAGCCTGTTGTTCAGTCATGTGTCTGGTTGTTTTGGTTGTGACAGCCCCGGGCTTTTTATCTATTAGGATATGATTCTTTCCAGCTTTCTTGAAATGTTTGGAAAGGAAGTGGTATGCTCTAGGGAAATATATGGGCTAAGATTCTGACAGTGATTATTTACCACTTCTAGGTCTAGCTTCTAGCTGTGGTCATGGAAAGGTATATATATATATATATATATATATATATATATATATATATATATATATCTGCTCTATTTTTTTCAGTTGTGGTAGGGCAGTCATAGCTCATACAACCACTGTCAAAATAGCCCAAAATTGGGGAAGAAAGGATTAATAATTATGGTATTATATGATAGGAGAAGGACTCATCTCCCCGGTTGCTGCTGGGGGTGGTGTTCTTGGGGCACTGCTGGAATAAGCATTTTCACAGGCCCCACAGGAGGATGAGTTATGATAGAAAGCTTTATTCCTATGACCCTTGGGTTTCCAAAGATCCATTTCCCTTAGTTCAGGTATTGAATATGTGTACCTGGGGCTTCAGTAGAGCTAAAATCAGAGCCAGTTTCCAGAGTTTTCTTTCCATGTTGGAGTAGAATCCAGTCCAGAAACAGGGTAGCTTAGCTTGTGTTTCCTGCTGCAGTCCATCAATCCATTGCATGTGGGCTCCACATGGCTGCAGGCCACACAGGAAAATGTGAGAGAACTAAGAGAACACCCTAAGCAACATGAGCAACAGAAGCCATGATTATGAACTCCCTTTTTTAAGGGATTCTGTATTCCCAAAGTTTCTTGCCCTGGCAGTGGCCACGCCCATTCTGGCCATCCATCTCTGTCCCCAGGTGTGCTTGACAGGAAAGTACCTTCATATGTCACGCCAACGTTACTGGGCATATTTCTATCTTCCCTCTGTTGAATCCCTTCCCTCCCTGGAGAGTGCAAAGTTGCCACTTCCTGGTTAAGCTGCCCAAATGGCATGCCCATAATATCTGGCTTTCCATTTGCTTCTTTTCTGTTATCAATAACTAGCTAATTACAATTGTGTCATTAGTACTAATTATGTGCCGATATTATTTTAAGCACTTAGCATGTTAAGTAGTTTATTCTTTCAACACTGATAGGTAAGTACTATTATTGTCACCTGAATTTATAGGTGAGAAACTTAAGGCAGAGAGAGATTAAGTAACTTGCTTGAAGTCACACAGCTTTTAAGTGGCAGTTAACATTTTAACCCAGGTGGTCTGGTTTTGAAGTCCATGCTCTTAACCCTTTACTCTGTTGCTTCTTAATCACAGAATCTCTCTCTATGGGGGTACAAGTAGATGATGATTTTTTTTTTTTAGGAAAAAAAAATTGTCCAATGTAGACAAATGACTTTTTATAAACAATTCTAACAGTGGTTCTGTATTATGCATTTCTCGGGGTATACTTACAAACAACAATTGCCCACAAGTACTCCTGTATAACAGCTACTTCTTTTGTCTGTACCATGTAACAAAGTATCTTTAAAGACCTCAATTATTTGAGAGTTCTGAAAATTGCACAGAATAGCTTTTTGCCCTAGGTGCTCATAAAATAAGGTCAATAGTAATTGTTCCATTGATTATATAAAAGAGTTTAATTCTTTTAACTCATGTCAAGATCCCCTGTGGTGGAAGATATTAATTACAATTTAACTACACCCAAATATCGATGAGGAAAGGCGGTGAACCGATTACCCACAAGGCCCCTTTCTGCTTACTGGTTTCAAAAAACATTTTTCTACTTGAAATTTGCTACGGAGAGACAGGAAGTCATTTCTATTCTGGTCCTCTTTGGCAAACAAACAATACAGGCTTTATTTTTAAGCAATTTATCATCACAAAGTTCCACTATGTCAAAACAAACTAACCATGCTTAATGATCACATCATAGTAAGTCCCTTCCCCCCACCCCCATATTATTATTTATCAGAGTGAAAATTTTAGTAGAAAAAAAAGGGTCTTTAAAATTTAATGCTCTACTTTATTCAAGCTAAATAACAGGCTAATACCAGAAGGAAAGTTCTTTGCTATTCAATAATCATTGCCTTTTTAAAAATTTTTTACTTATTTCTTTTTTTATAAAATAATTAGATCAATGTAAGCAAAAAGAATTTCTTTCCATTTTATGCTTTAGTGCCAGAAATTTCATCACACGGGCTGTATTCTGGGGCACCTGCTGCTTTGATGGGATGCATAGTGGTCGGGGAGCAGTAGGGAGGTTATTCTGTCCTCTCTTGGGAACTAGTTGTATGGGCCCTGGGAATGGAGGCCTGCTCTCCCCTGGGACCCCGGTTGGTCCATCTGTGCCCCAGACAAACCAGTGTCTGAGACTGTCTTTCCTTCCTGTTTAATTCATACACCACGATAGGGCGGGACCTTCCCTACCAACTCAGTACACAGACTTGGTTTATTAGCAGGTCTTTTTGTGTTTTGTTTTTCCCAGCAAAATCTAATTGAAGTTCATTAGATATTGAAACCTTGGAAGGCTCCCTTTTGATTATTACCATATTGTTGAAATGGAAGTCTTTTATTTATCCATTTATTTGTTAATGTACATCCACTTTATGCCAGGCACAGTGCCATATCAGAGATAGGTTACACAAACAGTTATAATGCAGTCTGGAAAGGGCTGGGCTGGGTCTTTACGCTTGAGAAACTTGTTTTTATCCATCTTTGAATGCTCAGCCAAGGTGCTTTATATAGAAACTAGAGGCCCGGTGCACAAAATTTGTGCACTGGGGGTTGTCCCTCAGCCCAACCTGCACCCTCTCCAATCTGGGACCCCTGTTTAACCAGGCAGTCAGACATCCCTTTCACAATCTGGGACTACTGGCTTCCAACTTCTCGCCTGCCTGCCTGATTGCCCCTAACTGCTTCTGCCTCCCGCCTGATCATCCCCTAAGCAATCCCCTGCCAGCCTAATTGACACCTAACTGCTCCCCAGCCAGCCCAATCGTCCCCAAATGCCCTCCCCTGCATAGTCCCTCTTTATTAGATAGGGGTTTTTCTTTAACATATTGGACAGCCCTAACTGCTTTGGCTCAGTGGTTGGAGCATCAGCCTGTGGATTCAAGGGTCCCAGGTTCAATTCCGGTCAAGGGCATGTACCTTGGTTGGGGGCACATACCCAGAGGGGAGTGTGCAGGAGGCAGCTGATAGATGTTTCTCTCTCATAGATGTTTCTAGCTCTCTGTCCCTTTCCCTTCTTCTCTGTAAAAAATAAATAAAATATATTTAAAAAAAATTATTGGACAGAGTACCTGCTGTGGTCTTGACAAACCAGTAAAAATGTAAACCCAAACTAAAAGTGTCATAAAATAAACTCCTTAAACAGGAATTTCATGAGACCATGGGAAGGTGATAATGTCATATGGTTGTTTCTTCCTTTCCCCCTCCTCTTTCTTGATGTTTCATCCTTTGTCCTTTCTTTTCTCCTTTTATTCCTTTTCTGTCCTTTTATTCCTTTTCTCTTAACTTTCCCGTTGGTAGAATCGTCAGTACTTGAATCTGTCTCGCTTCCAGAAGACGAAGAAGAGGGAAACACACTGTCATCTGAAGAAAAAATTATCTATGTTGGGATCCGTGGTGTTTCTGGTGTTGCTCTTTTCCAGTTTGTTTGTCATTTCTGCGGGCCCCGGCATCTTCAGGACTTGTGCGCGGGCACTTCCTATTCATGTCTACAGAACCTCCCTGCCTTGGTGAAAACTGTAGCGGAAAAGGCCTTCCGGGTGGACTCAAGCCCTGCCCCAGGTGCTGAGGAACCAGGGTGGGGAGCACCGGCCACTGCCGCTGCAGAGCCAACCTCGGGACCTCGGGGACTCTCCAGCAATGTGACTGCAGTGTCGCAGTTTGCCTTCAGAAAGTAGTTGTAAGTTACTTCCAATGCGAAACCCGACCTCAGACTTTTCCTTTGCGGTTTGTAAAGATTTTATTTATTTTTATTTATTTAAATATATTTTATTGATTTTTTACAGAGAGGAAGGGAGAGGGATAGAGAGTCAGAAACATCGATGAGAGACATCGATCAGCTGCCTCCTGCATGGCCCCGATTGGGGATGTGCCTCGCAACCCAGGTACATGCCCTTGACTGGAATCCAAACTGGGACCTTTCAGTTCACAGGCCGACGCTCTCTCCACTGAGCCAAACTGGTTTCGGCAAGTTTGTAAAGATTTTAAACAAAACCCATTTACCTCCTAACCTGGTCAGAAGTTTCTATCCAATGGGAGAGGTTTGCTGGGCAGCATTGCCCAGATACCCTCTCCATCTCCAATCACTCGGCTGGGGCAAGGGAAGTTCCAAGGCGGACTCCCCTAGACTGCCAGTGGGGCAGGATTGCTTATCTGGGTCGAAGGTGCTTCTGAGGCTGAGACCCTGAGGCTATAGGTGTGTGTGTGGATCACTCCATGGGGGTGCAGTGCTTTTGAGGCTGAGACCCCAGGCTGCCCCTAGGAGGGGATGGCTCTGTGGGAGTGCAGGCACTTCTGAGGCTGAGACCCGTGGCTGCAGGTGTGTGTGTAGAGGATCACCCCGTGGGAAGTGAACTTTTTTTTTGTTTTTAATAAAGGGTCAGGAGGGCCCCTGGGCAGCAATCCACCAGGCCGCTCACGCTGCCGGCTCTCAGCGGCTGCCGTCCTGGGACTGGGGGACTCCTGCAGGGCAGAGAGGACTGGGCGCCACCATCTTGTGGTTATGGGTGCTGCCATTTTTGTTGCAGAGTGACGGTTAATTTGCATATTACTCTTTTATTAGATAGGATTACAGTAAATGTTTGTGGCCCTAATGAACATTGCTGTGGGATCCCAGATGATGGGCACCGGAATCAAGGAGGAAGCCAGAGTGAAGAAGGAGTTCCTGGAGAAGGAGACACAATCTGAGTTCTTTTTTTTTTCCCTGTTGCTTCCTTTATTAATTTACTAGAGGCCCAGTGCATTAATTCATGCATGGGTGAGGTCCATCCACCCCTCCACCCCCACCATAGGGGCTGGACTGATTGGGCCGGGCAGGAGGTTGGGCAGCTGGCTCCACCCTGATCCAGCCGAGGCCGGATGGGGGGAGGGGCTGCCCCCGATTGGGCCGGTTGGCTGGATGTAGTTCATGTCATAGTGAATGGTCATTCTGGTCCTTCCAGCATTCGGGTCGCTTGGCTTTTGTATATGTACTAGGAGCCCAGGGTGTGAAATCACGCGGTGCTGCCCACCCACCGCAGCCCTGCCCTGACACCTGAACCTGTCCATGCAGAGCTCCGGTGGGCCTGGCCCGGCCCCCACACCCTCTGCCTTCTCTGGCTGCTTCAAGCCCCACCCTCAGTCCCTCGAGTCGCCTTAGGCTGGTCCCACCTCCTCTGGGCACCTCCCCACTTCTGCCCCATCTCCAGAGCAGCGTGGCAGCTCTGCCCTGTCATGGCATCGGAGGAGAGAGTGGAGACCTCCCGCCTGCTGCACTGTGCTCCTTCCCCTGGCACGTGGGCTGCGGGGTACTCAGAGTGCGAATGGTGGGTGGTAAGGGATTGGTGAGTGGGGTGCTATGGGCTCTCACCCCTGCCCTCATCAGCATGGGATGGTTCTGCTTCCTCCGGGTGCCTCTCTGCTTTCTGCCCCGTCTCTGGAGCAACGCCCCAGTTAATATACTAATGACCTGGTCATTACCATTAGCATATTAGCTCTTTATTAATATAGATAGATGGTTTAAAATCAGAGGGAATATCTTTATAGCTTCTTCATCTGCTTTCACTTTTTCCAGATAGCTTGACACAATCTGAGTCTTAAAGGATAAGTCGGCCAGGATAGAAGGAACACATACAGAAAAGGGGACCTTAATTTAAGATCGATGTGTCTTCCAACACACACACACACACACACACACACACACACACACACACACACACACAGGCTCCTGACATGCAGGAGACAGAAGTATGCTCTCTTTGCAAATAGTAATAACTATGCTATTCTCTCTTTCAGGACATTGCAGTAATTAATGTGTGAGAGATGAACTTTGTTATGCTTGAGAATGTCAGAGTTCTGCAGGGGAAAAGGGACAACACTGTGATCTATTGTGATTTTTTTCACACTGTATAATTTGAACTTGTAACTGATTAACCAATTGAAGAGTAACAACTGAAAGGATGATTCATTACTCAGAAGGTTATTGGAATAGAGGAAAGCCAGATTGCATGCAGACGAACACCACTGTAGGTAGCTGTTCATTGGTGCTTCAGAAACAGGTTTCCTTGTTTGACTTGGAAAAAAGCAGTGCCTTAAAGCCCCCTTTTGGAGAGTTTCAATGCACAGTTACAAACTAAAAGGTTTGGAAAATTCATATATATATATGTATGTATATATGTTTATTAATGGCTAAACACACTTCTCAGGAAAATCCTTTATTTTTCTCTTTCCAAGTATCCTCTAAATATCAGTTTTTGAATCATTGCAGTAAGAGAAGATTGAGACACTGAAGGATTTATGGAATTTTATTCCTCTTTAAATAGCCATATTTTTAAAAACACCCAAAGATGAATGCCACTAAAAGCACAATTTCATTTGTGCTATGATGCTATACAGGAAGTCCTCATTTAACACCATTAGATTCTGAGACTTTAAGCAAACAGAGTATAATGAAACCAATTTTACCACAGGCTAATTAATATTAACAGGAGTTAAGTTCTATGGCATCTCTTCAATGTTATAACAAAATGTCAAAACAAGATGTTATTTGAGGACCTTCTGTACTGATTTTAGGAATGCTTTGGTCTATGACATTATCAATACTATTGAATCCTTCTATTCATACTGGTCCTTTGTGGGCTCCAGTAAATGCATGCTGGCAGCTGCACAGTTAAATTCTCACTACATAGAGGTGAGAGGGAGTGCATTGCAAGGAACAACCCACAAGGATCTCCCACAAGGATCTCGGTGGGTTTTACCCTTGAGTTGCTGAGGAGTTGCTGAAGGTGCCTGAAAAGGGACCAGACTGTAAAGCACCTTGTTTGGGTATTTTCCTAAATGCTGGGGCCAGCCAATGAAGCTTTTAATCAGAGGAATGGCCAGACTTGAGCTCTTAGAGAGTCTGTGCTGATTCTATCATTATGGGTAATTAAAAGGGGCCTTAGACTGTGCTAATACCAGGTTGTTATTGTAAGGGAGGGAAAAGAATTATCTACCCTTCTGAGTTCTTAGTGGAGAACCCTGTAATAAAGTATTAAGAGAAAAACTATGTAACTTTACTAACATGTAACCTGTGGGAGATGATCAGGGAAAAATGAAAAAACTCAAAGAGGTGGCTTAGAATTCAGGCATAAATACCATCTTCATAGAGAAAAGGGAATGGGAATACAGGTGTCTTAGGAGAATGTAAATGATTTTTAGGAAAAATTAATGAGCCCTTTGAAGAACGGATGGGGGATATGATAACTCGTGACAAAGTCGGTCTGGGTGTGACATAAATTCCTAGTCTCCTTTTCCTGTGATAAGAGTCAATCTTCCTTGGTTGATAAAACTCCTGGGCAGGAGATCAATGACAACTGAGTTCCTTTCAGGGAATCTGTCTTTAGACAGATAAGGGGAGTTCAGAGAAAGCCTCTCTCTTATTTTCCTGCTTTTCAAGTGCCTACAGATAAAAATAATTACTATACCAAAGTAGCACATTTTGGGGGTAGATCCTGTCCTAAACTCCTACAGTCACATAATATTGGGGTATATTCAGCTTCCTTTCAGTGTCTATTAAACTATTTCATAGGAAGAAAGAGAAGAAAATAAAACAAGAATGAGGCAATAGGATGGAGGAAGGTACAAAGAAGAGGTCATTGCCACCACTTGGAAACTGAGTGGGTGTTGACGGTGAAGAAAAGTAACAGCCTGGGGTGACAGGGAGGCTTCTGGCAGAAGTAACACTGTGCATCCAACTAAGACAGAGAATGCAGGAGGAGGGGGAAAGATGATGAATTCAATTTGGAGATGTTCAGATTTAGTTTAGTGGGACACCCAAATACTGATATACATCAATCCTGACACATCTTTCATATCTACAATTTTGCCATAAATTTGGAGAGAGACAGAAATTGCAAATGAAGGTTTAAAACCCGCCTTGTGCCACATTTGTCAAGATGAGCAGATTGCAAACGGCCTCTTGCAAACATGATATGCTCCAAGCTAATAACTCTTTCTACAGGTGTCCAGTAGAAAGTTGACACCTGGAATTCAGGAGAGATGTCAGGACTCCAGGTAGAAATCTGGGTGTCATCAGCATATATAGGTGGGTGGCTGCAGAAACCATGGACACACAGTGGGTTTCTTTGCTCAAACCGATTTATACAATTTTGGATGAGAGTCATGCAAAGTGGAGTTCAAACTGAGCCCGGTTTTATTCAGGAGAATGCACAACAGCTACAATAAATGTCTGTGGACCCACTTGATGGATATATGGGTAGATGGATGATCAAAAGAATGAAGAGTATAGGTTCATAAAAATCTATAGATACTCTCTTCTTGTTCTTTATCTCATGATTTGTTTCAGATTTTTTTCTGGAAAGAGAAACCATAGGATTACCTTCAAGAAGCCAAAAGGTGACCTTTGAATGCCTTTAAAAATCAATGAACCTTTCATTTTGATAAAAAGCCAACTGATTTCAGTCTGTTTGCTGTATATTATTCCCATTAGGTAATGTTGCCTTTGCAGGAAATCCAGATGGAGATGATCAGCTGAGTATGGGCTGGGTACTGTACAGCAAGCAAGCAAACATATTATTTCACACATGAGTTTTCTTGAGTAAATGTGAGTCTTTACATTCCTTGTCAGAGACCAAATGGTTTTAAAAGAAAGAGGCATAGAATACTAGGCATTATCATGTAACACCCATATATTATATAGATGGTGAAACCATGGTCTTAGGGGCTGCAGAATAGACCAAGCCCCTTTAATAATCACACCACCATCAAGACAGTATACAGGGCCGATTGGAAACAATTTTTTCCATTACCATTGATGGATGAGTTTTACCTTTCCAGGGAAAGGTATTTCTGACCCTTCATGAGTCAGTGAGGAAATGCTTAAAATGTACAGTTATGGCCCAAAATGGCCCAGATGTTTTCACACCTCACTACAGGCACCACATGATTTGGGTAATGCCAAGTAAGTTACAAATCCAGTTTGTAGTTCAGGAAGGTCATTAGGACTCAGACTCATTATCTGTTGAGACTTTCATTTGCCATTCATTACTCTCCTTTGAGTGAAATGAAGCTGTAGGAGTAGAGCGGAGACCTCAGGTCATTCAACCCTGACACATTTTTCCCATCTACAAGTTTGTCATAAATTTGGAGAGGGAGAGACAGAAATTGCAAATGCAGGCATTAAAACCCCCCTGTGCCATATTTGTCAAGATGAGCAGATTGTAAGTGGCCTCTTGCAAACATGATATGCACCAAGCTAATAACTTGTTCATTTGTGTGGTGCTTCCCTCCACACGTTTCTGAAATTGCTTCCGCAGTCATTACGTACTCCAGAGCTGTTCAGCTTTAGTAGGAAGATTAGAGAGACTATCCAGTTGGTGTCTCTTCCAATGAGATGGAAATGACAAATTTTCCTGTTTACAAACTACCCCAGAACTGCTCCTGCTTTACCTTAGCCTACCCCTTATCTGTAGTCCATGTGAATGCTTTCAAAACAACTTACATCGTTTGTCCTCCTACTTGATGCACAAAAAAGCCCAGTGATTCTAGGATGGAGGACATGTTGCCTCTTCCACTTACTGCTGCTGCTGCTGGGTTAGACTTCATGCCCCAGGACCTGGTCTGTTATGGCACAATAATCCCTTCCTTTTACAAAGACCTTCAGCCATGGAAGTTAAGGTTCTTATTCAACAGTAAGTATTCAGTAAATAAGTCCACCACCTATACCACCACCCCCATCGCCACCATCATCATCACCACCATCATCATCACCATCACCACCATCATCATCACCATCACCACTATCATCATTTCTTGGGCTTAACAGGGAATAGCACCAAGTTAAGGGACAAGAAGGCATGACTCAGTACCTCTTTAAATCATTTACCAGTGTGTCACAGCGCCTGGTTCTGAAGACTCAGAGGAAAGACTGTGAGACAAGTTGGTAATCTTCAAGGCAAGGAAAGCATTCAAAAAACCCCTGCTCCAGACAGGGCATGGAGGGTTAAGGATTTCCAGGATGGGCGGTGATTTACAAATGAGCTTCCCGGCAGGGGCAGCAAGGAGGGGGGTGGGAGGAGGAAATGAAGCCTGTTTAGGAACAGCAGAGGCACCTGTGAGACAGGATGCTGTGTTGATGATGACAGGGAGCTGCTGGATGTCAATGTCTGTGAAGTGGTGGAGAGGCCTGCGGTGAGAGCTGCCCGGGGGCCCTATATCCTCGCACGGCTTCATTCTGTGTCTCTTTAGTCCCGGCTTGTTCTTAGCTTCATGAAACAATCAAAGCTGACGACCAAGTCTTCCAGCTATAAATCCTCCTCAGGGCACAAAGAGAGCTGAACCTATAGGCATTCGGATGTCTCTAAAATTAACATGTTACGTTTCTCTTTCATTAGGAGGCTCTGTATAAGCGTTTAAAATGCTAGTCAGGTCACACTGACCTGGGTTTGAGTCCCTGGCTCTGTCTTTCTAGTTGTGTAACATCAAATGAGTTATATAATTTGTCGGAGTCTCAGTGTTCTCATTCATGCAGTAGTAAATGTAATAATATCTACCCAGTTGGGTAATTATGAAAATTAAATGGGATAATGCATATAAAACATTCAGCACAGTGCTCAGCATGTGGTCAATACATAGTCATTATTGTTATTCAAGTCTTTTGGATGGATTGTTTTTTGGTGAGATAAACGGGGGAAAGGGCAATGTAAATTATAGAGAAAGAGAAAGGAAAGAGATATGGAAAAGAGAGGCAGGACTTTAAAAGCAGATCCCGAAAAAGAGGCACTTAATGACTCAGAAAAAAAAAAAAAATCCGGAGAGAGAAAAAGGATAAACATGGCAGGGACTCAAAGGCAGAGGCTTAGCTTTGCTTTCTGCCAAGGTTTCATCCATCTGGCCTTGGCTTCTACGCTGGTTTTTCCCTCCAAATGGCAGCCCGAGAAGCCTGGTGTTGCAACTCGCAACTCGGGTCAGGAAGATACACCATCTCCGAATCGCCCTAAATTTCTATAGTCAGTGAAGGCATATGAGACATGTACATGTTATTCTTTTGCAGTATAGAATTCTTTTGAGACTCATAAGAGACAGGCCTGTGAAATGAGCCAGCAGTGACCATGGCAGACGTAATCCTATTTCTTTCTGGCTGACAGCTCATGCAGAGAAGAACACTCTTTGATCCAGTAAAGGTAAATGTAGCTTAAATCCCAACACAAAATCCTGACCTTCCATAATCAGCCTCTCTTCCCAGTCTATGATGACCCTAGACACCAGAAATATAAGAAACACAATCAATGCATGTCTCACTCTTGGGCTGTAACAATTTAATCACTGTAGAAGTCAAAATGCTCAAAGGGTAGAAGAGCAGATTATTTTTAGGACCTAAAAAGGGGGGATAGGGAGAACAGAATGGTGTCTTTCCTCATATTTGTTTAATAGCAGATACTGAATATCTATTATAGGTGAACGCACAGAAAATGAACATAAACCTGAATAAGTAATGAGATATCTAGAAAAGTGAAACAGATGGTTAACACAGGATTTCCCCCCCTTTTTTTTATTTGAATCCACTCCTACGGCTTGTTGAATTCTAATCAACTACAAAACCAGGGCAAAACTGCAGTTCTAAGATGAATTTTCAAGATGATCTCTTCTGATGTGCCTTTACCAACACACGAATTTAAGAAACCAAGTGGAAGCTGGATCTGAATATAAAAATAGGGCATGCTTGAGAGGAAGATCAAAGGGCAAAAATGAGCTTGATCCCGAAGAATCATCGCTTTTATAAAATTAAGTACAGATTGAAGTCATGTGCTTTACAAACATATATATTTTTAGAAAAGAAATATGTTTATTTCACATTTGTACTAAATTGCTTCCCAAAGACACATTAATGTTCTGATTTCTGGGATAATTATGATTGGAAACTGTCTGGTTTTGTCTCTAACTTAAACGAGCATGGTGACTCTCCAGACAGGCGAGCACCTGGGGCAGTTGACTTCCACAAAGACAGAAACGCTCTCATTTCTGGATTCAGACATGTACCCTCCACTTATCACTTTGCTTTAGGCTGCCCAACGCTGGCGCTTCTTTCACGCCCTGTGAGCTCTGCCGCTGAGGTCCATGGTTCCTCTTTGGTGTAAAGAACTCAGCCCAGTCCTGCCACTGCCTCAAGCCAGTTGCCCCACCCATTTAACCATGAGCTTGATGTGCAGCCCAGTGTGAGGCCAGAGAAAAGAGAGATGTCTATGTTTAGAGGGAGAGAATATTTAAGATTGGGCCTCTGCTTTAAGATTTGGGACTCCGTTTTGTCCCTTCATGGTATATATCTCAACTAGTGACTCAGCGCATGACATCACACGAGACCCAGACCCACAGGAAATTGCATGAGACTCAGGACCCGCCCCCAAGTCCTGTCAGTGTGCCACAGGACCCAGAGTTAAGTCCCTGCCCACTCGCACGCACATGCCTCACCATGCACGCAGCCTCCTGGTGACCAGTCTTTGGTCATTATGGCGTTACAACCACTGGGTTTTTATTATATACACTAGAGGCCCAGTGCACGATATTTGTGCAGGGAAGGGGGGTTGTCCCTCAACCCAGCCTGCACCCTCTCCAATATGGGACATCCTTCTCACAATCCGGGACTGTTGGCTCCCAACCGTTTGCCTGCCTGCCTGCCTGATTGCATCTAACTGCTTCAGCCTGCCAGCCTTATCACCTCCTAACCACTCCTCTGTCAGCTTGATTGACACCTAACTGCTCCCCTGCCAGCCTGATCACCCTCAACTGCCCTTTCCTGCTGGCCTGATTGCCCCCACTGCCCTCCCTTGCTGGCCCGGTTGCACCCAACTGCCCCTCCCCCCCTGCAGGCCTGGTCACTCCCAACTGCCCTCCCTACTGGCCTGGTCACCCCTAACTGCCCTGCCCTGCTGATCTGTTTTCCCCTAACTGCCCTCCCCTGCTGGCCATCTTGTGGTGGCCAGTTTGTGATGACATGGGGGTGGTCATCTTGTGATGATATGGCTGTGGACATCTTGTGATGACATGGGGATGGCCATTTTGTGACCACAGGGGGGTGGCAATCTTGTGATCACATGGGGGTGGCCATTTTGTGACCACATAGGGTCAGCTATCTTGTGTGAGAATGTGAAGGTCAATTTGCATATTACCTCTTTATTATATACGATATCCCACAGGGATTTTCCTTGGATGCATTTTGCTTTGAATTTGAAATTGGCTTTGATGCTTTTCATTTGATAAGGCACAGGCATGGAACCACATCCATTGTTTAGACTAGAACTTACTTTGCACTTGATGTAAGAAAAATCATGCTTGTTCAGGGTAATTGCACAGAGTGAAATGAACCCAGTTTATGTAAAGGATTATTGAAGGAACAGAAAACTTCCAGAATAAGCCTGCTAAATCATTTATTCAGGCACCAACTGACATTTTGCCCAGATCTGGATCCTGTGCTTTGCCAGCTTTTAAAGCAAAGCAAAGAAGCAATTATTTAAAAGTTATGGTGAAAAATCATGTTGAAAGAGAGTAATCCTGGAAGGTGAATATATATTGAGTATTCTCTCTTAAATAATGTAATTCACAGACCATGAAGCTAGGCTCCGGGAATCATCTGTCAGCTTATGTCTTTACCTGGCAACATTTGATATTCTATCATTAAAATACATGAAAATGCAACATAAATTATGTCACCCAGTTATTGTTGTTTTTAAATCCTCACCCTAGGATACATTTATTGATTTCAGAGAGAGGAGAAAACAGAGAGAAAGATAAAGAGAGGAAGAGACAAATATTGATCCATGTGCATCCGACAAGGGATCAGCCCCACAACCTAGGTATGTACCTTGACCAGGAATTGAACCTACAACCCTTTAGCATATGGGAGAATGCTCCAATCCACTGAGCCACACTGGCCAGGGCATGTTACCCACTTTTTTAAAGAATAATTATCTCTCAGCTCTGGCCGAGTACCTCAGTGTGTTAAGAGTGTCATTTGCTACCCTAAGGTTGTGGGTTCAATCCCTGATGAGGGTACATACAAGAATCAACCAATGAATGCATAAATAAGTGGAATGAAATCCATCTCTCTCTCAAATCAATAAAGAAAAATTTTATAAAAGAATAATGATCTCTCCTTCTTTTACAGATTTCTATTTTAGTTCATGATTAAAATTTTGTTGTATACCAAATAGGTGCAGTTAGACTTAACAACTAGCTTCTTTGAAATGATTTGTTTCTTTTACAGTTCCAGTTAGTGTCTATAAAATCTATCTGATGCTAAAAAAAATCTGATGTGAAGAAACTGTAAATCTAGGTCCTTTCCTCTGCTCTCTCTATAAAAAGTATAAATTTCTGAAGAGGTCGATGTAACATTTCCATCAGTTAATTGTATTCTAGATTTAGTCACAGAAACATTCCAACCAATCAAACAGCAAGTAGGAAAAAACCCCCAAACCATCTTTAATGGATGCCTTGAATCATTTCTTTCCCAGGTTGTAAATAAATTGTTTTTATGTTTTCTGTTTGGCTTTTTCAGCAGATACACAAATGAAATACACAACATAGACAAATGCAATGCTTGCCTGGAACAGAGGCAGTCTGCTCTACCAGGGGAATACAAGCAAAGGCAAAGGAAGGATGTTTTCACACTTGCAAAAATATAGGCTCTACCTGCCCTGGAGAGAATCACTGGGCAAGACATCTGTGACAGCGCCTGTGAGGATGTCTAAACAGAAGCATCCTACTAGCACCCCACCCAGAACAAGCAGATGGAGTTTAGGAAAGGAAATGCCCATTGATGATGCCTCTCCCAGCCAAAGGGACTTCTGTGCAGTCTCTCATGGGTCAATATACCAGTCAGTCAACCCACACATTAGGGTTTCTTGCCCCCTAGAAGCAATGACAGTATTTGCTACTGGTGAACAGGGTCTGTGTATCCATAAAATAGCCTGACGCCACTGTAGTCGATTTAAAAATGCAGTCCTCAGGGTCTACTGTGCTGGAATCCCTTTAGCTTTCTAATTGAGTACTTCTAAGCTTTGTAATTATGCTATCATGTTCTTATAATCATAAGAAGTCAGTTTTAATCCAAATACTCTATAGAACCCCTTTTCATATATATATATTTCACCCCATGTACAAAGTTTGGGATAAAAATAGTACAGAAAGGGTGGAAAAATACAATAAATTGAAGAGTAGAACACTTTCAAAACTACGAATTTACCTTGTTCTGTCAAATATTTTAAGGCTTAGAAAATTTATTAGTGTTTTAAAGCAGTTTAAGAAGGATTATAAACCCTCTTTCAATCTATCTCTATTGGGGTGAGCTCATGTTCCCTTATTGTGAGCATACAGTAGGAACTCAATAAATGCTTGTTTCAAGAATGAGTGGCTCTAAAGAGATACTTAGGTTTTCCTTTAACTATTACAGGTAAATATATAAGTAGTGTTATCTTTGACCATGACATTTATGTAACAAAATAAAGTTCAGTATAAGAACTGATGCAAACAAACACTCTTAAGAACTTAGAATTTAAAAGTGGGAGTTTGAAGAGTTAAAAAATGTCTAGGGTCTGCCCATGAATTTCTAAATATGGGATGCTTGACCAGGAAAATGGCAATGAGCATTTGTGAATGAGTTTCAGATGAAAGGACATTACCAATACAAAGCTGAGTAAGTTTAAATTAACATAAAAAACACTCTTATTTGTAAGAACAACCATATACATTACGAAACATGATATTCTCTTTAAACCTGTATTCTCAACACTGTCTGTGCAAACTTGCTTGTAGTGTCCTCAAATCAGTGTCTATGGGCAGATGCATAGAAAACATCACTTTCAATGATAAATATATCAAGGCCACGGGGCTTGCTGCTTCCTTTAAGCAGATGGAGTCTGGCCAGGTCATGGCTGTGCTTCTGAATGGCCGGCCTGGATATGGGAAACCTGCAGAACGGGCAGCAGCAGCTGGAAGGCATCCTGGATGTATGTCGTGCTGTTGCAGCCCTGAGAGAGGAGAAACATGCGGAGGAAGGGTTGTTTTCTCAGTTCAATCCTGACAAGCCTTCCAGTTTGATAACGTTCCCTCTCATCAAACTCCATAATATTTTACCCATATTTTTCTTGTAACATTGGTGCTTAAAGCAAA
>JAAGEH010002528.1:16407961-16437600 GCA_011751065.1 Lasiurus cinereus | reverse complement strand
CCTTCACTTCCACTATTATTCTGCTTGACACACAGAGTAGGGGAGGTATTGCAGTTCCCTGTGTTCCCCTCTTGGTGTTTTAATGTCTTTATTCTCTTGTGGTTATGCGAGAGTCAATTTGTGTGTCATCCATTGGGTGGCAGTGTTTCGGAATTGATCTCTGAGACAAAGCACAGGACCTCTCTTGGCTGTGCTCAGATCCTGCTACTCTGTGGTTCCCAAAACCAGTTTGTGGGGGTTTTGCAGCCTGGACACTGCAATAACTCCCAGGTTGTCCCTCTGCCCCAGAGAAAAAGAAAAAAAAAAAAGGAAAGAAAAAAAAAAAAAGAGTCGTTTTCCGGAGCTCTCCTCCGTCAACAGCTCAGAGGGTCTGCCTTCACACTCAGGGATCACGTCCTGACCACCTCCGTGGGCCTCTCCAGAGGCAGCTTTCCCGCAGCCCGGCTCCCACAGTGCTCGTCTCTGCCCTGCGGGGGTAGGAGACCGCACCCTGGCCCAGGCTAAGTCTGACCCTTCCACGCACGCACACAGTGTGGATCTCTGAATCCTCCGCCTGCGCGTCTGTGCCGCCTGGGAAGCCGCGCTCTGGGTCCTGGCTGCTCTGTGGGTGCCTCCGTCAGCCGCAGCTTTCAGACCTCGGCAGACATCCACCTCCCCCTTAAGTCAGGCGCAATCTGACCTTTCCGTGTGCTCTGTGGATCTCTGATTCCGCCGCGTGTCTGCGCCGATTGGAGAGCGGAGTTCTGGGTCCCCGGGTCCCTGGCTGCTCAATGGGTGCCCAGCCGAAGGCTTCAGAGTGCCGCAGACATCCACCTCCCACTGCAAGATGGCTCGGGCTCCGCGTTCGCGCTGGTGGCTCCGGCAGACAAAAACCCCGTGGCAGTGGGGCTGCCTGGCCGGGAGAGCCCCTTCCAGCAGTTCTCCGCCTTCCCCTGGGGGACAACTGACTCCTAGCTTGCCAACAAACACTCCCAATGCGACTCTCAGCCGCTCTCTCTCCCTCTGCCCAGCGACAAAGCTCCAGACGCGTCCGTCTACTCCGCCGCCATTTTCTCCTCCTCATTTTGATTTTTAAAAAAATGTTGCATTAAAGTATTTTTCTAGAGATTGAAGTTGTTTCTTTGTTTTTGTTGGAGGGAGTATCCTGAAAATTTTCAAGTGAGTTAATAATCTTACTTGCCTGTCTTAGTCCCAACCCTGGTCATTAGTCTTTCTTTTCTTTTTCTTCCCTTTCCTTTCTTCATTTCTCTCCCTTTTGTTTTATATTAAATTTTTTATTGTACTAATTTTTTACCCGTAAGATCAGTTCTTTTCAATTTACATTTTTCAATGTCTTCCTTTCTTTCTTCTTTTAAATGCAAAATTCGGGTATTTGGTTATAGGGTGTGTCTCCCAGATTGGCAGTAAAATTAAAACAATCTTAACTATAACTTGTAAACAGGTCTGCAGGTACTGGCTTGCAAAACATGAATATTCTGCTAGGCCCAGAATACAGAGCCTGATATAAAGCAGATATTTAAAAAATGAGTGCCAGTGTTAGCATCATCATCATTATCTCCACTGTTGGTCTATCGATCAATAGTCTTCTCTGTCTAAAATGTTCAATCCACTCTTGGACAATAAATAATTAAAGGGACTGGAAAGAGAAGGGGCAACTTTAATAGACTGCTTTTCCTGGCTGTACCCAGAAGACATTATGACAAACAGAAGAATATAAATGAAATACATCTTCCCAGAGCAGCCCCCTTTCATTGAGATTACTCTACTGGGAAATCATAATGAAGTCTTGGTGAAAAAAAAAAAAATCTTTAGAAGCCCAATCATTTTAGTCAGTAACCAGAAAACCCATTATGGTATTTGCTTTCATGTTTACTTGATTATCAATAAATCTCTAAAATATAATCAAAATGACATTGATTTTCAGAACCAATGAGATGTGCAAGCAATTTTAATAGAGTCTGGAGAGCAATATACTCTCATTAACTTCAAGTTATGAATAATGGCTGTTTTGGAGAACAGAAACAATGACTTGATGTAGACGATTCATCACAGTATCGAAGAGATGGATTTTGTGGTGAGATGGCATTTCAGCAAGCTCTAATTAGACTTAGCTTTTTCTTTCTCCCAAATAATAACTGTGTTTTCCTGATTCTGTGCACACAATCATTTGTACACATTTGTGTATGTACAGTTGACTCTTGAACAATTTGGGGTTAGGGGCACCAAGACCCTGCAGGGTTGAAAATCTGTGGATAACTTTTGATGCCCCCAAAACTTAACTAGTAATAGCCTACGGTTGACAAGAAGGCTTTCCGATAACATAAACAGTCAATTAACACATATTTTGTATAAGTATTATATACAAAGAAGAGAAAGTATCATTAAGAAAATCATAAAAACACACACACACATTTAGCCCTAGCCGATTTGGCTCAGTGGATAGAGCATGGGTTTGTGAACTGAAGGGTCCCAGGTTCGATTCCAGTCAAGGGCACATGCCTGGGTTTCGAGCTCCATCCCCAGTAGGGGGCATGCAGAAGGCAGCCAATAAGTGATTCTCTCATCATTGATGTTTCTATCTCTCTCTCCCTCTCCCTCTCTGAAATCAATAAAAATATATTTAAAAAAAGAAAGAAAGAAAAGAAAATGAGGCTCAGAGCGGTTTGAAAGCTCACCCAACATCACAACATCACAGAAATCTGAGGAGCAGCGTCAGGGCTAAACCTCAGTCCGAGGAGGGCCCTGAGCTGCCTGTTGTCAGAGAAGGTGCTCTTGGCCTAGTTTTGGTAAAGGTCCCAGCAGAGCTTCTGCCTGTGGAGTCATCCCAGGAGGTCCTGCATCCTCCACTCTTCCTCAGAGCCCTTCAGAGAGCCTCTCCCTTAAAGAGGGGAAAAAAAATCAGCACTACAATCTTACCCCAACGGTGGTCAAGGAATTCGTAAACTTCTTTGATAAGGAGGCCACTTCATTGCACATTGCAGTAGTTAATCTGAAATTTAAAAAAAAAGTGGTTTGAGGATTTTTTAATAAAGTAAAATAATTTAACCATCAAGACAATTACTGATACTAACACCATATTCCACTTAAAAGAACGGCACACAAGTTTGAAGAAGCTCTGTAGAAATGTTTTTCTCAATAATCTTCCATGATTCACAAGCACTGTTGAATCTAATCCTGGGTTTCTTTCCATGCTAATTAAGAATAATCACCTAATCCATTCAGGCCACAGGAATCAAAACCACATGCAGAAGAACACTAGTCTCAGGCTCCACATGTAGAGACATTTAACACTCTCACCAAGTTTCTCCAGCTCTTTGGTCATTTAAAAATAATAATGAACATTCATTGAATTACTAAGTTAAGTACTTTTTCATAAATAATCTCATTTAACTCTCATAGTGACCTGATTGGTTACATTATTATTCCCATTTTATAGATGAAGAAACTGATGTTTAAGAAGGTTAAGTAACTTGCTTAGGACAAGCAATAGTAAGTGACAGAGCTGGGATTCAAACTCAAGTGTCTCAGATGATTCTGTAGAAGATGTTTTTAAGACTTACATCAAAAATTCAAGTTTATTCCAGTCATTCCACTTCTAAGACTTTACCCCAAGAAAATAACACGAGAGGGGCACAAATATTTCACTAAAGGAATGCGTCAGAACATTACAGGTGATGACAAAAACAGAAAACAGTCTAATTACTTCACAATGTTGGTATTGTCTGACTTTTAAAAAATAATCTTTGCAACTTTTATGAATCATGATTAAAATGTTATTAGAAAAATAATAACTCAAAGCTCAGAAAAGATCTAGTGCATGGAGTAGAAGGAAGTAAGCTTCGTTTTGAAAAGTAGGGGTCCTTGTCTACGCTATGTATTCAGGTTTATTGAGCAACATTCATCCATCCCTCCACCCAAAACTGCTCTTCAGAAATGGTCAGGGGTAAAGGTAGGAGATGGCCCAGAACCATTCTGTTTATGTTCCTGGGCAGGAGGGTGGAGAGGCACTTATTAAACACACAAATGTGAGATCTGATGATCCTTCGCTGTGCAGCTTGTAAGGATGGGGCCATCAGGACTGGGAATCAGAAAGAAGCTAAGAGTAAGGTTTTGCTGCCTGTACTTAGGGACATCTCAGAGTCAGCCCTCCTCTTCCAAGTCAGGGCAGCAAATACGAAACAGTCCTTAGGTGTTTTCATCGATGTTAACCTTTCCTATGTTGCCTTTTCCTCTTCCTTCCACACACTGGAGTAATATTCTTTGCTAGGCATATGAAAGGCAGGACTATACAGTTCTTATATCTTTGATTTTCACGTGTTTAAATATGAAAATCTAGACTAGATGACAAATCTTTACAAATGAGGAAAAAAATGCCACTAATATTGACTTTTTGGAAGGTCCTTCCACTAAAAATTTGCTCCCCGACCTACAATGCCAAATGCAGTACTAAGCAAAGACTAGTCAGCTAGCGAGATGAATGAGTGAGGTGATAAATGTGTGTATTTGCATCCATATATTTTTTGGGGGGCTCTTATTTTGGCTTCTGTCTCTGTATAATAATGAGGTGGTATTTGGGCTTGTGCTAATTTTCAATAACACAACACAAAGTCATGTACATAAAAGTTAATAGCTTATTTTTTCCACTCCATACCAACTATATTAATGAACACTCCATACCAATAATTTTCTTGTAGACAGAGTTACATATATACATTTTTATTTCACTAGATGAACTGATAGTAACTTCTGTTTATTGAGGAACATAACATATAACAGCACATAATGCATGCATGCAGTCCAGTGAACTGGCTTACATTAGCGACTGCCATTGCCAGCATTCAGAATATGAAGAGCTGGCATAAGTCCCTAGCAACAGTGAGGGTGTGTTTGCATATTTTTATGAAGATTGCTGAGAAGTCACATTAAAGGGTCCTCTCAATATCTGTGTAGTATGTAGTGTAATTACCCTTAAAGGTTGGTACTTCTTGAATCTATTAAAATAAATACTAGTACTTACTTAGCTCTGAATTATTTAAGATGTCTTCTCTTAAATTTCTTCATAGATAATTCCTGAAATATCTAGTTAACTTTTATATCCTTGCTGACATGGCTCACTTCTTAAGAGAGTCCTTATTCCTTAAGATGACCATAAAAACTGGAATTAGCTGACTTGAAATAGTAATCTTTAGCACCTAGAGAGTGTGTGTGTGTGTATTTGAACAGCACATGTATATAAAGTTGAAAAAATAAGAGTTTAAAATAAAATTTACTTTATCAGCACTTTTGCTTGGTCCTGAGCTGGTTTCTCCTCTTCTTGTCCATGAAGAATTAATTCTGCTACTTTGTGAAGCTGCTCAATACAGCGTGCTGTGACTTCTGCCAGACTTTCGATGGACAGCATGTATACTTCCTGAAATAAGTGAATGCAAGTAAGAAAATTAACAACTGAGCAGATGCTTTAAAAAAAACAAAAACAAAAAACCACAATGGCCCTAACCGGTTTAGCTCAGTGGATAGAGTGTCAGCCTGTAGACTGAGGGGTCCCAGGTTTGATTCCGGTCAAGGGCATGTACCTTGGTTGCGGGCATATCCCCAGTGGGGAGTGTGCAGGAGGCAGCTGATCAATGTTTCTCTCTCATGGATGTTTCTAGCTCTCTATCCCTCTCCCTTCCTCTCTGTAAAAAATCAATAAAATATATTAAAAAAACCACACTGCAATATTAAAAAAAATATATGTATATATAGTTTTTTTTTTTTTAAAAAAGAACCCTAATATGAACGGAAACAGTTTACCCAAAGATTAATGGGCATGTATAAGGCTTTTCCCAGTGGAAATCTGCCCTAAAGTGGAAGTACTGTCCAGTTCCCATAGGCATGACAAGTCTTAGTCACAGCTATGCCCCTCCAATGTTGGGTACTCTACAGGCAGGCACTCACGAAGGCTTGGAAAAGGGCAGTTGAATGAATAGTCCTCAATGGACATTTTTCTCTGTGTGACCTAATTTTAAAAATTACTTTTTCTAAAATTCAAATCCAATGTAAGATGAAGTTATCCTGAACTCATTTTTAAACATAGGCAGGCTATAAATTATACACATATATTTACTAAACTACAGAATAAAAACTGTGCCAATAACATTTTTTTTTTTTGAAAAAGCTTCAATTACCTCATTAGTCATGGGGCATAAAGACATTTTATGGTTACAGATTTGCATACCAGATGGGATTTCACTCTCAAGCGAAATCAACTATGTCCTTAAAGATCATTCCCTCCCCCTTCCCCCCTTTAAATTATAATTGTAGAGCTATGGAGAAAGCTACCATACCTACGCTAAGTCACAACTTATCTTGGAGTTGAGAAATGTCGGTGTTTATTCTACTAATACTCATATTTCTATAATAGAAATGAAAGGGCTTTTCCTCACTTAAAATTAGGCTGGTAATAAAATTAGCATATTATTACTGCTCTTTAGGTAGACAATCTAAAATAAATTTACCTCAACTGTCTTGGTTCTCCTTTCTTGCTTTTCGCCCTCCTCAGAGTGTTTGGGTTCCTCTCCCTCTTCTTCCTTCTTGGTGTTCTCCTCTGTCTCTTCTGCCACGTCTACCGGCACCGCAGTCTGGTCGTCCTCCACCCAACTGTGAGCTTTCTTCATGGCCTGCGGAGGCCCCGGCCAAAGCGAGACATTTATTGCGCAAAGAGGAGACCCAGGTACTCCAACCTCCAGGCTACGATCAATTTGCCCTAAACCTTCCAGGCTGCTTCTCTGCACGTTTAAACAATGATGGGGCAATTCCCTACGCTCCTGACAGACACCTTTTGCTGCTTTTGGGTGACTCTAACGTCGGAAAAGGGGACAGATTAGAAAGGAAGCACGGAGAAGGGTGAAGGGTGCAGGGTGAAGGGTGTTTTAAACAGCGCTCTAAAATGGTACTCAGGTCAGAATAAAAATGACGGTCAGCCGAGACCGGTTTGGCTCAGTGGATAGAGCGTCGGCCTGCGGACTGAAAGGTCCCAGGTTCGATTCCGGTTGGGGGCATGTACCTTGCTTGCGGGCATATCCCCAGTAGGGGGCGTGCAGGAGGCGGCTGATCGATGTCTCTCTCTCATGGATGTTTCTGACTTTCTATCCCTCTCCCTTCCTCTCTGTAAAAACTCAATAAAATATATATAAAAAAAAATGACGGTCACTTGGAAAGCGTGATAGTATATGTCTCACCTTTCGTGCCCAACGATACGAATCACAGTACTTTTTCAATGTTTAGGTTAGACACTGAGCCAGGGTTGTTGCTAAAGCAAATGTCCTCATCTGCTGTGTCTCATGAACCTGAGAATGCAGCGCACTGGGGAGATGAAAGGTGACTTTGCTCTCGCTGTGCGAGGTCTGGCCTCCGGGGGTAGGGGGGTGTGGGGGCAGGGCAGGGGACAGGGTGCAGGGGAGGGGAGGTGGAGAGGGCTGTGGCAAAGACCTGGTGACCTGGCGGGGCACTGTGTGTGCCAAGCCGAATTTCGCAGGCGTGCCTAAGAAATGATGGCTAAATGCAACCAGTGTCAACCACCTCCCTTCCCCGTTAGTCCCTGCATGTAGAAAGGGAGCTTGGACCAGAAAAGCTTAAGCTGTTCGCTTACGTGCAAGCTGTACCTGCGCTGAGGCTAAACTTCCTTCTCATCTTAAAGCGTACGTGTCCCAGTTGAATATGTCAGAGGGTTGAATGTCAAGTTCATGGTAAGGAGATGTGGGGAGATCAAACCCAACAACACTATCCTTGGTGTGTGTGTCCTCTCTTAGGGACCCCGGTTTGACTGACTCTGTAACTAAACCGGGGGGACCTGGAGGCACCGCACACGCTCCGGCCGGTGGCAGGAGCTGCTCTGAGATGAATGAGGCAATTTCCCACTGAGCTCAAAACACAGGCCTGCCAGAATCGGCGACCTCTATCAGAGAGAAAGAAATTACTCATCTCTCCCCCTCACCGCCTCATTCTGCCTTTTCCTCTCCCAAGGGCCCGGGCAACCACTGGGTGCTGAAGAGAAGAAAGGGAGAACAAAAAGGGAGAGGGGAGGGGAACTGTCACCGTTTTGAGTAACTAATGATCAATGTGCTCGTTAGGAAACTCCGCAGCAAGTCCTTGTACCAACTCCCACAACTGACTACGGCACCAGGAGGGGGACCTGGCCCGACTGCTGCGGCCTGAACATTCTTAGACAGGACGTGGACCCAGCCCTCCAGGTGGGGGGGGGAAGGGGGGCCACGGGGTCCCCTGGCTGAGGTGCTTTCTTCTCTGCCTAGTTCTGGCCTGCCCCTCCAGCGGGGGAGGGGAGATGGCGTTTGAAGAAGCCCCTCGGTGATTCTGGAACCCTCTCCTCTGCCCTACGCGGAAGATAACCTCTGCTCCGACACGAAATTCTGTTTTGAGAAGTGACTTGTCCCAGGTCATAAGGTAATTACTGCTCATGCTGCATCTAAAACACAGGTCGAGCGTGTTCGCTGCCGTTGCATTTCGCTATGGAGCCGCCTTGAATCTTAATTTCTGACCTCAGGACCTCCCTCCCTCCCTCCAGGTGTCCTGTGGGCTGTGGGGTTTTCCCATCTCAGGCGGAGCTCTGGAATTTCATAACTGAGACCTTCTTCTCAAACACAGAAACTCAAGACAGATGGTGCAGACCTTATTGAGTTTGTCAGGCGTGGCCGCAACATGTAATTCGAAGAGAAGCTCAGTAAGCATCCTCGCAAATTCTTCTCCCTTTTCCTCCGAGCCTAGCAATAGAAAATGACACGAGTAAGAAGCACGATTTATTTTTTATCTCTTAGGATGTGGCAGTTCCCCCCACCCACAGCCTGCCCTCCAGCTGCCAGCAAAGATGAGTGTTGCCCATGCAGGACATGGCAGTGGGGGCTGCGGGAGTCTCACAGTGCTCTCTGGGGTGCCCCCAAGCTGGCCTGAAGGCAACGCGCGGGGAGGGTGGGAAGGGACGTGTCTGTCTCATTTGCAGCTGTAGGTGCTCGGTAGCTATTTGCTGAAAGAATGACTGAGGAACAAATGAATGGTCTTTCTCAGGCCCGGGTGGCCTGCACCAACACTGTACTTATGCCTTAGAGTACTATCATGCCTAGCACTGTAGCTCTGATGATACCCAGAGCCACAGTCCTGAGCGAGCCAAATTGGTCTCCAAGGAGGAGGCAATGTCTGAGCTGAGCCTGTGAGAGTGAGAAGGCAGTCCTGGCTGGTGTGCTCAGTGGTTAGAGGGTCTCAGGTTTGATTCCCTGTCAAGGACATGTACCTGGGTTGTAGGTTCTTCCTCAGCCCTGGTCAGGGTGCATGCAGGAGGCAACTAATAGATATATCTCTCTCTCATCAATGTTTCTCTCTTTCTCTCACTCCCTCCCCCACTTCCATTCTATCCATACAAAGCAATAGAAAAATATCCTCTGGTGAAGATTAAAAAAAAACCCAAAAACATGAGAAGGCATTACACATGCACAAAGGAGAGTTCGGGGGTGGGTGGAAGGGGGGAAGGGAGAGGGAGAAGGAAACATGGAGGGAGAGGGAGAGACGTATCTCGTTAAAAGCTGAGATTCCCTCTCCACGAGGTGGGGGTCTTGGTCTCACCTTCTCTAGGCAGGCAAACTAAGAGGGACAGGGGCACAGCTGAGCATCAACAAGGTCTCATCCCCAAACTGCCTGTTTGTCTCGTTCTGCAGGAGGCAGTGTGACAGTGCGCCAAGACCAAAAGGTATGGGTTCTACCGCAGCTGCAGCACCTGGTTGGGTCTGTGACCCGGGACCAGCAAAGGGCTTCTTAGCTCCCAAACCCTCCTCTGCAAATTTAGGAGAATAAAACCACACTTCTTCTCTTTCAGAGTGTTGCAAGGACCGGGTAATATAGCAGATGCAAAAGCGTTTTATAAACACTGAAGGTTTCTGTCACTATATTGTTACGTGCTACAAAGCTAGAACTCAAGGAGATGAAAAATACTTGGGAGTGATCAACACTAACGCAGGAAACGAGTGCTTGGTGCAGCCCAGCTTTTAAATGTGCGTTCATTCTGTAAAACGGGAAAACACATCAAAGCTTCTGCCGAATATGTTAGGGAGAAAAATCACAGGGGAGAATGGAAGTGGACAAAAACAGATAATAAAACAAATGCTGCAACAAAGGATACTTATTACTGCAACTCGTGGTCTGAATATATGGTGAAAAGACCTTCACCAAGGCAGTAAAACATAGAAAACAGGCGTTTAAAAATCTCTTCACAACAGTGGTAAACCGAATGAGAGATCGATGGCAGTGGGATAAAATTACATTCTGCTGGAAAAACAACCATGCAGATCACAAGCTAACATTAGTCAAGGCAAGGGAGCCTAGTATTAAATTTATCTAACAATGGCAGCGTATCTGGAGACTATCAAATAAATTATTTAGGTGTCAGGAAGTGGTTCCCAGAAAGGATTTGATGAAAATGTTCCAGTTTCTTCTCGAGTTTTGCTCTTGGATTGTCTGCTCTCCGTTCCTCCCCCTCCACCCCCAGAGAGACACTGATAAGTTGTAACACTCTATCATAACGGGGTTGATTTAATAACAACCCTGCTCTTCTTCCCTCCTGGTTCTTCTTCAAGAGTTTTAGTGACATTTCTATATTAAAATAATTAAAATTGAGAGTGGTTTGATAACCTGCAGATGCCCTTTGGAAAAATGGACATACTGAACGGGAGATTACAGGGTTCTGTGACTTAAGGAGAGACATTTCTTAAGCATGCTACTTAGAACTTTAATATTTTTTGTCATGTTAAAAAAAAACACATCTCAATTTACTGAAGCTCTATATAGGACTGGGACACATCGTTTTCTATGTAACAATATTGAATCAAGTTTCCTCTCCAAGAAATAGCACTAGTTGGGAAAGCAATAACTGCCTTCACTCGCACTGGCAACAATATTTCTTCGATGTTACAGGGAATTTGGGATCACTTTTTTTTATCCTTTCCGAATGAACCCCTAATACAGTGGTTCTCAACCTGTGGGTCGCGACCTCTTTGGGGGTCGAACAACACTTTCATAGGAGTCGCCTAAGACCATTGGAAAACACAGATACGATTCATGACAGTTGCAAAATTACAGTTATGAAGTAGCAACAAAAATAATTTTATGGTTGGGGGTCACCACAACATGAGGAACTGTATTAAAGGGTAGCGGCATTAGAAAGGTTGAGAACCACTGCCCTAATAGGACTAAAGTCTACCTCAGGCATCAAAAAACTGAAGAGAATCCGGACAGAGCGGCTCAGTGGTTGAGCATCGACCCATGAATCAGGAGTTCATGTTCAATTCCCGGGTACATGCTTGGGTGGTGGGCTTGATCCCCAGTGGGGGGCATGCAGGAGGCAGCGGATTGATGATTCTTTCTCATCACTGATGTTTCTATACCTCTCTCTTCCTCTCTGAAACCAATACAAAAAAGAAAAGAAAAGAAACAGAAGAAAATAGCCTGGCTTTCTATGGTGACTGTTACTCTGGAAAAGTTCATCTTGAGTCCAGAATGCTAACTGGAGTCTTCGCTTCTTCATGGTTAACCCCAAGACAAGGCCGTCACCCTTTGTGACTTTAGAGAAACACACAAATGCTCAAACACATAATTCTCCAACCGTCTCTTTGCAGTAGGCCTTGAGTATAATTGATTCTCCTATTTTGATGCAAGGAGCGTGGAGCTCATTAAACTGGAGGCACACCAGGTCACTTCGCGGGGCTAATGCAGGAGACGGTATTTAAATGACAGCCTGCAAGGGCTTAGAATAATTTTGCCCTGAGCACCGAGGCTGCAGCGTGGGAGCGCTGGTGTTCAAGCGCTGATTAAAGGGCCGTGGCACACCGGGGCACCAAGCACTTCCGAGACGTGACGGAATGAAGGCACATTACCATGCTCCGCGTGTGGGTGACACCAGGGAAATCATAAATAAGAGCTACACTTATTTTCCTGGCATTGTGCTGGCACTTTAAATAATAATCACAGCTGGCGTTTTTGAGCGGGTCTGCGTGCCAGGTGCTGTCAGATTATGTTTTTCCATATATTATTGTATAATTTGATCTGCACAATAGCCCTTGAAAATATGTGTCGCTGTCTCCACTTTACAGGTGAGATACAGTGGTACCTCGAGATACGAGTTTAATTCATTCCGTAACCTTGAGACGTGGGAAACTATGAGATGCTCGAGTCGCGGTAAACTGGTGGGTTGTGTGCAGCCGGCCGATCCGCACGATTACTCGTATCTCAAATGTTGCTCATATTTCAAAGCAAAAAATCGCTCGCTCGACGGCTCGTATCTCAAAAATCTCGTATGTTAGGGCACTCGTATCTCGAGGTACCACTGAACTGAGTTTCAGAAAGGTTACACAGCTTGTTGGAGGCCACACAGTGTGTAAACGGTGAACATATGTCCAATGGGACCCTGCAGACAGTCCTAGAAGCCAGCCCTGTCTTGTCCCCGGTTGCTCGACCTTTTGAGCATAACCTCCACGCACGCTGTGGCTGTAGTGCTTGGTGATGATGTCGGTAAGAAACTGCTGCCCATGTGCTCAGTAAATGTTTTACTGTATTCTGCTCCCCAAGGGACCACGTAATCGTGAAGCGGGTCTACCTTGGAGAGCATTTTCTCCGCCTCTCAAGAAAGCCCTGCTTCTCACAAAGAGGTCCTCCTGTTCCGGGGGTCGTGTCAGTGTCCGGAGAACACACCTGGCGGCTCAGTTCAGCGGATGACAACCTGACACGCAACACTCCAGTGGGGGCCTTGGTGTAAACTGTATCTCTAGCTGGGCTGCAGGCCACGTACAAATACATCCTAACTTCGACACATACGCATTAAAAGGGAGAGGAAAATGACGAAAAGAAACCCATTGAAATACCTGCCCCTCATCCATATCCACCACATTCAACTGCTTCTACATGCAGACAGAGAATTAGACATTGGAGTACATACACTCTTGCCATCAGGGCCCTGTCTCGTGCTCTGCCCTCCTCGTTCCCTTGACCACAGCCATGCATAGTGTGCCTGTGATGTGCCAGGGACTGTGCTGGGGAAATAAAGAGGCCTCAGTCCGGAGTTCCTGCCCAGCACACAGAGAGGATGATAGATCGAGGGGACCCGCTCCTTGGCGTGTTTTGGAAGTGGGACGGAGGAGCCCTGGATTAAAGAATTCTACCTGCTCCGTGGATGTGCTTATACATCGCAGCGCCATAAGGGTTATACCAACAGTCCGTCCCGCTATTGACTTGTTATTTTCCGTTACCTTGTTCTTCTTGATTCTCTTCATTCTCTAACTCTTTGGCTGCAAAGATGTCTTTGATGGAAATTAGGTCATTTTTTAAGAGTTCCAGCTTCTCTCCATCAAGTGATGCTAAAAATGACTGCACCTGGAAAAAAAGAAGTAGGTCAGCATAACTGTCATTGTCATCCTTTCTTCTCCTTAATAACATGTACGTACAGGGGTCCCCGGTTCTCCTGTGACAGAGGTGAGTCCTGGCGTGGGAGGAAGGGAGGGCTTGAATGAACTGCCTATTAACTGTGCAACGTTGGGTCCATTACTGAAGCTCCCTCGGCTTCAGTTTTTTAAATTTCAAAGTGAGACCCCCACGTCTACTTGGCGGATGTGCGGTCAACGAGGTGACGAATGTAAAGGGCGTGGTGCAGGCGCCCACAGCCGGTGTTGAACGAATGTTGGCAGTAGCTCCTGGGTGACAGTGCTTTCAAACACACCTCGGTGTCAGCCCTGGATTCAAATGTCAGCTCCTCACTTCGTAATGATGTGGCCTTGGGCAGTTAACCTTTCTGTGCCTCAGCTCCAAATGGTTATCTTTCAAATGGGGACTAAGAGCATCTACCTTATAAGGTTGACTTGAAAGTTAGAAGTGTTTACAGTGATGACCAAGATATTTTATCTACATATCCATATCCACATACAGTGGTACCTCGAGATACGAGTGCCCTAATATATGAGATTTTTGAGATACGAGCCTCGAGCGAGCGATTTTTGCTTTGAAATAAGAGCAATATTTGAGATAGGAGTAATCGTGCGGATCGGCCGGCTGCACACGACCCACCAGTTTACCACGACTCGAGCGTCTCATAGTTTCCCACGCCTCAAGGTGACGGAATGAATTAAACTCGTATCTTGAGGTACCACTGTACATACATATGTAAATAAATAAATAATATTATATACCAGGTACACACAGACACAGAGATATATGCACGGGTTATTGTACTGGAGTTGCAAAAAATGCACAAAACACAATCTCCTTCTCAGAGATCTTGTAGTCTCGGAGAGGGAGCCCACAAAAACCTATAGAACCATGCCAGTGCCAGTGGAGTGTCAGCGGGGGCGCCAGCGAGAGAGCTGCCCATCCCTCAGGGGTGGCGAGAGGGTGTGTGGGGTCTGGTGTCCTCCCTGAACTGCTGTTCTCCCTGCCCACTGCCTTCAGCTCCCCTCTCTGAAAGCATCCTTCGTAAACACTTAAACATTATTTGTCCCGATGGCCGGTCATCCTCTGCGAGTCTGCACATTGATTTCCATTTCCAAGCTGGCCGAAGGGCATGGTGCTCGCCCTTTGAAGTACGACCGTACAGTACCAGGCTTTCAATTTTTCATTCTGTGGGGGCCAATCCTTGCTCTGGAGGGAGAGCCAGCCGAGGAACCAACCACCAGGCCCTTTAGAATATGTTTTAATATTTATGATGGCAGTAGATGTGCACATCACGATAAGTGAGGGAGTGCGGGCATCAGGATGCCAGAACACCGATTTCCTAAACGTTGCTAATGCAGCCAGCGCTGAAGCTTTGGGCAGAAGCCCGGCGGGAAGGCATCCACACAAAACCCATTAGCGGAGTGGAGCAGGTGAAAGCAAATGCACGCTGCAGGAGGCTGCCACCCCTCCTCTCCCCCCGCCCCGCCACCCCCTTTCACCCCGATTGCCTCAGACTCTTTCCTGCAGCTCACACACTCAGGATTTAGATCTCAGGGTCCTAGATGTGCCCACATCAAATTCCGACGCTTCAGATATATTTTCTAAACAGCAGCTGTCTACGAGTAAAAATGAAGATAATTGAATAAGTGTATGAGAGCACAACCTTTAGTGAAAATGTACACACACCTGCGGAACATTTTGGTTTCCCCGTGGCCTCTGTGGGGGAGGGGGAGCCATCCTCCTGCAGTGATTGCAGTAGGATCTTCTGCTTGGGGCACGCCTGGGAAAAGCGTTCTTTTAAGCAAAGGACTCATCTGTCTGCATCTGTCTACTCCAGCATCCCTTTTGCTTCCTTCTAGTTCATTCTGTTATGCAAGGCAATGTGCACTGAATCTTTATTTCAACCCAATAACAAATAATTAATTATGCATGCCTCAATAAATATTTGTGGAATGCTGACTGCGTGCCTGGCACGGTTCTTAAGTGCTGTGGGATCACAAGGACAGTCTGCCTCACAAATCTTTTCCCCAAAAGGGGGCGTGGGGTACCATTTTGAAGATTCTTGTTAACTCTTTTCGTTGAATGTTGAGTATTATGGCAATACAAGTATTAGTTTTTTCCTTAAGATTTGTAGATTACACCACATGCCAACTGCCATCCTAGAACCAATCTGGTCGATACGAATGCTCACAAGTCCTTATATCTCCTTATGCCTTGTCTCAGTTTAGCCAATGGAACGTTAGCAGGGGAGACAAAAACAATCTCTGGGTCAAAGCTTTTAAAAAATGGGAGTGTCCGCTCTTATGCTGGTGGGACGGAGAAGACACTAGATGATGGTAAAATATTTTAGAATTGGGAGTCCGCAGGGCAAAAGGATAGGCTGCCCAGAGCCCATACTCCTCCTTCTCCAGGGGACTCTCCAAGTTCCCCTCCGTGGCCTGTAGGGACTTCTTCCCCAGCTGTGCTCCTTCCAGTGGGACCGGCTACTGGAGAGGGCACTTCCGCGCCCAAGGGATGACAAAGAGGTGGTGGTTCGCAGGGTGTGCTGGAACTTGAACTGAGTCAGCATTACCTGTACACGTGAGGCTCTCTGAGGTGGGAGACAACTGGAGACAAAGGGAGGAGAGCAGGCAGGAGGGTGGTGTGGAAACTGAAGGAGTCTGAGAAGTCTAAGTGGGAACCTGGCCGTCCAGGTCATTAGACAGTATATGTGTCAAGGATAGGATGGCAGAATATATTTCCTTCGACAGTCTGTTTCCAAAAGTGCTTTTACTCTTAAATATTTGGTTGTGTAGAGTTGCCAGATAAAATATAGGCCAGTGAGTTAAGTTTGAATTCTGGATAAACAACGAATATTTTTGTAGTATAAATGTTATGTCTTAAATATTGCCCAGGACATATTTATACTTTAAAAAAAAAGTATTCATTGCTTTTCTAAAGTTAAAATTTAACTAGTCATCCTGTATTTTTGTTGTTGTTGTTGTTGTTGTTGTTGTTGTTGTTCAAGCTGACATCCTCAGCGTAGGTCTCCATCTGTATTCTCGCCAGAGGCCTGTGAGCATTAGGATGGGTCTAGTGGAGGCACAAGATGGGCAGAGCCTGTATCCTGGATCCCTACGTGCAGGAAAGCTGCCTGCTGATCAGGCACCCCCATGGGAGACAGTTACAGGAGGGAGGATAATGCCTAATGGGTTCGACCCATAAGATTTCAGGACTGTTTATTACAGCACCCAATAAGTAGCATCACTAAGCCAAGGGGAAAAAAATGAAAACTACAAAAATCTCCAGATTGGGGAAGGAAAGCTGAGTTTGAGGGAGCCGTGTGCAAACAGAGAGAAAGCCTCCCTCCAGGGACCTCATCTCCCTCCTAGCAACAGCAGTCCTTTGGAGCTCTTTTCTGGGGACCTGGGACCTGGGACCTGCGGCTGTTTCACGGCTGAGACCTGCGGTGGAACCAGCCAGAGGGAAATCTCTCCAGCTGCCACCATAACAGCTCCAAGGGATCCTGCTCCCCTGTAATGTTTTCAGTATCAATAACAAATACATAAGAATTCATATAAAAATAAAATGTCATCAACATTATATGTTACCTATGCACATATATGTGTACAATAAAATGGCAGCTAACTTATTGAATGCTTATTATGTATAAGGCATGCTGTGACTAACTTCACCTGGGTTATCTCATTTTAATTTTACTAACCCTACGAAAGTAGGTTTTCATTACCATTCACATTTCAAAGATAAGGAGACTGAGGTCAGGCAGGTCCAAAACCATACAGCTACTGGGTTATATCTGATCACGTAATATCTGAACCCAAACAGCTTTGTAGGGAAAACTCCGTGCTTCATTCTCTAATGCACTCCTTCCCAGATGGTTGGATTCTGCTCTATGGGAGTCATTTTATAATTCTCTAAACTGTAGATAGCTGTTTGAAGCACAAAAATAATTCTTGACTCAGATAAGTGAGTGAATGTTTCCCATTGGAGGGACAACCTCCTCTGCAAAAACCAGGTGTGTGTCCATTTGCACATTCATTTCAAAACTGTTTTACTCCGTATAAATCTGTGCTCCTTGGGCTTTTCCTTTTGAAAATATAATAGTTGCTTGGTTCCTTCATTTAATTAATGAGATAAATAAATGATTTAATTCATGCTCATCTTATATCTCATGATTTTGCCTTTTTTTTTTAAAAAAAATTATCTGTTAACAATTTAACCAGAAGACGGTCACTGACGGCTCCTGGTTAACTGAAAAGGAAATAAACACAGAGAGCAACTTGTAACTCAAGAATCTCGTGGGTGAGGAGTGGGGGATGTGTGTGTGTTTCCATCTTGTTTGGTCCTTGGTTGCCTGCTATGTGGCAGATGTCATCTTCCCCTGGCTAGATAGGAAGAATGTCTTAATCTCTTCAACGCCCAAACATGAAATGGTAAAGCCTCGATTCAAAACCTCTTCTCCATTAGGAGGCTCACCTCCAAGTTCAACTTCCTGTCTGAGCACCTGCCTTTCCCCAGTGAATGGCCCACAGCTCCTCATAGCCCATAGCCCCTCATGAGAGGTCCAAAGGGCACTGCCCTATGGCCTCCACTGGAAAAGCACCCTAGAATACACACAAAAGAGCCATAATTAAATGAGTTAACAGCTTTGACAGAAGATAATTTGATTTTGGGTGATGGGTACACAGTATAGTATACAGATCTTGTATCATAGAAATGTACACTTGAAACCTATATGATCCTATGAACCAATGTCACCCCAATAAATTTAATAAAAAATAAAATTAAGTGCTTAGAATGGTGACTATATAAGTGCCAGTATAAGTGTTTGCTAACTAACACATATGCACACCATGTAGATCTTTTAGAAAAGAAATCACCACATCCTGCTGATTTTTGCTCTTCATGTTTTTGATTTGCTTTGTTTTGGTTAATCCTCACCCTAGGATATTTTTCCATTGACTTTTAGAAGCAGTGGAAAGGGTGGGAGAGGCAGAGAGAGAAAAACATGGATGTGAGAGAGACACATCGATTGGTTGCCTCCTGCACACACTTCAACCAGGGCCGGCGGTCAAGCCTGCAACCAAGGTACATGCCCTTGACCAGCACTCTACCCACTGAGCCAAACTGGCGAGGGCGATGTTTTGTTTCTTGGGATCACAGCAGGGGAATGTGAACATGCTGGGTGGCTTCTCAGGAGCATTCCCAAATAGAACCACCAATAAGATAATCCTGCTCATTGTAGCCCAGGCAATCTAACAAATGGGTGATTAAACATATAACCCATACAATTAAATATAATAAAACTCCACATCAGCTGCTTTGTTTTCACTGGGTGGGAATGAAGACGGGGCTTCGTAGGGCATCTTTGATCCGGGTACTATGTCAGCAAAGAGAGGTGGAGGGCCAGGAGCCTGACAGCCAAGCATCAGAGCAACCCGTTGCACCATTACGTCTGGCTAGTGATGACTCCGACTGTGCTGGCCCTCTTAGGGATGAGGATGAGCAATAGCTTGGCACAGGACAGAGAGGGAATAATATGGAACCTGGGATGGAAGGGTCATAGGCTGTGCAGTATTTGTGACCTCGGCACAATAATAAGGAGATGCTTTACTGGCAGATTTTCCAGTTTCTTTCCTGTTTAAGAAAAGTACGTTGATGAATATGTCATGTAAAATGATCTGTGCAGACATACCTTGCTTTCACTTTCATTGGATAGAATTTCCAGAGCTTCCAGGTGTGACAAACCTTGGTACTCATCAAACAGCATCCCGTAGTGGGCAGTCCTCTCGGCTGTGACCTGCTGCGCCAGTCTCTGCTTCTCCTTCTCCTTGGCCTCCCTTAACATCTGCAGAAAAATGCAATATCTGTATACTCACTGGGTGCTGCAATACTCACTGTGTGCCCGGAAGCCCATTTCCTGCATAAGACACAGGGGGCAATGAGGGCTGACTCTGTATTTGTAAGAGTAGGTTTTAGTCACTTCGGAATTTCTTTTAAAAAAAAATGATGATTTTGATGGATTCTACTGACAATTTTTACACATTATTCCACTTTGGATTTTTCATGTTCATTGTGTACACAACAAAACAAAGCAAAAATTCTATGCCCCGGTAGAGGACTGGAAAGAAGCATAACTGAAGTTCAACAGCGGTTTCCACGGAAGTGTTTTCTGTGTGTGATTAAATTCTCTACAATGTCAAAATTTTTATAATGAGCAAATGTATGTGCACTAGAAAAGTTTAATCTGCTGTGACAGGATTAACCGTGATGGCTGCACTCAGGCAGACTTCAAAGCAGAAACTGACCTGATTTTATCTGAGTCCCATTGTTTAAAATTTTGTGTATGAGGGTTATTAAAACACACAAAATTAATCAAATATAAATTCATAATATATTCCTTACTAGATCCTGAATGTCAATAAGAATGCTAGCGTGGCAGTTCTTAGATCACTCCTGAGAAGTATGACTGTGAACTGAGTTCCTCTCCTTCGTTGATAATTTTTCTCAAGTTATGTGTTCTGTTGGTTAAATAAAAGGACAATGAAAGGAACACACGCCCACTGGTCACTCCCAGTTTTCTGCACTTGCTTTCTTTGATTTTTATACCTCATTTATTCAATTCCTCATCCAATTTACTGGGGCATTAAGTTTATAGGGTTGTTTAATATCTGTGAAGAGCACATAAAGACACTGGCCACCACTTGGTCAGTTAGGGAAGATCACGGGAGAATAGATTTTGTTTTCACTATGTGTCAATAAAACAAGCAGCCACTTCCTCCTTTTGGGTCTTGATGTTATTGGCTGAAAACCCACAGGGCCACAGACAGAACTCTCCCTCCTGTTTGTCTTAAACTAGCAAGTACAAGCTCTGAATTTTAACATTTTCAAAACTACCCCGTCAAACCACTGGCAATATTTAGCACAATAAAACCCAGCGAAGAAGGCTGAGAGGAAAAAAAAAAATCACTCATTTGAAATATGGAGTGGGAGGAGAGCTCTATGGATGGGCCCTCGGGGTCCCACAGCAAATGAAGCCTGAAACCTCACTGGAGGGAGAAATGTCAACACTGATGCTGTCCTTCAGGCACTTCATGAAAAGGTGGGGATTTGGGAAAAGACAATCATGCTGGGAAATTAGAAAGCCAAAGGAAAAGAGGAAGATCAAACAGGAGAAGGACTGACCTCAGGCAAGAATCCATAGGCCTGAGTCTACAGTAGAGGAGGACAGGACATTGTAGACATCACTCAGGCACCAGGAGTCTGAGCCAATCAAGGTGGCAGGTAACACCCACATCCCTCCCCCCAGATCTCACTGGATTGGTGGTGGTAAAACAAAATAACCAATTGACATTGAAATTGCTGCCTTTCTCTACACCAACTTTCCATCTCTGATATAGAGAGGAAAGGGCTGAAATGGAAGGTAATGGGAAAACGTCATCCTGGAGTGATCAGAATTCACTCCAAAGAAGGGAGAGTGAAATTCAAGTTGCCTAAAGAAGACCTGGCTTTACCCAGGCTGTTGGTTCTATTTTCCATCTGGAAAGGAAATGGGTTTAAAAAGCAAGGAGTGATTCTGGCATGAGATCCGAGGGATGTTCCCCAGAGAGTCCCACTGGGAGAGAACCTCGAGGCATGCGTGTCGTGCCAGGGTGACCCTTCCGCTTTCCACGGTCATTGACTGGGGGTTAGGGAAACCCGAGCAGACTTCCCCAGCTGGTGGCAGCGTCAGCCTTCCCATGGCTCAGGCCAACACCTCGGAGCCATCCTTGCCTCCTCCCTCTATCTCACACCCCACATTCAGCCCTTCAGGAAATCTGCATAGGCCTTCGCCCTGCACCTAGGATCAGCACTCTGCATGACTTCCTTCATGGCTCCACGCTGTTCCAGGCCTCTACTACCTCTTGTTTTATTGACTGAAAGAAAAACCCGCAAAAAAAACCCCATAATCCCACCTGAGATAACGAAACGGTTCTTTCCATGAGTGTCTTGGTCCGCTTAAAGCCTGGGTCACTTTCTGCGAGGACATTCATGGTTTTCTTGCCGATGAACTCCAAAGCATCAAGCCCACCTGTTAAGACGCTTTTACCCTGCAGATGGGGGGGTTGCATGAGATTAGATTTTTACATTTTGCTGCTTTGCAGCAGTCAGCAGCTCCGAGAGGGGTCTGTCTTCAAATATTAATATCAAGATGACGTCATAATTTTTTTTCATCAGGAGATTTATTATCCACTTAATCTGATTTGCTTCTCCTTAGAATAGCATATGTCATATAATTTGTAGGACGTGCAATGCTATTTTAAAAGGATGGTTAGGAAAAAACAAAACGTATTTGGGATTACTTTGACCAGCTCTGAGTGTGTGAATAGATATGTATCAAGGACATAAAATTAATAGGTGACCCGATTGCTACTTTGAAAAAAGCTTAAGCCAAGTAGCAGAGCTATGTGGAGCAATCTATTAAAATGTCAAATGCCCTTGGCAGTTTAGGGAATTCTTTAATCAAGGGCCCTGGAGTGTAGAAGCCTTAGGCTGTTTCAGATGGCTCTTCCACACCTTTAGAAACTAGTAATAACTGCCTATGATTAGTATATTCATGAACTAAGACAGATTTCCATATATTACTGGCTTTAGACACTGTTCTATTATACAGTTATCCTCTTGAGAATCCCTTTGTCAGTCACTGTTTTCCTTAAAAAAAAAAAAGATGAAAACAATCATCTTTCTCATATAAACAGAACTGCTTAAAGTCTTTGCAATTTCTGCCATACCCTCCAACTGTACAACTGCAATTACAATATGCATATACCTGTGTTCTTCCCGCCTTAACTGAATTTATATACATTGCATTTTATTATTATACTAGAGGCCTGGTGCACAAAATTTGTACATGGGGGGCGTCCCCCTCAGCCCAGCCTGCACCCTCTCCAATCTGGGATCCCTCTCACAATCTGGGACCACTGGCTCCTAACTGCTCACCTGCCTGCCTGATCACACCTAACTGCCCTCCCCTGCTGGCCTAGTCACCCCCAACTACCCCTTTGAAGGTGTAGTCCCCCCCAATTGTTCCCCCTGCTGGCCTGGTCACCTCCAACTGTCCCCACCCCCACCAGTGTGGCTGCTCGTCAGTGCCCCCCTCTGCTGGCCAGGTTGCCCTTCACTGTTCCCCCTGCTTGTTTAGTGGTCACCAACTGCCCCCCCGTGGGCCTGGTTGCCTCATGTAGCCTGCTGCTTGGTTGTTTGGTCACCCCTCACTAACCCCCCTGCCAGCCTGATCACCCCACACAGCCTGCTATTCAGTCATTTGGTCACTCCTCACTAACCCCCCTACAGGCCTGATCGCCCCACACAGTCTGTTCGGTTGTCTGTTTGGTTGTTTTGGATGTGATGGTCGCTTAGCCTTTCATATATATAGATTATTATGTGCATGCATTATTACGTGCATGCATTTCCCAATCTTCATAATTATCACTTCAATAGCAATATTCTATTTCCCTGAGTTAATATGCTTTATCCATCATTTTCATCTTGGACATTTAGACTTATTTCTAGATTTGGGTGCAAATCAACAATCACATTATAAAACAAATCTTAAAATACACATACTTTGGGAGGACTGGGATATTGGCCATTCACACTTCTGTGTATTTGATTTGTTTTCTTCTAAAATTCTATGGGGGATTACATAAGTGGAGAATAAAATGAGAGAAGGAAGGTCGTGGGGACTTTGAATAAGGGCAGCCCTGGCGGGGGGTGTCTGGAGCTTGGGAAAAGAGAAGAGAGTGACCTCCCAACCTGCAGTTTCACTCTGCAAGGTTTCAGTTACCCGCAGTCAACTGCAATTAAAAAAATATTCAATGGAAAGTCCCAGGGACAAACAATTCATACGTTTTAAGTTGCACATCGTTCTGAACAGTGTGACCTCAGTTGGGGTAACTCCCACTTTTTTCATTATTCATCTGTTTTGTTGCCAATAACAAGTTTCTTTAAGAGGCAGGCAGTCCCCTCCCCGCATCCAGGGGTGTGAGTGGCAGTGAGGGGGGGGTGTGGAGCAGACTTTGAGTTAGTGGAGGAAGGGAGAGTGGAAATTGGGAGGTGGGAATGGGGGAAGAATGTGGGTCTGAGTTATCTGGAAGCGCATTAGGAACATCTAGGGGATATGGTTTCTGACTCTTTACCAGAATCTATGTTTATGTAAGTGGCTTTCTGATAATTTCAAACGGAAGGTTAAGCGGCACAGAGCGTTGAGGGAGAACAGCTGTCCCGGCTCTGAGAACCAGCCCTCTCTCCCCACAGCCAGACGCCGTCCTTGCAGCAGCTGGAGGACAGTCACTTCAGGCTGAGAAATGTTCCTTTCAAACCGCTCCTTTCTTTCAAACATAACATGCACTTCGCTTTGCCCTTATTATTTTGGCTCCAAGGTTTACGCCTACTCCGTGGGAAGAAGCATAACAAAACCGTAATCCAAAGTTGTGAGCCAGGCCGTTTCTGCTCTGCTGTATCTAGGTCACTGGCAAATAGAGATATCAAAGGAAGGCGCCGGGAGACCCCAGGGAAAACAGAGGAGGCGGCGAAGGGCTTACTGTGTTTTGCACCACGTGGGTGATGGCTGACAGCATGCCCCGGGACCCCGACGAAGGAGATGTGGGCGGGCCTTCCTCGGGGCTCTGATCTGGGGCCGCATCGGCTGCTAGAGAGAGAAAAGATCGTTTCACCGTTCATTTCACTGACCTGCATTCTTTGTGCATCTGGTGTAACACAGCCAAAGCCCAAGGAGCCCCCAGGTCAATACATCACTCATGCCAAAACCGGTTTGGCTCAGTGGATAGAGCATTGGCCTGCGGACTGAAAGGTCCCAGGTTCGATTATGGTCAAGGGTGTGTATCTTGGTTGCAGGCACATCCCCAGTGGGGGCGTGTAGGAGGCAGTTGATCGATGTCTCTCTCTCATCGATGTTTCTAACTCTCTATCTTACTCTCTCTTCCTCTCTGTAAACAAATCAATAAAATATATTTTTAAAAAAATACATCACTCACTTGGAGGGACGCCATTTTCAGTGTCGGGTTGGGCCCCTTCGGGAGAGCCATGGATCCTCAGGGCCCCGGCTTTTTCCTTGACGGCCGTCAATCCATGACCTAGCGGGAAGTGAAGAGAGGGTTCATGGCTACCAGAGAAATCCTCAAGTTCTAGAGCTCATCTCCCAGAGTGGTGGCAAGCAGGGGTGCTGGTGGACAGCACAGACTTTGCAGTCACTCAGATGTGGGTCCCAGTTCCAGCCCAGCTTCACCACTGCCTGGGGGGTGACCTTGGAGAAGTTTCCTAATCTCTCAGAGACTCAGTTTCTTCGTTGGGTCATGACAAGGAGCAGGTCAGAGAGACCCATGTGAAGCGCTCCCGGATGCTTTATTATTCCACGTGGCTCCGCACGCTAACTAGCAACCTGGATCTCACACTGAAGAGATCACCTATGAAGAGTATTTGATTCCTTGCAGGCCCAGCCCCTGACAGGTGCTCCATTGTTATTTGATGAATGGAAACCAGTTGAGCTTGAACACACTCTTTCCGTGTGTCGGTCATTCCTTTAGAAAGCAGGGAGCAGGGTCAGAGCCCATGTGTCAAAATCAAAAGGCAAGTCCGTGGGAAAACCAGGAAGGGCACTGGACAGCTCTGACAGCTGTCTTGACAGAAAGTCTAAACAGGAGCTATAAGAACAGCCAGCCAGGATGAAGGGGGCTGGCTTCGCTCCATCTGAGCAGGCAACAGAACCTCTCTCTCCTGGACCCAGCACAGTGGGTATTCAGTAACCACTGGGTAAACACAGAGCTGACCTTCTCATGGCCCACCCCACCCCCAACACACACACACACACACACACACACACACACACACACACACACGCTCCCTTGGCTTGATAAATATAGGGTATCCCCCCAAAATGAATACAGACTTTAACAGCTGATAGCTGTAGATTCTATTATATGTTGAGAAAGAAATATATTTTAATACACACTGCCTTTATAACATGCATACATTTTGGGGGGGACCCCCTGTATTCCTGTCTACATTTTATTCTGCGGCTTTATTTGTTTCTCATTAGAGGCCCTCCTGAGGAGCTATTGCTTTTCTCCGAGTCCCAAATCCAACAAAAAGGTCTCCTGGTGCTCCTGAGTGGTTGTTCAGTTCTTGAAGGAGAAAGAGCACGAGCTGCCATCATCACAGCACTCCCCTCCCCTCCCCCCTAGCACTCTGGGAGAAATGAAGGATTTTACTCGGGATCAGGGTGACCTCAGGTTGTTAAAACCCAAGACAGCAGTGACATTGTGGCACTGCAAAGATAAGAATGCTCTATAAATATGGTGGGTACTGTATAATATACGGGGGTGAGGGGCAGGGGAGATCCCAAGTCATGCCCAGGACTTAGAGCCAAAAAGAACCACCTGGTCTTAGAAGGCACTGTTAAAATGATCAATTATCCACCTCCTGACTAAGAGAAAGACAAGGATGAATCTCAAACCCAAATAGTAGTACTGTATCCGTTGTGACTTCATCAGAACTATCTGAATGTAATTAGGACACGGATACTCACCAAACAGACAGAGGACTAATTATACCCAGTGGGAATCACCTATCGTTATACATGATCTGGAAAACCCCGAAATATTACCTACAATGTTTGTAACATTAATTACATGCAGAAATATAGGCCTCCATTCATGTGTAGAGCATTAAATACAGTTCAAATTCATTACTGAGTTACATTGCGGGGGGGGAAAAGATGCACTGTAACTGCCAAAACCAAGATGTGAATTAATTCTCTCTAGCTTCCAATGAATCCCAAAGCAGTTCAACGGGAACTTATTGGCGTTTCAGTAACATATTTAAGTTACAGAACATAGCCATCTAACTTATTTACATACTGAGTCCTCCCTATTCCTTGACCTCTTTTAAAAATACATATTGTTAGAAAGGAAACTGTACACATCCAGATAGGAATCTATGCGTCACACCTAGATTTCTGAAAGCTAAAATCAAGGAATGAATGAGTTTGAGAAGGCTGGGGCACATCTGTTACAGCTTCTTTGCGGCAGCCATGTAAGAATGATGATTCCACCTCGTTTCCTGAGGCCAGTGGGAGGCTATTAACCATCATGGTCATTATCTCCCCTTTCACCTTCTCTACCCTTTGCAGGTTAGGCCATATCTGATTCTCTTCCTAGAGAACAGCTTCTCACCATCTCAGAAAACAAATGATCACTGATACGTGTGCATAGGCTGTCTCTAGAAAAATCGCTTTGTTTCTGGAAGGAAATATCATGGGGTGTATCTGTTTAATAGATATGACAATAGGCTGCTACTCTAACTACACACACACACACACACACACACACACACACACAGAGTTTTATTGAGTTGTAAATATACTGCACATATTTAAGGTTCTTCTAATGATATATTCTGATGAATAGTTCTTTTTTTCTGAATTCTTTTGTTAGTGAAAGTACACCTTTACTACATTCTACTGTACTAGAAACATAAAGCTACGGTCTTTCATTACTAGGCTTTACACTGTACACCACACCCCACTTTGAAGAATAACTTCTAAAACTTTACTTAGTGTGACATCTAGTGCTCAAAACAAGGAAGTAAAAATATGGAATTGTGGTTGCCTTTTGACTAGGAGGGATTCATTCTCAGAATGAATTCATTCTGATCGGTTCTATCAATAACAGAGAAATACAACAAATATGAATAACACTATAGGGTATAGTTCCTAAATTACTTTCTCCACATGTCATCACAAACCCTAAGTATCCTCAAAAAAATCAAACCCCTCCAAATTCCATGTTTCTGAAGAAGGTATATCCTCCACTCGTTGACATTGTGGCACTGCAAAGATAAGAATGCTCTTTAAATGCGGTGGGTACTGTATAATTTAAAAATAAATGTTAAATCATTGACTGGTGCTTAATTTATCACCTATACTCAAGTGGAAAGAACCTAAACTTATAGTGTTTGCCTAATTATAGACAGAAATTCATTAACCCCTGGGCCATATTCATAGACGTAAACAATTGTGAACAAACTTCAAGCATGAATCCTACTTTCTTTAGTTTCTTTTCTATATATTCATTTTTAAAAAGAAAAATAAATGAATGAATAAAATAAAATGGAGGAAATGTTATATTAAAAATTTAAGTAATCAATTAAGATACCTAGGAATAAACTTAACTAAGAAGGTAAAATATCTGTACTCAGAAAACTACAGGACACTGAAAAAAGAGATAGAGGAAGACATAAACAGATGGAAGAATATACTGTGTTCATGGATTGGTAGAATCAACATCATTAAAATACTACCCAAAGCAATCTATAGATTCAAAGCACTCCCTCTTAAAATACCAACAGCATATTTCACAGACCTACAATGAACTCTCCAAAAATTCATTTGGAATTAAAAAAAAAGACCCTGAGTAGCTGCAACAATCCTGAGAAAGGAGAACAAAGTAGGAGGGATCTCAATACCAGATATCAAGCTGTATTAAAAGGCAATGTTCTCAAAACTGCCTGGTAATGGCACAAGAAAAGACATATAGACCAATGGAATAGAATAGAGAACCCAGATATCAACCCAAACCACTATGCTCAATTAATATTTGACAAAGGAGGCAAGAGCACACAATGGAATCAAAACAGTCTCTTCAACAAATGGTGCTGGGGAAATTGGACAGATACATGCAATTAAATGAAACTAGACCACCAACTTATACCATACACAAAAATAAACTCAAAATGGATAAAGTACTTAAACATAAGATGAGAAACCATAAAAATATTAGAGGAATCCACAGGCAGCAAAATCTCAGACATAGGCCAATGCAATATCTTCACTGATACAGCTCCTAGGGCAATGGAAACTAAAGAGAAAATAAACAAATGGGACTACATTAAAATAAAAAGCTTCTGTACAGTGAAAGAAATAATCAACAAAACAACATAAAACCCATTGCCTGGGAGAACATATTTGCTGATAAGGGTTTAATCTCCAACATTTACAGGGAACTCATACAACTTAACAAAAGGAAGATAAACAATCCAATCAAAAAGTGGACAATGGATCTAAATACATACTTTTCAAAAGAGGACCTAAAAAAGGCCAATAGACACATGAAAACATGCTCAAAGTCACTAATTATCTGAGAGATACAAATCAAAACGACAATGTGGTACCATCTCACACCTGTCAGAATGGCAATCATCAACAAATCAATGAAAGACAAGTGCTGGCAAGAATGTAGAGAAAAAGGAACCCTAGTGCACTGCTGGTGGGAATGCAGACTGGTGCAGCTACTGTGGAGAACAGTATGAAGTTTCCTCAAAAAACGAAAAATGGAACTCCCATTTGATCCAGTGATCCACTTCTAGGAATATATCCCAAGAAACTAGAAACACCCATCAGATAGGATATATGCACCCCTATGTTCATAGCAGCACAATTCACCATAGCTATGATTTGGAAACAGCCTAAGTGCCCATCAGCAGACGAGTACATCTACACAAGGGGATACTACACTGCGGTAAAAAAAGAAGGAATTCTTACCATTTGCAACAGCATGGATGGAACTGGAGAGCATTATGCTAAGCAAAATAAGCCAGTCAGAGAAAGATAAATATCACATGATCTCACTCATTTGTGGAATATAATAAACAACATAAACTGATAATAGATCCAGAGACAGAGAAGCATAGATCAGACTGTCAAATCTCAGAGGGAAGGCAGGGGAGGGTGGTGGTAAGGGGAAGAGATCATCCAAAGGACTTGTTCTAACCAATGGACACAGACACCAGGGGGGTGAGGGTATGAGTGGGGGAGGGGGCAATGGGGAGATAAGGACACATACATAAAACCTTAATCCAATGGTCGGCAAACTCATTAGTCAACAGAGCCAAATATCAACAGTACAACGATTGAAATTTCTTTGGAGAGCCAAATTTTTTAAACTTAAACTTCTTCTAATGCCACTTCTTCAAAATAGATTCGCCCAGGCCGTGGTATTTTGTGGAAGAGCCACCCTCAAGGGGCCAAAGAGCCATATGTGGCCCTCGAGCCACAGTTTGCTGACCACGGCCTTAATCAATAAAATAAAATAAAATAAAATAAAATAAAATAAAATAAAATAAAA
>JAAGEH010002528.1:16299927-16407951 GCA_011751065.1 Lasiurus cinereus | reverse complement strand
AATAAAATAAAATAAAATAAAATAAAATAAAATAAAATAAAATAAAATAAAATAAAATAAATGTAAGTAATCTAATGAGTTAGCTGGTGCCCTACTTGAGGGTCCTTGAGCATATGGGACCAGTACAAAGTGCCCATGGATTAAAATCGTGATTCTTGAGAATTCTTACACCATCAGCAATGTCACATGAATTCATGTGATATTAATAGTGATTTACACAGTTAAAGGTTCTCATTTTAGTATCATTCTGACAAGTTTGGCATTCTCTGTAATAAAGGCTGTCATTATTTCTGACAGCGCTGGGAGAAGGGATTCATTAAAATGTGCAGAAGGGAAAAAAAGTGTAACTTGGGAGAGGAAAGGGAAGGGGGCAATGGTAGTTCTGAAAGGTAAATTTGCAGATCAGATGCACTTCCCCCTCCTCAGGTTTTTGAGTAGTCCATAAAACTGTCAAAACTAGAATCTATAATAATAAAAGCATAATATGATAATGAGACCGGGCATTCTTCCTGATGAAGCTGGGCTGTGAGGGAAGCCTGGGTCCCCGGTGCCGGAGGGAAGCCAGCAGCGGGGGAAAGGAAGGTCTACGCTTGCATGAATTTCGTGCATCGGGCCTCTAGTTTTACATAAACAGTTAGGCCTTCTGTAGTATTTAGGAACACACTGTCTGTTCTGCCATGGAGCTTTTACTTGGGAATACATGTTTGTATGAGTTTCAGCACTGTCAACTTTCATTCTGATGATGGGTCTGTCGCTCTTAATATCACCTCGGAACCAGTCAGGTCTCTCAGATGCTTGTGGGAAATCACCTCTGGTTCTCACAACAGCACTTTGAAATTACCATCAAAATCATTTCTCTTTTTCTTTACATTTTCCTTTCCCATTCTGGTTTCTGCCTGGATCTTCCATACTAACCATTTTTATTGCATTTTACGGCCTTGTCCAAAGGCCGGGGTCTTCTTAGAATGTGATGACAGTGCAGCTGTGGGTGAAACTAATGCAAGAGTTACTGCCTTTCCAAAAATAATCGCTGGCTGAGAGACGCTTGATTTTATATAAACATTGGGAAGGTTGCGTTTTCTCGTTTTCCTTTAACTTTGGGGTCAATGTAGTGAGGCAAAGACAAAATAGAAAAATACAGAGTAGCAAAAAGTCAATGTTCTGTATTTTTCCACTTCGCACAGTACTTACAAACGTCTTTCTCCTTCTATATATAGCTACAGACTATGGAATCATTACATTCCAGAAGTTGAAAGGAATCTTAGAATTTATCAAGTTCCCCTGCCCCCACTTTTCCAAATAAGGAAGCTGAGTCGCAGAGAGCTGGTGTGCATGATGTAGCCAGTAAGTAATAGTCCTTTATGATCACAAGTTAGTTAGCAGTCAGGGCCTGGCTTGGGTCTTCTGACTCCTGGTACATTGCTCTTTTCAAGAGACAACCTCCTTCTAAATGTTTCCATTTTCTAATTCCTCTCCTGCCAGCTTTAAACAGTTCTAACTAGAGTGACATCAGTTTTTCAACAAATGTAAGAAGTATTGGTTTTACCCTGGCTGGGTGGCTCAATTAGTTGGAGCACTGTCCCATACACTGAAAGGTCGTAGGTTTGATTCCCTGTCAGGGCATAAACCCAAATTGTGGGTTGATCCCCTCTCGGGGCCTGTGCAGGAGGTAATCAATTGATCTTTCATTCTCATGTCAATGTTTCTCTCTCTCATTCCCTCTCCTTTCCTCTCTCTCTCTCTCTCTTTAAAATCCATAAAAGCATGTTCTCGGGTGAGGATTAAAAAGAAAAAGAAGTATTGGTTTCTGTTTCCAGTGCTGAGTTGATAGCTCTGTGTTTTCATACAGACTATGTGTTCTGCACTCCTGTCTGCAAATGGAATTACCCTGGGGGTAACATGAGGTTTCTGAGTTGGAAATCAATGGCAGTGGAATACACGGTTATTTTCTTTCTTTACTTCCTACAGGCAATTTATAAACTTTTAAGAGCCTGTCTACTGCTCTGACTGCTCTGTTCTCCAATAAGTTTCTTCGCCTTATGATAATAAACTATTAATGCTGCAAAGCCCTAGGTGGATATTATACTTCTACATAATGGAAGGCATGCCTAGCTTGCCTTTCTCAATTCCAAGGTAGCAGATCAACACAGCACACAATCCAGGACATTACCCCTAACTTTTTAAAGTCTCTGTTCACTAATGGCTGGACCCTATTCCAACCTTTTTGCAGGCTGTGAGCCCAGCCATGAGACCTCTCCATTTGTGGGACATTTGTGACTCCTTAATTATCTTTTGGGAGTTCAACTCCCATCCACCACCATTTTCTGTTTCTAGTTCTGGAACCCATGACTTCAGCCCGCCAGCTTTAGTTACGACACCAGCTTTAGTTCTTTATCAGTTTTGAAGTATATACTGGTATTATTTTAGCTACTATTACTATGTAAAGAGATAGCACATCCAGACCAGAAATCTCTGACATAGGCCTTAGGAGCAACTTACAGGAGGTATTCAGTTATATTGCTTTTGCATGCATTGGGGTGGTGATGACCCGTGGTGATACACAAGATAGCTCCAATTTGTCCAAAGGGACTCTTAGGACGAGCATCAATGTTTCAAAATGTCTTTGCTCTCCCTCATGTGCCCTTTGACCATTATTGGTGCAAACAAGAGAAAAATGCCAGGATTTAAACACTTTTCAAATTTCCATCATGTAGCCAGAGCCATCAAAAGATGAAGTTTCTAAAATTGGTGATGTAAACACCTTCTCCCCCCCTTCCCCTGCCCCTACGTCCCCCAACTCTCAACCTTAGAGTGTGAACAGATTTGTGAATATAATGGGCTTTCACTCCCATGATTAGTTCTGTTATAGGGGGAAAAAATGAAGGAATTTTTTTTCTTTTTATTATTTTATTTATTTATTTATTTTATTTTTTTATTGTGTTACATATATACATACCTTCCCATTGCCCCCCCCCTCCCAGGCATACCCCAACTCCCCAGTGTCTTGTGTTTATTGTTTTTTTCAAGTGTAATTAAAGTCCTTAATCAGTTGGATCTTAGTTAATCAGAAGAGAAATCATTGTCAGTGGGCCTGAACTAATCAAGGGACTGAGAATGACCCCTGGTTCAGAAACAGCAAGAAAATGAGATATCAGCCCTACAATCACAAGGAAGTAAGTTCTGTCAGTACCCTATATAACTTTGAAAATGACCCTGAACATCAGGAGAGAATCCAGTGGGCTGGCTGGCACCTTGATTTCAGCCTGGGAAGACACTGAGCAGCAGACCTCGCTATCCTGTGCCTAGAGTCCCGCCCCACAGAAACTGTGAGCTAATCAATGTTGTTCCAAAGTCGCTAAATGTGTGGGAATTTGTTACACAGCAATAGAAAGGATTGCAAGAGGATATACTGAACACCATTTTGATACTATATAGGCCAATGTGCAAAGGTCCTACAACCTCAGAGAAATAGTACATCCATCAATCAGAGGAGGGAAGGGGACACAGCGGTCATGCTGGCTCAAGGGCGGTTAACTCTTTAGGCTCTTTCTGGATCAGTTACTGCGCAGAGCCAGCGAGAAGCACCAGAAGTTTTAAGTGTTGGCAACATTAACAAGACACAGTCTTGATCATCTTCCGGTAACTTAGACATAGGGGAACCTCAACAGCTACACCAGACCCAAGCATAGGCTGCCCATAAAAGACAGTGACTTCTGTTCAAGTTAAAAGATGCATAGCTACCAGCGTGAGGTGAGACTTGCCACAGAAACAACACTGTGCTTTTTAAGCAGGAAAACCACATCATCTACTGGTTACACTTGAACTAGGTAACAGAACCCAGAGACCTTGGAGCACAGAGACCAAGGCTGCATTAGGCTGTGCATGTGCGAAGGTCAGATTACAACAGGATACCTTAGAGGCTGGGTGGTAATTTCAACAGGTAAGCTCTCAGTTGGTGGATGGAAAACCTTGTAAAGGTCCAGAGAAGCCCAAAGTCGAAGGATGATGTGTAGCTGCTGGCCGATGAGAAACAAGAGCAAAAAGACCAACTAGGGCAGAGCAGTTACTGGCAGGTACACCTGTAAGTGTGCACAAGTTTCTGCAGTTACCGTGGAAGGAGCTTATATTTAACATGAAAGTAAATCCTTTGTCTATAAAAGAACCTTCTAAAGCACTGAATTTGTTATAAAACCAGGACAGCTCTCAACACCATTATAACTGGAAGCACCCAGAACACTTCGCTGTTAATGACCCTGAACATCAGGAGAGAGAATGTAAATCACGAGGTCATTAATGTAAATCATGAGGACAGCTGAAGAATTCCGTGACCATGTTATTTACTTTTCCATGACTTATCTCAATTTCAAGAACTTTTAGACTCCACACTTGCAGGTTTTGGTTCAGAAAGCATGTCAGTCCTAAGTGCTGCCAGTGGCAAGATCCATTTATGAGCCACTGCAAACTTCAACATTTTCCCAGGAAGCAGGCTGCCTGCAGGTGCTGATTCTCACTCTCATGAAGACATTCTGTCCTGTTCAGACAACACAGGTTTCTCTGCTTTCATGTGGCTAATTTTTCCAACTCCATATATAGGGCCCACTGCACACCTGTCCCCTTCAGTTAGCATAGAGAAAAATCTGCTTTCCAAGCTCTCGCCAGAAAGGCCGACTTTTATTTAAACGCTTCTTCCTGCCAGAGCTCTCATGATATTTGACAGACATGGAATTAGGGGGATAATTTATCCATTCTTCCAGGAAGTCAAAATCTTATCAAATTAGATACCTGGTCCTTAAATTGCTTGTGACCATGGTCCATGGCAGCAGAGCAAAAGACCTTCAGTCCTTCCTATCCCTCCTGGTTTAAGAAGTAACAACAGATTGGGCCAATCACGGTCCATCTCAAAATGCTCATGGCCATGAACTATACCTTGAGATACCCGAGTTAAATGATGTGAAAGCTGTGTTATTTGTGACTTCCTCTGCCCTGCTCCTCACTCTCTATCTTCAAGATGAAATGCCTTTGCTAAATTATCTCAGGCATGTTGATGTTATATCTCAGTTTTCTTGAAAAGTGGATGTAAGGAAGGGACACATGAAGAATATTTTGACAAACCTGCCCTGATGATGACATTGTTCATTATATTTTCTCCTTGCATAGGAGCCAATTGTTTTCTGACCAGTGTTTCTAAATGGTTAGAGCATCGGCCCACACACCAAAGGGTCTCAGGTTAAATTCTGGTCATTCCCAGTCAAGGGCACATACCTGGGTTGCAGGTTCTGTCCCTACTAGGTTGGGGAGTGAGCAGGCGGCAACTGATGGATGTATCTCTCTCAAATCAATGTTTCTCTCTTCTGCTCTCTCTTGTTGCCCCCTCCATCCTATACTTTCACACTCTCTACAAATCAATGGAAAAGGTATCCTGGGATGAGGATAACAACAAAAAGGAGCCAATAGAAGAAACTGCTTCAAAAATGTAATACCATAAAAAATAATAGATATTTATCTAGCTAAAATAAATTTTTTTCTCATTAATCCTCACCCAAGGACATGTATTTTTATTGATTTTAGAGAGAAAGAAAGGGAGAAAGAGAGAGGGAGAGGGAGAGAGAGAGAATGATTGTCTCCCATATAAACCCCAGTCTAGAATCCTTTTGGTGCATGGGATGATACTCCAACCAACTGAGCCACTTGGCCAAGACTAGGTGAACTAAGTTTTATTTTATCATTCAGTGAGAAATACTGGCAGCCAAAAAGCTCAGTTATAGTAACTCTATTGACAGTAAGGTCAATGCTCAATTACAATAACTCTATTAGCTTTGGGATATATTAAATATATATCATATATCCTTCTTACCTGCATAATTATTTATATTTGTATTTCAGTGCTCTGCTGATGAAGTGCCTTTTACAGATACCTCAAAAGCACCATTTGTGGATCCTTTTAGGTACATTCGTTGTACATTTTAAAATATTTAAGTGGAATGATAAGTACAAAGCTTTAACAATATGTTTTTAAAAGCCCAAATCTTATCTTTTAAGAGTCAATATAATATAGTGGCTTTTATATAAGAAGCCATACTCCTTTGTTCAAATCTCAAGCCAGCCACTCCTCACTTTGGACAAGGCCTTTGCCTCTCTGTGATTGAGCTTCCTTTTCTCTAAAATGGAGAAAATAAAAGTATCTTCTTATAGGTCCATTTTGGGGAATAAATGCATTGATATATATGAAGCACTTAGAACACTAAAAATGATGACCTTAGAGGCTAATGTTAAACTGTATCAGAGCATAGTATGATCAAAGTTTTAGTTTAGTCATATCCTTTTAGGCTTCTGAACTTTATCCATTCAAATGTAAGATACAATGCTTACCTACTGTGGCAGATGCTGATGAGAGCAGAGATTTGCCCCAGGATCCCCAGCCTGCCCATTTGCCTTCTTGTGGAGGGGAATCCACAGCCTGAAAAACAGATTAGCCATGAGATCAGTAATTCAAAAACATGTATTGGTTTGAAGCAAAGAGGAGGTTTTTGTTTGATATTTAAATCACCAAGAACCATGTCTCACTGGTTTGTAGTTTAAAAAGACCATAAAACATGTACTTTGGAACCAAATTGATTACTAGTGATGTTGGCTTCTGCGGGTTTGGCATGAGTGAGAAGAAGGAAGTTTGATGTTAACCAAGACTCAAATCTCCCATCATCTGGAGAGGACTGTGGGGGGAAAGGTTTAATATATTAGGGCACAAAAGTGATCTGAAAAAGTGCAAAACAACTTTGACTGATGCAATTTGTAGAGAACTTAACAACTGTGCAGTTCAAGATAGAGTGAATTTTCAAATCTCTAGGAGCTTTGCCATAGGTGATAGGCAAAGTGTCTAGAAAAGCATCAATGAGCCTGGAAATGAGAGCAGGAACAGGTAGCCTTTTAAGGTAGACACCTTTAACCATCTCTCTCCTGGTCCATGGGCTCAATAGATTCAAATCCTTTTGCTTAGGTGTTTGAATTAGGACTGAGCGACTCCGGTTGCTTGAAAAGAAGATGAAAACTCAGGGAATGTAGGATGACCATATTCTATCCACCATACAGACTAAGAATTAAGAGAAAGCAGAGTGAGCAGAGTGAAGGAGATATATTCAGAGCATCTATTCAAATTCCTGATACTTTCTCAGCCCTGGTTCCTCTTCCTCTTGGAGGTTCTGCTGCTTCCTATCTTTGGGTTCCATGAGATTCTTGCATGATGTGTGTGTGTGTGTGTGTGTGTGTGTGTTGATTAATAACTAAAATTCATCTGTTTTCTTAAGTGTGCAATACTTGCAACCAATGCATTCTGATCCATTTAGTAAAACCATGTCTTTCTCTTATTATCCAGGAACTAGAGGCCCAATGTACGAATTTGTTTCTCTCTATGTGATTAAAGAGAGTTAATACACTTAAGGGTGACAGCTTCTGACTCAAATTTACAATACTTACATTCTGACAGCTGGTAATTGACTAGCAAATAGAAAAAAGTGTGAAATGAATTTGGAAATTTTTGCAGTATAATGGATGGGGTCCGGCAGACCTGCTTTGATTGGGGCCGAATGGGCCAATCCAGCTGCGGGTAGGAGCCTCGGGCAGTTGGCTGGCCTTCCTCCCTGTTCCAATTCCCAGTTGAACTTGTGGTCAAAGGGACAATTTTCATATTAGCCTTTTATTATATAGGATACATTCTAAGAAACGAGGCAAGAACATATTAGGACTTGGAGAATCACAGTTCTTTCACTCCAAAAAGAAAGTAGTTACCCTGTTTCCCTGAAAGTAAGACATCCCCCGAAAATAAGACCTACTTCCAGTTTTGCCTCTTGCTGTAATATGAGGTATCCCCCAAAAAATAAGACCTCCCCGATAATAAGGTCTCCCCCGAACATAAGGCCTCCCTGGAATATAAGGCCCCCGAAGCTACCATAAGGCGTTTGGCTCCTGACTTAAAGAGACCTCGTACTGCCTGAACAACTCCGGCTGCGCTGTGGCCAATCAGTGAGCTGGTTTGTGATAATAACTACTACCGTACCGTATACAGGTAATAAATTTCCTTTTTTTTTTTGTTCAATAATAAATGTGTACCGTATTCTTCTTCATGGAAAAATAAGACATTCTCTGAAAATAAGACCTAGTGCATCTTTGGGAGCAAAAATTAATATAAGACACTACCTTATTTTCGGGAAAACAGGGTAAGGAAGAAGTGAAAAATTCTTACAAAGTTTATAAATTCTATAACTTTTGACCAAGGCTGGCCCATTAGTCATCTTCAACTCCCTTTTCCCTGCTGCCTGCCACTCTTTCAGATAAGAGTAGGTGTGTGGCCTGACCAGTGTGCCTTGATGGGTTGAGCGCCATCCCAGGCATCGAGATGATTCTGTTTTGATTCCTAGTCAGGGCACAGGCCCGGATTGTGGGCTCAATCCCCAGTAGGGGGCATGCAGGAGGCAGCTGATCTCTCATTGATGTTTGTTATCTCTCTCTCTCTCTCTCTCTCTCTCTCTCTCTCTCTTGCTTCCTCTTTTCCTTCCTCTCTAAAATCAGTACAAACATATTTTTAAAAAATATTTTTATTTATTTCAGAGAGGAAGGGAGAGGGAGAAAGATAGAAACGTCAACGATGAAAGAGAATCATTGATTGGCTGCCTCTTGCACGCCCCACACTTGGGATCAAGCCCACAAACCAGGCATGTTCCCTGACTGGGAATGGAACCGTGACCTCCTAGTTCAGAGGTTGATGCTCAACCACGGAACTATGCCGGCTGGGCCAAACATATTTAAAAAAAAAAAAACAGTAAACATGTGAAACAGTTTTAAATTAATGAGATATAACTGGGAATGCTTTGTTTTCATAATGAATTATAAAGTTATGGCCAGTGCCAGTTCTTTCCCTCTCCCTCTATCCTGCCCTGAATGTGGACATAATGCTAAACAGAAGCAGTTATTTTGGCTGCCCTAGGGAAAGGCCAGGGAATTCCAGACACTGGTGCTGCCACTGCTGAGCTGCTAACCCAGTGTGAGTAGCTGCCTGTCTCCATTCTTTCTGTCAGGAGAGAAAAAACACACACACCCAAACTGCTATTTTATAAGCAACTATAAGTTGGATTTTAGTTACTTGCACTCAGATGCATTCCTAACAGGTTCACCTAAAAAATATCAAACACCACCCACCAGTGTACACTGCTGGTCAAGAGAAAAGGTTATAAAATTAAATTGCTGGGGTTTGACTATAGGCTGTGCCATTTGGGGCAAAAGGTTACTCCAGTCCTTTAAGCCATTGTTTACTTCATTACAGAACACAAGGTAGGGCAGTATAAGCACCTTACTATTATAAGAACGAATGGCCTCTGAGGTTTATTGTAGAGATTAAAAGAAATAATTCATGTAAAGCTGTGAGCATCGTTCCTGGCACTTAAGAAATGCTCCATAAAGGTTAACTAGTGATAATAATAATGATTATTAATAACAGTAATAAGAAACTACATTTTTAACACTAAGAAGTAAAAAGCTTTGAAAGTTGGCTGACGTTTTTTTCTGTTGGGAACAATGAAAAGCCTGTTAACATGAATGGAAATACTCATGATTCATGACTGTGAGCTTTCATTTTCGGAGTCTACATTGATTTACTTCACTCTGCCAATGGAAGCCAATGGCAATTTTATACCATCATGAAGACAGATGTAAGCTGGTGATTAATATCATTCTTTTATGGAAAAAATCACTACCTATGTGATTAAGGAGAGTTAATACACGTACGGGTGAGAGCTTCTGACTCAAATATACAATATTTAATATGTTCTGACAGCTGGTAATTGACTAGCAAATGGAAATAAGTGTGAAATAAATTTGGAACTTTTTGCAGAATAATAAGTGACAACTTCAATTGATGTATTAATAAAGCTTCTTTGACACTAAATGTGACCTCCTCATCAGCTGCGAAGATTTATTAGTGGCAAATACTCAAATGACAAACTGTGCACATTTAATACAAAAACCATATAAACTAAATGTTCAGCATGAATTATAATTCTATCTCACCATGAGTATTGTCTCCACTTTAAATGGCTTTAATGTCACAAACTTTTGAGACTATAAAGCAGACAGACTGGACCTACTCAGATTTTCCATTACCAAATATAGTTATTTTAAACCTTTTTTTTTCCCTCACCTTCTTGCTATGCAACCCCCACCTCCTTTATTAGATAACTTCACCTCCTATTTTACAGAGAATTCAGAAATCATTAGATGAAAACTCTCTGAATTTCCTCCTCCCTCCCCATACAATCGCAGAAGAATGACTTCATCTCTTACAACTCAGATTTGGCTTAATCAAGAGGAATATCAAAACTCAACTGGAGGAGAATCCAAGAGGGCAGCATAGGTGAACACCCAAACTGTTGCCTCACACAACAATTTCAAAACTACAGCTAAAAAATCAGAATGGACATCATCCAGAACCACAGGAAAGCTCGCTGAGTGGAAATTCTACAACTAGAAGGAAAGAGAGGGGCTCACAGAGACTCAGAGTAACTGCAAAAAGCTGAGGTACGGAGACAGGTGCATGGAGCAGATGGGCGCCAGAGTGCCTGGCTGGCTTCCTCTAGCAGGATGAAGACAGAAACTCCCCACTGCACTGAATCCCAGTTCTGACTGCACTGAACCCCAGTTCTGGGTGAGAGTCATACAGGGCGAGTCTGGATTGTCAAGAAAAGAGAGGAGTGGACGGAAACTCAGGGGAGCCATGAAAGGCAGAGGTCTGGAGGCGCACAAGTGCACACAGAGAGGACTGACAGCTGACTGTGCCACTGGCTTTCTCCTGACTGTGCTGAACTCCAGTTTCAACAGCATTGAATCCCAGTTTCAGGCGAGACCCTAGGGACCCAGGCTCATATGGGTCCCCAGAGCACATGGAAATTCAGGGGAGCCGCGAAAGGCAGAGGTCTGAAGATGCACCTGCGCGCGTGCTTACAGAGAGGCCTGCAGTGATTACCAAGGGACACTGAGACCCAGGGGCCTCATAGGGCAGGCTGACGGGAAGCCAGGGCTGTCTGCTCAGTCCTGAGACTCCGCCCCATACAAGTTGAGCACAGAGGTTTTTGCAAGTCTTGTCCCAGAATTTCTCCTGGCATAGACACAGCTGATCCTCACAGCCAATTGGCCTGGAGGTTAATTCCCCCCAGTGATACCAACAACAAACAAGACTTAACTACAACAAGGCTGTATACATAGTCCACAAAGGGGTGCACCAAGAGTGTCCACCTCAGATAATTGGGGAGGCGGAGCTACTGGGTCATATAGGACACCTAGCACACAAAGCTATTCTACTAACTCAGGAAAGCAGCCAAAATGTGGAAACAAAGAAACAGATCACAAATGAAAGAAATGGAGGAAAGCAAATAACTGGATATAGAGTTCAAAACCATGGTTATAAGGTTTTTCAAGAACTTCCTAGAAAAGGTAGATAAATTTAGCGAGACCCTTGAGGATATGAAATTAAACATACACTGATTGAAATAAAAAATATTATACAGAGATCTAACAGCAGATTAGAGGAACGCAAGAATCAAATCAAAGATTTTAAATAAAAAGAAGCAAAAGACACTCAACTGGAAAAGCAAAAAGAAAAAAGAATCCAAAAATTTGAAGGTAGTGTAAGGAGCCTCTGGGACAACTTCAAGCATACCAACATCAGAATTATAGGGGTGCCAGAAGAAGAGAGAGAGAAAGATACTGAAAACCTATTTGAGGAAATAATAACTGAAAACTTTTCCCACCTGGTGAAAGAAATAGACTTACCAGTCCATGAAGTGCACAGAACCCTAAACAAAAGGAATCCAAAGATCACACCAAGATACATCATAATTAAAATACCAAGAGCAGAAGACAAAGAGAGAATATTAAAAGTAGCAAGAGAAAAACAGTTAATTACATACAAGGGAGCACCCATATGACTGTCAGCTGATTTCTTAACAGAAACTATGCAGGCCAGATGGGAGTGGCAAGAAATATTCAAAGTGATGAATAGCAAGAACCTACAACCAAGATTACTCTACCCAGCAAAGCTACATTCAGAATTGAAGCTCAGATAAAGAGCTTCACAGATAAGAAAAAACTAAGGAAGTTCATCACTACCAAACCAGTATTATATGAAACTAGAGGCCCGGTGCACAAAATTCATGCATGGGGAGGCAGGAGTATCCTTCATCCCAGCCTGCTCCCTCTCCAATCTGGGACTCCTTGAGGGATCCCAGGTAGTATTGGGCCTAAACAGGCAATTGGATATCCCTCTCACAATCCAGGACTGCTAGCTCCCAGCTGTTCACCTGCCTGCCTTCCTGATTGCCCCTAATTGCTTCTGCCTGCCAGCCTGATCACCCCCTAACCACTCCCCTGCCAGCCTGATTGATGCCTAACTGCTCCCCTGCCAGCCTGTTTCCTCCTAACTGCCCACACCTGCAGGCCTGGTCACCCCTGATTGCCCTCTCCTGCAGGCCCGAGTCCCCCCCAACTGCCCTTTGCTGCAGGCCTGGTCACCCCCAACTTCCCTCCTCTGTCGGCCTAGTCACCCCTAACTATCCTCCCCTGCAGGCTTGATCACCCCCAACTGCCCCCCTTTGCAGGCCTAGTCCCTCCCAACTGCCCTCCCCTGCTGGCCTGATCATCCACAACTGCCCTCCCTTGCAGGCCTGGTCCCTGCCAACTGCCCTTCCCTGCTGGCCTTCTTGTGGTGGCCATCTTGTGTCCATATAGGAGCAGGATCTTTTGACCACATGGGGGCAGTCATCTTGTGTGTTGGAGCGATGGTCAATCTGCATATTACTCTTTTATTAGATAGGATACATACCAGGTGCACGGTGTTCCCTTGGGGCATGCAGTGGCCTAGGTGACAGGCCTGTGGTAGTTTGCAGGCTGGCTATATCCCCTGGTGACACAAGTGGAGGCCCTGGTATCTGGGATTTATTTATCTTCTACAATTGAAACTTTGTAGCCTGGAATAGAGCCAAGCCTTCTGCTCATACAGCCATTGAAACTTTGTTGCCGTAAGTGGAGGCCTGGGCTGGCCAGAGTTTGTAGAAAGCTTGGCTTCCTCCATTGCAAGGGGCAACCCAAGCCTCCCTCCTGCTCTCTCTGTAGCCATAGCCATCTTGGTTGAGTTAATTTGCATACATGTTCTGATTGGCTGGTGGGTGTGGCTGGTGGGTGTGGCAGAGGTATGGTTAATTTGCATATTTGTCTTTTATTAGATAGGATGGTGAAAGGTACTCTTTAAGAAGAGGAAGAAGAAATAGGTAAAGATAAAAATTATGAGCAACAAATACACATCTATGCACAAGTGAATCTAAAAATCAAGTGAATTAAAAATCGAATGAACAGAATTAAAACTGGTGAATGTAATATAATCAGGGGCATAGAAAGGGAGTGGACCAACAATTCTCAGGGGGAAAGAGGTGAGGGGGCTGTGGGAAGAGACTGAACAAAAATTGTACACCTATAGATGAGGACAATTGAGGGAGGTAAGGGCAGAGGGTGGGCTGAGAACCAGGTGGAGGGTAGCTATGGGGGGGGGAGGAACAATTGTAATAATCTGAACAATAAAGATTTATTAAATTTAAAAAAATAGTTCTTCAAACTTTAGTATATTTGTTTGTTTCATGACATTGACTTTTAGAAGACTGAAGCCAACGTTTGGTAGGAAAAAACCTGTATTCTGCATTTCTCTGATAGTTTCCTTGTGATATTACTTAACACACGTCCCTTCCATCCCCTGCATTTTTTTCTTGTAAACTGCAAGTTAATTCTAAGGGCCAGAATGGGAAATTTGAGAGGGACATTTCATAAGTGATTTTTACTTAATATAACTTCAATCAGGACATATAGAATGCCACATTGTTCAATAACAATGACGTTAAATGCAGTCACCTGGCTAATGTCATGACCTACAGGCCCTTCCAGTGTAAAGCTGGGGGATTCCCTTGAAAATCTGCCTGCCAGGTGCAGATACCTGCAACCTTGTACTGAATGATATAAGCATCTGTTGAAATATATTTGATTGCATATAGAATTTGACAGTTGCAAAATGAGGAATTTCTAAATTGTTTATTTGCAGACCTCGGGAAACAAGAGCTTTTCCTTACCTACTAGTTCCTTTTGAAGGGCAGGGTAAGAGTCTCTTTCTGTTTGCTGACTTTCAGAGTAAGAAGTCGCTAGTCACTTTCAATGGTGGCAAATCAGTTTTTTGTCTCTCCTGCTTGGAAGAGTCCTATGGACTTTTATTGATTCAACTTCTTTATTTATTTACTCAGTTTTTATTATATACATTTTTGTTTGTTTGATTTTTACAATCAGTTGCAGTCATTTTTGGTGCCGAAATTGCCCAAATTTGGCCAGCAGGAGCTCCTTCACGCTGGTTGGCTCCTGTGTCTTTTGAGATATGCCATCATTCTCTGTTTTCTTTCCTGTCTGGGGCACATGAAAATGTCCTGGGCTTACCTTATAACTCCCAACCCTGACCTGGAACCATCCATTTCTCCTAGGAGCCCTGGGACCTTTTATTGGAGAATAGTATCTGAAAACCAAGATCTCTGAACTCCGTGAGCTCAATACCATTGGAGTATCAGGCTCTTTGTGGCTAAAGCTAAGAAATGTATTTATTTAAATCACAAATTGATATACTTCCAATTCAAATTTAATATTACATGGTTTTCCTTAACGTTTTTATTTTATATTTGTACTTTTTTCTGACATAGAAAATCTCAGTTCCTAGTATCAATAACATATTTACTTACTTGCCATAGTCATATATATATATATATGTTAGATTTAAAACTGAAATATCATATGATTCCTTGGTGAATTTTAGATGTTGGGGGATGATTTCTTTTTTGTTCTTAGAATATATTTGATTAAAGATGAACAGTATTCCAAAGTCACTTGAAAAAATTCTTTTCTATGTATCTCATCCATATGATACATAGTTGGAGTAATTTGTCAGTTTGATTTTAAATTTGATTTGCTTTTATTTTTCTTTGCAATTAAATTTTATTTTTGAACTAAAAAACAACAACTCAACTGGAGGTCATTTAAATGTCTATAACTATTGTGTAGTCATAAGGATGGGAAAGAATTCAAGATTCCATTAAGTTCAAATGTCTTTAAATAGAAAAGACATGTATATCTCTGCTATCTTATTTAAAGATCTTCCAATAAAAAATACATTTATTTACTTTAGGCTAAAAAGTTCAATGGTATCATGAATTAGAAAAATGTACAAATTTTAGATTCTATAGAATTTAAAGGTCTTTAACATTTAAATAGAAAATAAATGAACCCGTCTTAAGATCAAAGATAACCTTGCTGTCCTATTTCCTTGAGTAGATCAAGAATCACATACTGTGTACAACATGTGTCTAGGGATGTGAATGATGAGAGCTACCCCTTTTAGGTTTTGTAACTCATGACGTAGCTTCTCTAAAAGGGGACTTGGTGTGACATTTGGGAGCATGGGAATTGCTCTGGATGCCTCTAGCTCTGTCAAAACATTGGCTGGAAAATGGCTTCAGTTATTTTCAGGTAATTTTCTTCCTTGGTGAGTATGGATCATCTAATTCTGGGAAGACTTCAAATTAAATATAGAAAGGCTGAAAGCATCAAAATCAGATTATTAATATTTTTGTGCATATTTGGTCTTTTTCTGTACTACTAAGGTTAAGGAATTTGACCAATTAGATCATCAATTTTTGAAAACCAATTAAAATGAATAATTGAATTATTAGACTTTTGACTTTAAGGTGAGATCTTTCTAAAATTATGCATTATATTATTATAATATCTAAGAAGTCTTTAGGTCCACTCTATGAACTTAATTTAATATATTTGTAACAATTCTTAAGCATTCAGCAAGGTTTTATTTAAATGAGGTACTTAAAAAGGAAATAGAGCCCTAACCAGTTTGGCTCAGTGGATAGAACAGACTGAAGGTTCGATTCCAGTCAAGGGCATGTACTTCGGTTTCTGGCACATCCCCAGTAAAGGGTGTGCAGGAGGCAGCTGATTGATGTTTCTCTTTCATTTATATTTCTAACTCCCTAACCCTCTCCCTTCCTCTTTGTAAAAATAAATCAATAAGATATATTTTTTAAAAAAGAAAATAGAACATATTAAATGTATAAATGTTTTAAAATATTTAAAAATGTTTAAGTTGGTAAAAAGGACCAAGCATTAATCCAAAGACCCTTGAAAGTGATTGTTCATTTTGCTAGATTTCTAAATAAAAATTTGTGAGATGAATAAAAGCCTCGGGAGAACTGAAATTTCGAATTTGTGACTGTAATAAATTGTACACTAACTACTTGACCCCAATTAAAGTCTGTGTCGTCCTTTTTATGCACAAAAACACAGTGGCTTACACCAGTGTTTTCTATTATCTGAATCTCTATTAACATGTGATGATTTGCTAATTAGCATACTGAGGTGCAGAAACGGGTTTTAACTGGTAAACACGGTGGACTGTTAGCTAGCATTCTGAATATCTGAAAGGAGTTCTAGATGGTGAAATTAAAAGTATTTGAGGTTTGTAGATGATTAAATATATTTTAAATCTTCTTCCTACCTTTACATGAACAGGATGTAAGAAAGGAGGTTGCCCTGTGTTAAATGGTTTTCCATCCAGCTCTGAACTCTGGGGAATTCTGGCTTATTGATGTCAGTGAAAAGAGGAAAAACCTGCCTCCACAATTCTAGGCATTTGCCTTGAGTGAACCTTTTACTCAGGCTGGTGGTCAGAGCACCTAAAAGGACAGAACCAAAGGGTGTTCTCAAGCCTACAAAAGAAACAGTTTTTATAAACTGTTATTAACTTTCTTGTTAATTGATGTTTAATTTTAAAATATCGGTGTGGTACAATGTGATTTGAGATTTGATTTCACTTATTGAATGTGATGGGGGAGACTGTGAAAAGAAGAGGTAATTCCCAACATCTCAACTTATTTATTGTCTATCACAACCTATCAAAAAGAATCTAAGAATACGTATGACAAAATTGTATTAGAAATAGGAGCCTCTCGGGGCCAAGTCCTTGGTCTCTGTTCTTCTTTTTTTTAATAACAGTTGGTCAATCTCCCTCATTCCAATTCCTTACATAGTATCCATGTACTCATGGCTCCCAGACTCTCTCTCTCTCCTGGACTCCAGACCATTATAACCAACTGCTTACAGAATGTCTTCACTTAGATGTCCCAAAGCATGCTCTATACTGAACGCCCCATCTTCTCAATCTCACTCCATCCCCCAACTACCTTTCTGTGTCCCAAATACTGGTCCACAGACTGCAGGAGCATCATCTGGGGGAACTTCTTCAAAATAGAGTCTTGGCTTCCATTGTGATCTGTGTTATAAGAATCTCTAAATGTAGAGCCCAGGAATCTGAATTTTAAACAAACTTCCCAGGTGATCCCAATACACCACCAGATTTAGGAAGCACTGCCCCCTATGGCCAAATGGCACCATCATCATCATGTAGATCAGGCGTAAAAGAGGAAATACTCAAACAGAATTGGAGCAAACTCTACTCATTGAAGAGGCAAAAACCTGTTATCTTGGTCTATGTTCTCTCTTCTTTTCTGACTTAAACATTCTGCTTTTCCTTTTCTCGGGAAAGAATTATCTGGTGGTAGCCTATGTTTTCCCTGGAGAGTACTTTCTAGATGCGTTACCTTCATAATTAGCTTATGCACTGGTGTTGAATAATAGGGATGGTATTCTTTACTCTGGGTCACATTTCTTGGTGTTAAGAATTTAGAGACATTTGGTATAGACAGGATCTTTTGGGAGCGATGGACTAGCATATAATAAGGTCCTACAAGATCTCTGGGAATAAATGTCACTCCTGATTAGAACTGAAGACAACCATTTCTGAACTGAGGCTAAAACTTTCCAGACTCCTTAACACTGATTTAAGTGTTCCACTTCATGCTTATCCTCGTGCCTGTCCCATCTAGTATTATAGGACATGCTGTCATTGCTTTATACCACACCGCCTTCCCCAACTAGACTGTAGGCATCCTGAAGATAGTTTCATCACTCAGATTCCTGGGCATCATACATGGTGTCATGGGACTGCCAGAGGCCTTGGAGAATCTAGTCCAACATGTCTCATGGATGCTGTAGAGTGGATTCCTGCAGGAAGCTCCAACTCAATGGCTTCCATTCTGTACATAAGGATGGATGAGAAAGAGGAGGAGCACCAAACATGAGATGGCTTCCATGAGACATAAGCTGTGAATGGTGTGACCCTTCAAAGCAGAGGTGCCAGCTGAGCAGCTGGCAGAACCACTGGCTTCTTCCTCTTTTCTAGGCCTCTCCTGGTCATACTGAGTCAGGCAAAGGTGAAGCTAATGATGCTAAGGATTTTAAGGGACCTCATACTCAAAGTAACTGCAGACACAAGCCAATACTGTCTCAAAAGCCTATTCTCCCAGGTTTTGGGTTGTTTTTTTTTTGTTTTTGTTTTGTTTTTAGCAGACATTTTTCCATAGAAGTTTTTAAAATGGGGTGATGAGATGCTTTTAGGCTCAGCTATCCCTGGGATCCAATAGGCTTTTGAATTTGGCTGTTTTTAGGACCTGCCATTCCTTGGGGCCTGTGTTCACGATCCAAACAGTCAACTTGTAAATGAATGTATGAAGCAAGATTTTTTTGTAGAGCTTATCCTCTTATGGATCAGAAAAACAGTTGTTTTCTTTCTTTCTCACTCATGGAATATAATGAACAACATAAACTGATGAACAAAAACAGATCCAGAGACAGAGAAGTATCGATCAGACCATCAAACCTCAGAGGGGAGATAAGGGTAGGTGAGGGTAAGGGGAGGATATCAATCAAAGGACTTGTGTGCATGCATATAAACCTAACCAATGGACAGAGACACCAGGGGAGTGAGGGCATGAGATGGGGGGTGGGAGGGCAATGGGGGGATAAGGACATATATGTAATATCTTAATAATAAAATAAAATAAAATAAATGGAAGGAGTTAAGTAAAAATGAAAATAAAGCAAGAGAAAACACCCCACAAAAAAACAAAACAAAAAAACAGTTTTTATCATTGTGAGAGGACTTCTTATAAGTTTCCAACAAAGAGCAAATAAAATAAAACAAATGAAAAATGCTTGAAGATGAGGCACAAAACTGACTTCTAATATTCACTTAAAAGAACAGAATACCAAAAGAGAGAGTAGAATGCTCTTTTCTGGTAATCCTTTAAAAAAAGACTAAATTTGCAACTACCTAGAAGAGTTTAAACATGACCAGGGTGAAAGCGATACCCTTTCCAACCAGCCCTATCAGCTTTCTGCCTTTTTCAGAACAAACACACTCACAGGCGTGCCTCCCACACCTGGGTTCTACCTGAGCTCCCGAGGGCAAGGCCACGTATACATGCAGAGCCACGGTCCCAACTCTGTGGCCAATATTTGCACTTCCATCCAAATACGTTTGTGATAGTTCATTATGAGGAAATGCTCACCTTTCGCAAAGTCCTTGAAAGCAAACAGTGTTGTGCAGACGGAAGTGGGAGGTATCTACCTGCCTACTGGCTCATTCTTGCAGCATCAAGGAGATTTATAAAATGCTGTCAAAAGCAGGCTCCATTCAATTTGCTCAAAAAAATTAAGAAGGCAGATGTATAGGAGCATATTGACTTTTTATTGTGCTATCTTTATTAACAATCATATAGTTACTAGAAGTCAGAAATTGAATGTATAACCTGGGTCTCAGGAACATATATTTTGAATAGGTAGGACTTATGTAGCTTAAGTCATCTCAGGATATTGTGGCTAAAATATATTTTTCTTAATCAACAAAGGTATTTATTAACAGTAGCACTTATAGCCGTAGCCAGCTTGGCTCAGTGGATAGAGCATCAGCCTGTGGACTGAAGGGTCCCAGGTTCGATTCTGGCCAAGGGCATATACCTGGGTTGTGGGTCCTCGATTCCCAGTGCGGGGGGAGAGGGGGAAGGCGTGCAGGAGGCAGCCAATCAATGATTCTCTCTCATCATTGATGTTTCTATCTCACTCTCCTTCTCCCTTCCTCTCTGAAATCAATAAAGAAATATATTTAAATAAACAGTAGCACTTATAATAAAAATTAGGAACCAATGCTCCCCACAATAGAAGATAGTGGGGTAGGAGGGTTCCAGAGTCAGGTATTTAGGTATTTATAGAGAGAGGAGATATAAATATGTTTCCTGTTGGTTCTGTTTCTCTGGGTTCTCTGAAGAACCCAGACTAGCACAGACCCCGGCATGAATATTTTTTTAAATGTTCAGCTAGGGTTGAGAACCTCTAGTCTGTGAGTTCTTAAGCCCTATAGGGCCCAGCTAGGTTCAAAGGGTCTGAGAATTCTCTGAACTCAGAAATGAAAGTGTGCATTTCTGTTGGCCCTATCTGATCCAACTCCTAGCTGACACTCTTGCAGAATAATTGTTTGGTTTACACAACTCCAGTCTTGGAAAACACCCTCCTCTCTGAGAGAGTCCATCTCATTCTTAGAACAGTTCTGAGGAGACTCAGAAGCTGATTTTCTAGGACCGGATGAAAAAGGTGAAGGGGATGAGAAGTAGATTGGTAGCTCCAGAATAGTCACGGGGATGTAAGGTACGGCCTAGACAATATAGTCAATAATATTGTAATAACTATGTTGGGTGCCAGGTGGGTACTGAGAATATTTGGGGGGTAGGATGGGGGGAGGAGCACTTTGTAAAGTGTATGATTGTCTAACCACTACCCTGTACACCTGAAAGCAATACAAAACAATATTGAATGTGAACTGTAATTGAAAAATCAAAAATAAAAAAGGAAATTGATTTTAAATAAAAGAATCATAAAACATCAGTCAAAAGGACATCTTCATGTGCAAACTTTTCCTTTTACAGTGGGGAAAAGTGAGGCACAGAGAAATCAGGTGTCTTGCCCAAATTAACAGACTTGATGGTAGGTTGGAGGAGGAAAGCCCAGGCTCGCCGGCTCCCAGTTGAGTCCCCCTCCCACAGGACATGCAGCAGACTCCCTTCCAGGAGATGATCTGAGTGACAGTGCAAGGATGAGCAGGGCTGGGGCGTGGCTGAGGGAAGACCCCCACACCCCCATCCTGTACCTTCAATCCGGAAGGGAGGGTTGGAGGGGAGCAGCCCACCGCCTCCTTCCATGCTGGGTGCCTTCCACCCCCGCCGCGCTCACCCCCCCACCAGTCCCCACATGGATGGAGATGAAGATACCAACAAAATCCAGCTCCATGTTTGTGTTGATGTGTCACAGGGTAGCAAATGGGAGATGGTGTATCTTTTCCCCACAGAGACAGGTGCAGGTGCTGAAGGAAAAGGGCAGGAACCTGCCTGCCTCTGGCCCCCTGGAAGGTGGAGAGGTGTAGGATGATAAAATAGTGGTCTGCATGTTTAAGATCTCCAGAGTGGATTTGTAAATGTGCATTAAGTTTCAAGTTATATTAAAGAAACATTGCCTCGTTTAGGGTGAAATCAGGCTCCTTAATAATTTGGACTCATTCTGTTCGATATTATAACATTTTCCATTTTACTACTGTGCAGCTTAGTATCTTATGGGGTTATTTAAAATCTCTATGCCTGGTTGCCTTGTCTATAAATTGAGGTTAATTCTATCTAGCTTAGAGACACAAACAACTTTTGTATTTTATAAATTACATAACATATAAAGTGGTTAGCAGAGTGCCCAGCACCCAGGATGTATCCAATTATTAGTGGCTGTTATTATTATTAACACAATTATCAAAAGGCAAGTATTATAACGACGAGCTATGCTCATGAGGTGATATCATAGTATATTCTAAACCCCCAACCCCCCCCTCCCCCCATAGAGCTTGGCACAAATCAGTAAGAACATTTTGAACCAAACTGAATGAACCACTCCTACCGGGTTAATCTGTTCTTTCAGGGGTATTTCAGGTCCAAGTTCTGCCTCGAGGCTGACGGCATCAATGCATTCGGCAAGCACCTCCTCGGTCACATCTCCATTGGGGGGCGGACCCATGGCACTGGGGTCTTCGGGCTGGTCAGTGTGTGCAGCGTCAGCAATCTCCACACCCTGGACGGCTGCACTTTCATGCGCATCTCCTCTGGGGTCAGCCAGCGTTGGCTCATTTGAAATCATAGCTGACTCACAGTGCACCTCTGCATCTCTGGGTAAAGAATCACTATTGGGCATCTCGGTAATTTCTGCTTGGTCTCCAGGGGCTACCGTGTCACCAGCATCATCAGACATCTTATTATCTGCCAACATAATTAACAAACAAAAACGCCCTGTTTTAATCTGAATTGTTGAACTTTAATTCAAAGCCCTGAATGATTAAATTAAGTCTGCTGGGGTAAATCGATAATAAACCTTATGTAACCTTGGGGTGGACTGAATAAATATCCCAAATATATCCTAATTCCTGGAATCTGGGAATATTATCTTATATGGCAAAAAAAAAAAAAAAGAGAGAGAGAGAGAGAGACTTTGCAGATGTGATCAAGTTAAAGATCTTACAATGGGGACATTATCTTGGATTATCTGGGTGGCTCCTAAATGAAATCCTAAGTGTTCTTATTAGAGAAAGGCAGAGGGAGGTTTGACTACCAAGAGGAAAAGGGGGTGTGATGACAGAAGAGTTTGGAGTGATGCACTTTGAAGACAGAGGAGGGGGCCATAAGCCAAGGAATACAGGTGACTACTAGCAGCTGAAAAGGACGAGGGAAACATTCTCCTCTGAGAGACTCTACAAGAAACCAGCCCTACCAACACTTTGACATTAGCCCAGTGAAACTCATTTTAGACTTCTGACCTCCAGAACTGTAAGAGAATACATGTGTGTTGTTATAAGCCAGTAGGTTGTTGTAATCTGTTACAGCAGCAATAGGAAACTAATAAAACCTACAGTGCTATCTTTAACCTTTCATGGATCTCTTGCTTGCTTTGTACCGATATGCATATGGTAACCAGAAGTATTTGAATCTGTGAAATTACTTACGTGGTAAGACTTGGTTAATTATATTTGTTGCGATGAGAATTAGCACAGAAGATACCTAAGAGCTTATTAAAAAATACTTGACATTTAGTTCTGCCATGTCATCAGAGGTTCACATTGAGAAAGAGACATAAGTATGCTTTTGTTGGGTACCAGCTGGTGAAGGCCTGCGCTCTGTTTGAACAATAATTTAAACAGGGATGCATGAGGATAAAATCGGAAGCAAAGAAGTGGTGTATTCAGCCAAAGGGGAATGGAGCCATTACAAAACAACCTGGGAAGCAGAAAACTCATTATCATGTAGATATCACATAGTACCTCACTGTTCAATCGAACTTTCTCTGATGATGAAACTGTCTTATATCTGCACCACATGTGGCTACTGAGCATGTGAAATCTTGTTACTGCCATATTAAAAATGTTAACTTTATTTAATTCATTTTATTTAATACATTTTAAATAATTAAAATTTTAATTCTACATAGGCCTCTATGGCTAATGACTACCTTATTGGATAGCACAGATCTAGAAAACTAGTTCAAAATGATATATATATTTTTTTTTTTGATAAAAGGAAGACAGTGTTCTCACTACACAAGAAGCCAAGTCTCAGGCAAATCAGTGGGTATTTTTGTTGACCCTGGTGTTTACCAATTGGTCAAATTTCAGGTTGCTGCTAAAACCATTGTATGTGAGATGCTAGTTAACATACTGGCCATCTGGTAGTGAAGTAAACTTAGAAAGAACTCATTTCCCCAACCCTCATATCTCCTCAAAGAGCAGTAGTCTGGCGATTTCCTTTTCCTGCTACATTCTCCCTCTTGGTGAAGCACATTCCTTTCTGTTTACAGCACTTCCATGTCGTGAATATCAAATGTCTACCTCCAGTCCATGGAGACAGAAAGTAAATTAGTGGTTTCCAGAGGCTGAAGGGAGAGGAAATGAGGAGTGACTGCTAATGGGTACAGATTTCTTTCTTGGGTGAAGAACATGTTTTAAAATTAGATAGTAATAATGGCTGTACAACTGTGTGAATATCCTAAAAACTACTGAACTGTATACACTTTAAATGAGTGAATTCTGTGCCCTAGTCCCGTGGTCAGCAAATCGTGGCTCGAGGGTCACATGCGGCTCTTTGGCCCCTTGAGTGTGGCTCTTCTACAAAATACCATGGCCTGGATGAGTCTATTTTGAAGAAGTGGCGTTAGAAGAAGTTTAAGTTTAAAAAATTTGGCTCTCAAAAGAAATTTCAATCGTTGTACTGTTGATATTTGGCTCTGTTGACTAATGAGTTTGCCGGCCACTGCCCTAGTTGGTCTGGCTCAGTGGATAGAACGTCAGCCTGACGACTGAAGAGTTCGAGGTTCGATTTTGGTTAAGGGCACATGCCTGGGTTGTGGGTTTGATCCCCAGGAGGGGCCATGCAGGAGGCAGCCGATCAATGAGTCTCACCATTGATGTTTCTATCTCCCTCTGCCTTACTCTCTGAAATCAATAATATATATATAGTGAATTTTATAGTATGTGGATTTTATGGTATATATATATATTATATCTTAATTACTAAAAACATATATATATATGAAATTCTACCCCTGGATAAGTAGCTCTAATGACCAGTTGGACATCTCTTCTTGGCCAAAAGGAAACTTAATGTCTTATCATTAACAAGAGATCTTCCTCTTAACTTTTGTGTTTAATTTAATGATACCCAGATGTCCCCAATTACCCAGGATAATCAAGGTTGGAGATGGTCTGTCAATAAATATGATTAATTCCTAGTTGAAACAGTAAGAATGATACAAGGCTGCTGTACAGAAAGGGTAGTTATTGTGGTTCATGGGCGGGGGGAGGATAGGGTTTGAGGAAAGCTACTTGAAAAGCCACTGTCATTTGGAAACTTATAGGATCGTTGGGAAATGTTGTCAGGATTGGCTTGGGATAGAAGTTGGCAAACCATAGCCTGCTGGCTAAATCTCGTCCTCATTTTGTTTTGGTAAATAAAGTTTTATTGGGACACAGACATGTTCATATGTTTATGCACTGCCTATGGCTTCTCAGAGTCGAATGGTTGCAACAGAGACCACATGGCCCACAAAGTCGCAAAGCCTAAAATATTTATTATCTGGCCCTTTACAGACAACGTTTGCTGACCTATGGTATAAGACACTGTGTGACTGCTGTGGCCTAAAGAGTTCTCCTTCTGGATGGGAGAATCCAAGATGGCGGCATAGGTAAATACCTACACTGATGCCTCACACAACAATTTCAAAACTACAACTAAAAGACAGAACCGACATCATCCAGAACCACAGGAAAGCTGGCTGAGTGGAAATTCTACAACTAGAAGGAAAGAGAGGGGCTCACAGAGACCTAGAGAAGCTACAAAAAGCTGAGGTACGGAGACGTGTGCATGGAGAGAGCAGGTGCCAGAGTACCTGGCTGGCTAGGGAGACGGAGACTCTCAACGGCATTGAACCCCTTATCCTATGACACTAAACCCCAGATCCAGCCGAAACTCATATGGGAGGAGTTTGGACTGTGAAAAGGGAGAAGTGCATGGAAATTTAGGGGAGTTGCAAAAGATCAGAAGTCTGGTGGTGCGCACGGCACTGCGCGCAGAGGACCGAATGCTGATTGTGCTGCTGGCTTTCATGAGTGGGCGGGAAACAGACCCTCCCAACTGCGCCACTTCTAACTCCACTAAACCTCAGTTTCGGGCAAAACCCTGGGGACCCAGACTCATATGGTCCTGGAGTGCAGGGGAGCCGGAGAGGCAGCAGTCTAGAGGCACTGCAAGAGAGAGAGAGCGTGTGTGCGCACAGGGACCGCTCCAGTGATTACCCAGTCACATGAGAGTCAGGGGCCGTGGAGGGCAGGGCCAACTGGAAGGCAAGGCGGTCCCTTAAGCCCTGAGACTCCACCCTCCCAAGCTCAACAGAGAGGCTTTTGCAGTTTTGCAAGTCTGGTATCATAAGGCTGAATCCAACACAGAAGTTCTCCCGGCATAGTGAAAATGCCGAGATAAAGGAAGAGATCACAAACAAAAGAAATGGAGGAAAACAAACGACTGGATATAGAGTTCAAAACCATGCTTATAAGGTTTTTCAAGAATATCCTAGAAAACTTTGATAAAGTTAGCGAAAGCCAACAGGAGATGAAAAAGGACCAACTAGAGATGGAAAAGAACCAACTAGAGATGGAAAAGATCCAACTAGAGATGGAAAAGGACCAACTAGAGATGGAAAAGGACCAACAAGAAATTAAACATACACTGACTGAAATAAAAAATATTATACAGAGACCTAACAGCAAACTAGAGGAAGGCAAGAATCAAGTCAAAAATTTGAAATATAAAGAATCAGAAAACACTCAACTGGAAAAGCAAGAAGAGAAAAGAATCCAAAAATGTGAAGATGATGTAAGGAGCCTCTGGGACAGCTTCAAGCGTACCAACATCAGAATTGTGGGGGTGCCAGAAGAAGAGAGAGAGCAAGATACTGAAAACCTATTTAAAGAAATAATGACTGAAAACTTCTCACATCTGATAAAAGAAATAGACTTACAAGTCCAGGAAGCACACAAAACCCCATATAAAAGGAATCCAAAGAGGACTTCACCAGGACACACCATCATTAAAATACCAAGAGCAAAAGACAAAGAGAAAATATTAAAAGCAGCAAGAGAAAAACAGTTCATTACCTACAAGGGAGCACCCATACGACTGTCAGCTGATTTCTCAACAGAAACGATGCAGGCCAGATGGGAGTGGCAAGAAATATTCAACGTGATGAACAGCAAGAACCTACAACCAAGAATACTCTATCCAGCAAAGCTATCATTCAGAATCGCAGGGCAGATAAAGAGCTTCACAGATAAGAAAAAGCTAAAGGAGTTCATCACCTCCAAACCAGTATTATATGAAATGCTGAAAGGTACTCTTTTAAAAGAGGAAGAAGAAAAAGGTAAAAGACAAAAAATTATGAACAACAAATACATATCTATCAACAAGTGAATCTAAAAATTAAGTGAATTAAAAATCTGATCAACAGAATAAACTGGTGAATATAATAGAATCAGGAGCACAGAAAGGGAGTGGACTGATAATTCTCAGGTGGAAAGGGGTGAAAGGTGTACAGGGAGAGACTGGACAAAAACCATACACCTATGGATGAGGTCAATGGGAGGGAGGGAAGGGTAGACGGAGAGTTGGGAGCCGGGTGGAGTGGTGCTATGGAGGGGAAAAAAGAGAAACAAATGTAATAATCTGAATAATAAAGATTTAATTAAAGAAAAAAAAAGAGTTCTCTTTCTGAATTTATCCTATCCTCATCTGGGCCCGAGGGGCAGGACCATGAGGTCTATGAGTAAATGATGTTGAGACATCACTTTTATTCCTAGTGTTGGTTCATCAATGGCTGGTCACAGACACTATTTTCTTTGTAAGATAATTTGAAAATCCTTATCATTAACCTGGATTATTAAGACGCTCCAAACTATTCTACTTTTCTATAAGCAGGAACATAAACCTGACTGTGATAAATATTCGTGGGCAAATAAAAAGCATTAGGAACACTGTCATAAAAGCTCTACCCTAAATGTGTGATGATATTACTCATAATGCTAAAATACTCCAGCACATACTAGATACCATGTGTGCAAGTTATTTGTAATTTACATCCTGGCAGTGATGGGTTAACATCTGAAGCCCTGTATTCAGGAATATGCTCGCCAGAGGTCTTTAGCTAGCATTTCAAAATCTGTAGCTGAGGGTTCACCTCTTGAAAGGGTTCAACTTTCACCCTCTCGGATAGATATTCCAGGATATGCTAATTAGCATAAGGAATATTAGCAATCATTTTCACTGATGAAATGGCATTGGGGCTTAAGATAGGTGACTGGCAAGAAGTAACAGACAGGTTCGTTCTGCCCTTCCAGTATCAGGGCACACAACCTCACCGAGCCCAGCAGCTGTTACCCTGTGGAGTAGAATTTTTCCAGTTCTTCTAGCTGATTTTGGGAGAACACAAAACCTGAAGCTGAAGAGGTTACCCTAAGAGGGGGCATGCAGGAGGAGGCCGATCAATGATTTCTCCAGAGGCCCAAAAGGACAGAGCTAGGACATCCTCAAGCTCCAGGAACGAGCTGTATAACTGAACCCAGTGGGTGGTATCTGTGCCAGTGGGCGGCAGAACTCTGAGAACTTTGCGGCAATACCACTGGGTAAGGAGGTTTACACAGGAGAAAACCTACAGCCCTCACTCACCTCTAAACGCCAAACTGCCCAAGGTCAGCTCACCTCAATTCTAGAAAAACTGCTGCAACGAAATCTCTCTCTCTCTGCACCTGCTCTGCATTCAACCAGCAACACAAAGCCAAGAAGATGAGTATTTGAACCGATACTATTAAAAATATTGACGGACAACTTATACATTTCAGAAGGACTCTATGTTTACATCTGTTTACACAGTAAAAATGGGCACTCTAATATCCAGCCCTTCTTTAACTTCCAGTTGCACACACCTCTCATCTCTTCTACCCATTACAGGTCTCTATCTCCCCCTAAACCAAAGCCAGCACCAGAGAGATCGCTTTTGTTTGTTTTCACAGACCTTTACCTACTCTGGGTGTTATATGACAGGAGAGACGCAATCATTTTTGAAGACTTCGTCCTCCTGTCTGAAGTCATCAGAAATCGTGTGTTCTGAATACACAGCTGTTGCTGAGCAGTTACTGATGGCACCCACCCGGACCACAGCCGTGATGCACACCCTGTTTCCCGGGACAGCCTCGCCCCTGCCTGGATGCCCATAGGCAGTCCGACTTCAGAATCTCTCCTGCTTTATGGCTAGGAACTCTGATCACGGCAGCTAAGTCTGTGGCTTTGATGCTGGGGAGACGCATCCCGCAGAAACAAGGAGGCTTCTTCAGTCACCCCCAGGAGAGGAAGGGGGCACATAAAGGAGCCTTTGTGGCCTGGGAATAACTTCATTTTTTCATGAGTAAATGCAAGCATTACCTAAAATGCTCCCAGAACTGATGCTATGTTTTGGGGAAGCAGCATCATAGTTCCAAAAATAACTTTAAAAGAAACGACGTGATGACTATCCTCCAGAAAATGAACAATGCGTTTATATTTTATTCCTGGTCCGTGAAGGTCCAGGAAATGAAGTCAGCTAACACGAACGACTTCAGTGATGATGTAAAACAGCATCTCAATTAAGGGAAAGGTGAACTAGACTGACCTGGTGCAAGGGGTTGGGGGTGGGGACTTCAAGAATGCATTTGGTTTTAGGTATGATGGGATAAGAGTTTATGCAAATGTCCAGCATCAGAAACGAATCTACATGGTCAGGATGGACATCAGGGTGGCCAGGCCAAGAGGCTGCATGGAGGACTGGGGAGGGAGGGAGGGATGGGATGCTAAGGTGGAAAGAGCTGTGCTCTGTCCCTCAGTCCTTCTGTGGGCATCGCTCACTCACTCCTGTTGGGCTTCCTCACTTCCTCTCTGTAAGGTAAGGCTGGACAAAATGGTCCGAATACTTTGTTCTCAAACACCAGACTGATGACAGAGAAAAATGAGGACAAGGTAGCCAGTTTTTCATCAGCTACATTTATTCAATGTGAAGGACTGCCTTCATTTTCCGAATTTAGCTTGCCTTGGGATGGAACTGTCTTTCACTTTTATGAAGCAGTGATGCAGCGGATGGGTTTCTTTTTAATGGCTTCCTTCGGCAAAATAAGAATTGGGTAACACAATTTTAAAAAAGAGCCAGCCAGCAAAGGCCCAGGAACAGCACCTCTGGAAGAGAAGTTCCTGATCGGTTTGTAAGAGTTCCTATGGGCCAGGACGCATGCCTGGCCCCCTGTGTCTGCCAGGTATTTTTCTGAAACATAGAAGGGAACTATGTGTGTTCTTGCGTAGAAGCACCTTTGTACAGCCTCGCTGGCTCCTCATAATCCAGCTTCCATCTCTCTCTCTGCCTCCTGCAGCTCTCAACTCACCCTGCCTCACCAGACTTTCCATCAGAGGAGCCCACACGGCTCGTAAAGTAAACCGTCCCACCTCTTTGCCTCCCATCTATGCTGGCCCCGCTGCCCGGGAGGCCCTGCCTGCAACTCCTGTTTGTCCCTCAATGCCTGATGTCACTTTTTAAAAAAAATATATATTTTATTGATGTTTTTTACAGAGAGGAAGGGAGAGGGATAGAGAGTTAGAAACATCGATGAGAGAAACATCGATCAGCTGCCTCTTGAACACCCCTCACTGGGGATGTGCCAGCAACCAAGGCACATGCCCTTAACCAGAATTGAACCTGGGACCTTTCAGTCCACAGGTGGACGCTCTATCCACTGAGCCAAACCGGAGTTTCGGCCTAATGTCACTTTTTACTCCGAAATCTCCCTTGATGTGCCCTGCTCCTTCCGAAGAACTAAACTGCTGCCTCTCCTTTATTTCTGCAATACTTTGATGTGCTGCCTCCATCGCACTGAATGGAGTATTTGTTTCTATGTCACTGTCTCCTCTGGGGCTGTGACCGACAGGTACCTCACTGGGTTTATGATCCTCAAATATTTACCGAAGTTACACGGATTGTCTGGTATTGATGTAAGAGAAACAATGCTTGATTTAAGCCGGTCTTCTACATACGTGGCTACTTATATGGACTGACTCGCTGAGATTCAGAAAGGCCCCCTCCCACCCGCAGATTCCTTCTGCACTGGCTCTCTGGCGCCTCACATTCCTCCCTGAAAGGTTCAGGCCTTGGCTTAGAGCTCGCAATGTAAAGAGTGTATGTATCCTTCTTTCCTGAGCTCAGATTTTGATGGAGGAACGGAAGGAGAGGGTGCGGGGTGGATATAAAATGAGGTGGGAAAGGGGCACAGGAAGAAAAGAGGGGAGCAGGGAGAAAGCCGTTCTCACCCCCAGGGTCCTCGGGTTGCCTGAGGTGCTCTGGAGTTCCAGGGACATGGGTTTTAAAAGCCACCTGTGCCGAAACCGGTTTGGCTCAGTGGATAGAGTGTCCGCCTGCAGACTGAAAGGTCCCAGGTTCGATTCCGGTCAAGGGCATGTACCTTGGTCGTGGGCACATCCCCAGTAGGGGGCGTGCAGGAGGCAGCTGATCGATGTTTCTAACTCTCTATCCCTCTCCCTTCCTCTCTGTAAAAAAAAAAAAAAAATAATAATAATAATAATAAAAGCCACCTGTTTGTGTTCCTCGAGATGTGTAGGTTGGTCACTGATGGGATGGGTGGAGCAGAGTCAGAGCCCTCCCAGCCCACAGAGATGCCTTCCTATTCCAGGAAAAGGCAATGGGGTTCAGGTGCCTGATTTGAGAGGAAATACCACATTCCAGGGGGAAGTTGAGAAAGAGTGGGTGGTGGGTGGGGCTGCACGAGGGGGTCGGACTCGGCCCAGGGGAGGTGAGGACAGGTGGTGTCTGTGGAGGATGTTGGCTGGGGGTGGAAGGCAGGATATGGGTCGGCCAGGGGCGGAATGATGAGCTCTGGTGGGAAGTCAGGGCCTGCACTCGGGTTTTCCAAGTCCAAGGGCAGGCAAACCGCAAGAAGGAGTCCCCTGCCTGGCCAGGGGACCGCTCCCTCTGCGCCCCCAGCTGCCAAGATCAGTGGTTCTCAACCTTCCTACTGCCGCTACCCTTTAATACAGTTCTTTATGTGGTGGTGACCCCCAACCATAAAATTATTTTTGTCGCTACTTCATAACTGTAATTTGCTACTGTTATGAATCTTAAGGTAAATATCTGTGTTTTCTGATGGTCTTAGGAGGCGCTGCTAGCTGTTCGCGACCCACAGGTTGAGAACCGCTGGGCCCTAGATAGACCCTGCAGCCCGTCGGGGCCTCGGACCCGGAACCCAGGGGGGGACAACTTTCTCAGACTTGCTCGCGGCTGGGACTGGATGCATCAGAGCCCGCGGAGGTGCCCGGCGGCCGAGGGTGCAGAGCCGGAGTGCGGGCGTGTGGGTGTGTGCATGAGCGTGGACCCGAGCGACACACACTCACACACACACACTCACACGCCCGCGCCCACGCGGGGCCCGCGGCCGCCCCACCCGCGCCTCCCGGACTTCGCCCTCCAGCCCGGGTCCTCCCGGTCCTCCCGCGCCCGGTCCCCGCCGAAGGTTTCTCCCTAACACGGCGGCGTGCGGGACTCGGGAGTCGGGACCCGGAGCGACGGCGCGGCGTCCCCCCCCCCCGCTCCTCCTGCCCCCCAACCCGCGGTCTCCGCCCGGGGAAGGGGCCGGGGAAGGCGCCGGGGCTCTTACCGCTCTGGCGGCCGGGTGCGCGCGGGAGCGCCCGGCTGTCCCGCCCCGCCACGTCGGCAGGGCCGGCGGGGACGCGGCCGGAGGGCGGGCCGGAGGGGGACCCCGCGCCCCGCCCCGGGCCGGCCCCGCCCCTGCGCCCCGCCCCAGCCGCAGCCCCAGCCCCTGCCCCAGCGCGCAGGAGGGTCAGGGCGCGCCCCTCCCCGGGCCGGGGGGTCCCCGCTGCGCTCCCCACCTGCTTTCCCAGCTCCGTCCCCGCGGGAGAGCCGGGGGCGCCGGGCCCCCTTCCTTCTGTCCAACGCGCCCTGCAAAGCCCGCGGACAGCTGTGCCGGGACGGGGGGCCCTCAAGTTCAGCGAGAGTCTGCGATTTGCTGAAAGCGCGGTGAACACTTTTTTTTCTCTGACCCCGTTTGTGGGGTGTAATCTGATTGCAAACCAGTGGGCTGAAGGAACAGAAGAAGCACTTTCCAGAAAGTCAGTTTGGAAAAGCGGATCGAAATTCAAGGGAATTCGCCTGGGGCCGGGAGTTCCACGCCTGTGGATGCGTCCTAGGTAAACAGTCAAATAAGCACTTATGTTCCCTGTGGCTGTTGACGCCAGAGGAAACCAGAAACAACCTGCCCCGCCGTAAAAGGTCAGGGAAGGAAACCAGAGCAATGCCCAGCGGTCAGGGGTAGCTCTGTAGCCAGTAAACCTGCGCCTGTACATCCAACTCGTTGACGTGAAAAGAAGGCCGGGGCCAAATATTAAGTGGAGTTTGCAGGGGAAGCTCAGGAGAGAGGCGTGTATATTTATATGGATGTCTATTTTATTATAGGTCAGGGAAATAATAGTTTTTAAAAACAGTGATTCTGCCTGAGCTCGGCAATTGTGTTAGCAAACTGTGTTTCAGGTGTGACAGGTATCCTTTGGCGTCCCATAGACACAGACATCCTTGCCTGTGGGTCAGCCTGAACCTTCGCCACACCTGCCTCTCTCTGCTGTGGCAACGGCCCAATCACACATTCCCTTTTTGGTGCTTGTTTTCTTTATTTTATTTTTTATTGTTTAGAGTAATTAAAATAGTAGTACATATACCGCCTTTTTTCCCATTGACCTTTCCCCAGTCTCCCTTATCCTGCTGCACATGCCGTTCACTCTGCCCCTTCCACCCCCAGTGTCTTGTATCCATTGGTTATGCTTATATGCATGCATACAAATCCTTCGGTTGATCTCTTACTGCGCCCCCCAACCCCCCGCAATACTCCCCAGCCTTCCCGCTATAATTTGACAGTCTGTTCAATGCTTCTCTGCCTCTGTCTCTATCTTATTGTTCATCAAATTATAATGTTCTTTATTATCCATAAATGAGTGAGATCATGTGGTATTTATCTTTCATAGACTGGCTTATTTCACTTAGCATAATGCTCTCCAGATCCATCCATGCTGCTGCAAATGGTAAGAATTCCTTCTTTTTTTTTTTTTTACCACAGTGTAGTATTCCATTGTGTAGATGTACCACCGTTTTTTAATCCACTCATCTGCTGATGGGCATTTGGGCTGTTTACAAATCTTAGCTATGGTGAATTGTGCTGCCATGAACATAGGGGTGCATATATCCTTTCTGACTGGTGTTTCTGTTTTCTTGGGATATATTCCTAGAAGTGGGATCACTGGTCAAATGGAGGTTCCATTTTTAAATTTTTGAGGAAACTCCATACTGTTCTCCACAGTGGCTGCAGCAGCCTGCATTCCCACCAGCAGTGCACGAGGGTTCCTTTTTCTCCACATCCTCGCCAGCACTTGCCATTTGTTGATTTGTTGATGATAGCCATTCTGACAGTTTTAGGTGGTACCTCATTGTTGTTTTGATTTGCAACTCTCAGATGATTAGTGACTTTGAGCATGTTTTCATGTGTCTCTTGGCTTTCTGAATGTCTTCTTTCAAAAAGTGTCTAATTTAAGTCCTTTGCCCATTTTTTGATTGGGTTGTTTATCTTCCTTTTGTTAAGTTTTATGAGTTCCCTGTAAATTTTGGAGATTAAATCTTTATCGGAGATAACATTGGCAAATATGTTCTCCCAGGCAGTGGGCTTTCTTGTTGTTTTGTTGATGGTTTCTCTTGCTGTGCGGAAGCTTTTTATTTTGATGTAATCCCATTTGTTTATTTTCTCCTTAGTCTCTCTTGCCGTAGGATTTGTGTCTGTAAAGATATTGCTATGACACATTCCCTTTTACAAGGCTGGTTTCCTTTTCCCCTTTGCCCAAACCACGCCTTTCCAACAAAAGAATATTTACCAAGCAATCCTAACAATAAGTTTTGCGGCCGACTGCAAATTATGCCCTTCTATGCAAATGTTGTTGCTTTCAAGCCCACCAGATTGTATTTCAAAAGACATTTTTCTGCAACTTGACCATTTTTTATTCACTTAAAATATTCTGGAGTATGTTAAATACATACAGAAAAGTAGAGAATAATATGACAAATACTTATTTGTGTATTAAAGAAGAGAGTATTATAATATTCCTGGCCGAGACCGGTGTGGCTCAGTGGATAGAGCGTCGGTCCCAGGTTCGATTCCGGTCGGGGGCATGTACCTTGCTTGTGGGCACATCCCCACTGTGGGGTGTGCAGGAGGCGGCTGATCGATGTCTCTCTTTCATCTATGTTTCTGACTTTCTATCTCTCTCCCTTCCTCTCTGTAAAAAATCAATAAAATATATTAAAAAATAATAATAAAAAAATATATATATAATATTTCTAGAGGCCTGGTGCACAAAATTTGTGCACAGAGGCAGGGGTGTCCATCAGCCCAGCCTGCTCTCTCTCCAGTCTGGGACTGCTGGCTCCCAACTGCTCACCTGCCTGCCTTCCTGATTGCCCCTAACCTCTTCTGCCTGCAAGCCTGATCACCCTTAACCACTCCCCTGCCAGCCTGATTGATGCCTAACTGCTCCCCAGCCAGCCTGTTTGCCCCTAACTGCCCTCCCCTGTGGGCCTGGTCACCCCTAACTGCCTTCCCCTGCAGGCCTGGTCACCCCTAATTGCCCTCCCCTGCAAGCCTGGGTCCCCCCCAACTGCCATTCCCTTCAAGTCTGGTCACCCACAACTTCCTTACTCTGCCAGCCTAGTCACCCCTAACTGCCCTCCTCTGCAGGCTTGATTACCCCCAACTGCCCTCCCTTGCAGGTCTTGTCCCTCCCAACTGCCCTCTCCTGCTGGCCTGATCACCCACAACTGCCTTCCCTTGCAGGCCTGGTCCCTGCCAACTGCCCTCCCCTGCTGGTCATCTTGTGGTGGCCATCTTGTGTCCACATGGGGGCAGGATCTTTTGACCACATGGGGGCAGTTATCTGGTGTGTTGGAGTGATGATCAATCTGCATATTACTCTTTTATTAGATAGGATAGAGGCCTAGTGTATGGGTGGGGGCCAGCTGGTTTGCCCTGAAGGGTGTCCTGGATCAGGGTGGGTATTCCCTTGGAGTGTGGGGTGGCCTGGGCGAGGGACTTGTGGTGGTTTGCAGGCTGGGCAGGAAATTCATGCACAGGTGTGGTCCCTAGGCCTGGCTGGTAATTGAAGCACAAGCATCTGGCATGGAAGCATAGGTCCCAGCTGACCTCTGGGCTTTGGGCAGCACCTGGGCTCCAGGCCCCCACATGTCCCCCTCTGCCTGTGTCATGGTTCCCAAGTCCCCATGCAGAGATGCGGTGAGCACAACTGGCTGCTGCAGGTCAGGGTACAGTGTGGGCCTCTGGGCTGCCTAGTGGTGCCGCATGAAAGCCAGGCGGGCAGCCTGCTCTCTCCCGCCTGGCCTTGCAGACCAGCCCCTGCGAGAACCAACAGGGAGCCCAACCAGCTCCTGCGGCTACGGCCTGGCTCATCTGGAAGAAGCCGCACAGGTGCAGGGCAGGCTCCTCTCCGGCACCAGGCACCTGGGCATGGGAGGGTAGCAGAAGAAGTGAGAGCAAGCTCTGTGGACAGCTTGCATTCTCACCGCACCTCCATCCCTGTCACCCCAGCCCCCAGATAGCTGGAAAGAGGTCACACCCTCCCCTGCCTGCCCACCCCCCCCTCACTGCCCCAGCCAGACACTGCAGGAAGTTGGTTGCTGCCACCAACTCCCAGTTCCCTGTCCCAACCCAGGATCAGGAGATCAGGGCCTGCCAGTGGCCACTGGTTGCTGTCTATGGGCTATTGGTCAGGGCTGGGTCCCCTGCCTGGCTCCCTCAGCACCTGAGAGACAACCTGCAGCCCCACCCACCGCTGCCACCAATGGTCGCCATCTGCAGGGTGATTGGCAGGGTGATAGGCCTGCTCGCACCTGACTTGGCCTGGTGCCACCCACTCACCTGCTCCACCATCCTGCCACAGTCCCGCTCTCATCAGGCCCCATTGGGGCCAACAGCACCTCCACTGCCGCCTGCGGCCAGCACCACATTGCCAACACCTGTCATGTTCCACACTGCCCACTGGTGGTCAGCACATGTCATAGTGAGTGGTTGAGCTTCTGGTCATACTCCTGGTTGAGGGGACAATTTGCATATTAGGCTTTTATTATATAGGATTAGAGACTTGCTGTACAAATTCATGCACCAGTGGGGTCCCTCAGCCTAGCCTTCGGGATTGGGCTGAAACTGACTCTCCAACATCCCCTGAGGGGTCCTGGATTGCAAGAGGGTGCAGGCCAGGCCAAAAGACCCTATTGGTGCACTATCAGGGCCTGGGAGGGACACGGAGGTTGGCCAGCCAAGGAGGGACTGTGGGAGGGCTCCAGGGAGTATCTTGCCTGTCTTGCTCAGTCCCCATCAGCCAGACCCCAGAAGCAAGTCTTCCCCCTGGTGGTCAGTATATGTCATAATGATTGGTCGACGGGTTGACTATCTGCCCTTGGTGGTCAGTGCATGTCATAGTGAGCAGTTGAGTGGCCTTAACATATCATTAGCATATTATGTTTTGATTGGTTGAACTGTCAACTAGATGACTGGACACTTAGCATATTAGGCTTTTATTATATAGGATATTATATTTTTGATAACTGTTCATGTTCATACATGTAGCTCTAGTCCATTATTTCAGTCTTTATAGAATTCTATTGTGTGACTATGCCACAATTTATCCATTCCCCAAACAATGGACATTTGTGTGTTTCATGCTTTACTATGACATATAGTGTTGCAATGGTCAGCCATTTTTGTCTGTGTTTCTTGTATCCCATACTGGACATGGAATAGCCAGGCTACCTTCACTAATATTGTGAAATTGTCCTCCAGTGTGATTCTACTAGTCATCCAATAAAACTTTTTTTTGAGCATGTATTATGTGCCTAGACCTACTCTACGTGCTGAGAATACAATAAGGAGCAACGCAAAGTCCTGCCCTCCGAGAACTTACAGTCTATTGAAGGGGGGGAAGGGCCCTAACCAGTGGTGGAATAAAGCAGGATATAGAGTCTACAGGGTCTACAGAACGATGAGTAAGAGCAAATGTGGTCAGGGACCATCTTGGGTGTTTCATGTCAGAGAGATATTGAGGACTGAGAAGGACATTAGGAATACCAGTGATTTTGCAGGAAAATTGGGAAGGAGGTGTGTGGAAGTAGAGGCGAGTGTAGGGTACCAGTAACCACGTTAAAAACTTTTCATAATCTTTTAACTGTGTTAAATGCTGCTGATAGTACAGCTAAGAGGAAAATTGAGAAATGACCCTGGACTTGGCAATGTGGAGATCATTATTGACCTTGAAAAGAGCCATTTCTTCGGAATGATGGAGAAGGAAACTTAATTGGAGAGGGTTTGAGAGAATGGGAAGAAAATAATTAGAGACGGTGAGTAAAACAACTCTTTCAAGGAGTTCTGGTGTAAAGAGAATCAAAGAGGAAGATGTTGTAGGTTCAAAGGAAGGAATGTGTTTTTAAATATGGGGAAATTGTAGCATTATAGGCTGATTGGAATTATACATTGGAAGAGACAGATGGTGATGCAATAGACAGGCTAATAGCAAGAGTACTTGCTTGAGTAGATGAGCAGGAGAGCTCAAATGGAAAGGAATTGGCTCTTGACACAGAGAGTTTATTCAGGAGCACAGGTAGAACAGGTTCAGATAGGCTAATAGAGTTTTGAGGGAAGGATGTAACTACGATCACCCACACTTGTACATTCCCAATTACTATGTATGAAGCAAAAGTTGGACAATGAAGAAGCTTGATAGGAAGAAAACGAGTTTGTTTGAAATATGGTATTAGATGAGAGCTCTACAGATACCTTGGACTGCCAGGAAGACGCACAAGTGGATCCTAGAGTAAATTAAGCCTGAAACATCACTGGAGGCAAAAATGAAAAAATTGAAGCTGTCCTACTTTGGGCACATCTTACTTCCCAGACAATAATGCAGGGGGGAATAGAAGACAGCAGGAAAAAAGGAAGACCAACTAGGAGATGGAGTGACTCCATGAAAGAAGCCGTAGGCATGAGTCTACAGGAGCTGAGCAGAGCTGCTGAGGACAGGACATTGTGGACACCACTCAGTCATAGTATTGCCATAGAGTTGGAGTAGGCCGACTGAATGGCATGTAACACACCTATGGAAATGTTCTTCTGGTTGCAGCTATTTTCTTTGTAAAAATTGGAGCATCATCAGCTGAGAGTGAGAAAGGGAAGATGTTAAAAGTGTAAGAGAGAGGAAGAGGTGTAAACTAGGAGACTGGGAGAGTCAATGAGCTAGGGAAGGGGAGTAGAACACGTAATATTGCTGCTCCCTCTTGAGGTGGGGACACAGTCATGAATTTTAAGTGTGACAGTCATTATGGGTGTGTATTCTCTCTAACTACATTTAGCTTCTCAGGCTCAATGTAGTCTGGTAGTAAATTGGATTTAACCTGGGTTGAGGTGAGAAGAATAAGGTAGCTGTGGTGAATGCAGAGGGATGGTTGAAAGGATGGGTCGTAATCTTTCAGTCCAGTGCAGTGGGGCTAGGGAATTGTTGGCATCAGAGGGAAAGAGTTGGAGGTGGTAGCTGGAAAGTGGGAGGCTGGCAATTGAGATTATGGAGAGGGTACAGCCATTGGTAATAACGATATCTAGGTGATAATAGGGGACAGCATGACTGAGGCAGGTTGCAGGAAAAAGTCATTAGGAAAGAAACTATCTAAGAACTAAGAAGCCATGAGAATGAAGGACTTTCGAAGTCACTAGGATTTTGGCTGGGGTGGTGTTGGACTTAGACAGTGAGCAGTGTAAAATAAGACTGAGGGAGTGATGAGGCTCCGGGGAGGACTGCAATCAGGAAGGGTAGGTTTTAAGGTTGGAGGAAGGAACAGTGATCTTGGAAGTAGCAGCTGAGAACTGAAGATACCTGTCTCACCTCCAGGCCATGAGGTGTGAAGGATGCTGTTGAAAAAATAGGGACCACTAGAGGGCTGTGTGTTCAAGACAGAGTTTAGGTCTCAGGTGCCCTGATGCTCACTGTGTTGGAGTGAAATCACCTGAAGAGCTTTTAAAATAATTCGTATGCCTGGCCTCATCCCACACAATTTAAGTGGGAATCTCTGAACATGTTTGGCAGCTGTTTCCTCACATTCTGATCAACATCTAATACTATTAGATACTAGAGGCCCGGTGCACAAAATTTGTGCCTGTGGGCAGGGGTGGGGTGGGGGGTGGGGGAGTTGTCCCTCAGTCCAGTCTGTACCCTCTCTAATATGGGACTTTTCAAGGGATGTCCGATTGCCGTTTAGGCCTGATCCTGGGCCTAAATAGCAATCAGACATTCCTCTCACAATCCAGGACTGCTGGCTCCCAACTGCTTGCTTCTCTGACTTCCTGATTGCCCCTAACCATTTCTGCCTGCCAATCTGATCACCCCCTGACCCCTCCCCTGCCAGTCTGATTGATGCCTAACTGCTGCCTTGCCAGCCTGATTGCCCCTAACTGCCCTCCCCTACAGGCCTGGTCATTCTTAATTGCCCTCCCCTGCAGGCCCAGTCACCCCCAACTTCCCTCCTCTGTCTGCCTGGTCATCCCTAACTGCCCTCTCCTGAAGGCTTGATTGTCCCAACTGCCCTCCCTTGCAGGCTTGGTCCCTGCCAACTGCCCTCCCCTGCTGGCCATCTTGTGGTGGCCATCTTGGTTTCACATGGGAGCAGCCATCTTTGACCACATGGGGGCAGCCATCTTGTGTGTTGGAGTGTTGGTCAGTCGGCATATTACTCTTTTATTACATAGGATTTAATTTTTTGGCCATCTCAGGGGTGTACAATGGTGTTTCCTGGTTGTCTTAATTTGTATTTCCCATACCCTAATGAGGATGTTTTCCTTATCATATGTTTGAGCTATTTCCATATCCTTTTCTGTTACCCATCTGTTTATATTCTTTGTTAATCCTCCCATTGGGCTTGTTAGTCATTTTATTATTGATTTGTAGAAATTCTTCATATATTTTGTGTATTAATCCTTTATAGCTATATGTGTTACAAATATCTTTCCCAAACTGTGACTTGTCTTTTTTTTAATGCAGCAGAAAAGGTTGGTTTTAATATTAACATTTAATATCTAAGTTATCCATGTAATTTGTATCTTTTGAGTGATATCTACAATGTCCTGTCCTGTCTCTTATAGTTCTGGAGGCCAGAAGTCCCAAACCAAGGTGTTGGCAGGGCCATTAGATTCTGGGGTTTCTAGGCATTTCTATACTTGTGGTTGCAAAACTCTAATTTCTGCCTCTGTTTTCAGAATGGCCAGCTGCTCTCTCTCTCTCTCTCTCTTTCTCTTTGTATCTTCTGAGTGAGTCTTATAAGAACATGTGGTGTCTTATAAGGCACCATGGTGTAATGCTGAAGCATACAGACCCAGGGAATAGATTGCATCTGGGTTCAAACCTCAGACTCACCACTGGTCAATGGTGCAAACTTGGACAGTTAACTAATTGCTTCCCCACTTCCACCTTAAGTAGAGATAATGATAGTACTTATCTTATAGCACCTTTATGCGGACCGAGTTAGATCACCTATGCAAATATCTTACAGACAAGATTGTATAGAAATGCTGTCGCACTCTCCATACTGTTCTGTACTTTATTTTTCTTAAAAGTATTTCCTGAAGTCTTTCCCCTGCAGCATGTAGAAGGTAAAAGCTTGCATAGAAGTCATTTGTATAATTTGTATTCATTATCTCCCCTACAAATCACAAGTACTCACACAGTTTTGTGGACGAATAAAAGGTTTCTCTGTGAGGTTAAGCAACTTGCCCAGCCAGGGCCACACAGCCAGTACTCGTCATTGTGAACGTGGCCAGCCCAGTACTGTCTGATTGTTGGCCATGCTCTCTTCCACATTGCCTGGTTTTTGTCATCTTCTTAAAGATATTTCTCAGAATTATAACAGCTGCAACAGGAATAGTCTCCTTGTTCCCCCAAACCAGCATTATTATGCAACGCCCTAACAAGCATTTGTTAAAGTCACTGTGAGACATGACCATATCTGCAGTGGTGTGTGTGTGCGTGTGTGTTTGTGCACACACGCACACGTGTGTCTGTATGTTCATAAAGACATTAGTCCAGTTTGTTTGAATTTTCCTCAAAGCCACAGTTGGCCCCTCTCCTGTCCGCCTTTTTCCAAATTGGGCCTCCCCGTGTCACAGACAGCCACTGCTCTCTCACTGTCTCCTTCTGCTGGCCATCTTCTTACTGACCCTCCCCAGGCCTGAGAAGACTTCCTCTAATGTTTGATGAGTAAGAATGAATGGTAAGAAGCTGGTCTTTCCCTTCCTCCTGAAAGCAGAAGTGATTCTTACCAGATGTTCAACTATGTCATGGGTCAAACTATAGAGACTTAACTCGCTTTTTGTAACAATGAAGTAATGCTTGCTTTCTGTATCAGTGAAGACTGGAATTAATTATAGAATGGTTATTTAACTCATATGTTCAGTCCTTTACAGAATCTCAAGTAAGTGGAAAGTGTTAGGAATAGGGAATTCTGGCTGCCTGAAGTCTCTGATAATCCAGACACCCTCTTTTTATATCAACCCTCATTTATATTGAAAAATAAAGTGAAGGAATAAAATGGAGTCAGTATGATCAAGCTGCTAAATTACTGAAATCAAGTATGTTGAGGCACGAGGAAATGACTTCATTCTTGTTTTAACTAGCCTGAGAACTTTGAACTTTTCTCTCTTCTTTGGAACACTTCTGGGTTTTTCTAAACTCTAAGACCCTTTAATAAATTTTATCAATTATTTCCAGCCAAAGCCCCCAGACTTCTTTTTGAGTTCACTTGACAATATCATTCTAAAATTATTCTAGTGGTAAATGAGGCCCCGTCACCTTGTCCCACAAACATATCAAAATTACAACTAAACTACAGAAGCATCATTCAGAATCACCTGAAATCTGGCTGAATGGAAGTCCTACAACTATGGAATTAAGAAGAAGCCATGTCTAGACTCGTAGGAGGGGTGGAGATGTAGAGTGGGCTGGTCCAACACGCATGTGTGGAGGATAAAAATTGGGAGAAATATCTTAGCTGCGGAAGTCACCCCTGAGGAGCGAGTCCCACATCAGGCTCCCCAGCCCAGGGTCCCAGTGGGGTTGAGACTGAGGGAAAAGGAGTCCCAGGAAGTTCCTCTTAAAGGGCCCATGTACAAACTTACTCCAACTCACTCTCTCTGAATTCCAGCACTGGGACAGCAACTTGAAGATCACCGGAGACATATGGGGAAAACTGAATTGTTCCAGCACCAGGATGAGAGCGGGTGGTCAGCTTTCTCCCAGATAGATGTGCTTGTAGAGGCCATTTTTTTCTTTGATAAAACTTCCTCTCACAGAGCTGGCACTCTGGTGCCATATCTGAAATTCCATCAACCTAGCTAACACTGTTTGCCCAACCCTGGTGAGTCCCTGAGACTTTGCTCCACCCAACTTTTGAGCCCATCCAAGCTGTTTCCAGTGACTTTAGCATACAAATGGGAGGGGGGCAGGAAGAGATTAACCAAAGGTCTTATAATATGCATATCAGAGGCCCTGTGCATGACATTATTGCACTCAGTGACGGTGGTGGTGAGGTTGGGTTCCTCAGCCTGGCCTGTGCCCTCTCACGTCTGGGAGTCCTCGGGGGATGTCCTACTGACAGCTTAAATCTGATCCCTGTGGGGAATGGACCTAAGCCGCAGTTGGACATCCTTAGCGCTGCAGGGAGGTGGGCCACTGCACTCACCAGCTGTCAGCCCAGCTTCTGGCTGAGCGGCACTACCCCTGTGGGAGCACACTGACCAGCAGGGGGCAGCTCCTGTGTTGTGTGTCTTCCCCTGGTGGTCAGTGCACATCATAGCGACTGGTCATTCTGCCGTTTAGTCGATTTGCACGTTACCCTTTTATTGTATAAGATATCCATTACCTATGGACACAGACAATAGGGTGGCAAAGGCTTGGGGTAGGGCGGGAACTGGGTGGAGAAGGGCAAAGGGGGAATAAAAGAGGAACATCTGTAATACTCTCAACAACAAAGATTCAAAAACAAACTGAACAAATAAAAAACCTCCCACAACGTGATGCAAAGCAAGGACCTACAACCAAGATTACTCTACCCAGCAAAGCTATCATTTAGAATGGAAAGACAGATAAAGAGCTTCCCAGACCAAAAAAACAAGCTAAAGTTTCATCATCACTAAACCAGTATTATATGCAATGTTAAGAGTATTCTAGAAGAAGGAGAAGGAGGAGGAGGAGGAGAAGGAGGAGGAGGAACAGGAGGAGGAGAAGGAGGAGGAGGAAGGGGAGGAGGAGGGGGAGGAGGAGGAGGAAGAAAGGAAGAAGAAGAAATATGAACAATAAAATGGCAATAAATGCTATCTATCAACAACTGAATCTAAAAAAACTCAATGAGCAAGCAGAACAGAAACGGACTCATAGATACAGAGAACATTTTGGTGGTTGCCAGATGGGAAGGGGTTTGGAGGGGTGAGTGAAAAAGTTGAGAGGATTAAGAAGTGCAAATTGGTTGTTACAGAATAGCCATGGGGATGTAACGCACAGCATAGGGAATATAGTCAATAAGATTTTAATGACTATATATGGTGACAGATGGGTGTGAGATTTATCAGGATGACCACTTAGTAAGTTATGTAATGTCTAATCACTGGAGTGTACACCTGAAACTAATATACTATTGTATGTCAACTGTAATTGAAAACTACAAAGGATTTAAAAATGAAAAAAAGGTATTATTTTAAATGTCCTTTAGAAAATGGATTATTTAATTAGTCCTGCAGGATCTTAGTGTTACTTATTATCCTTTATGTCTAAGATTTAGAATTAAAGCCTCTAATCATTAGTCTAATAATACTAAATTTTGGTCAGAATGTGGGGAGGCAGGATGCAGTTTCCTTCAGGTATTTTTGTATCAACTACTAAGCTTTTCTTGAAAATTGATTATTTTAAAAAATCTTGGACTTAAGCTTATTTTATTTTAAAGTATCTTATCTAGCTAAGATAGTGTTCCAAACCTGCTTGATAACACGTACTTGCAATTACTTTGGAAAAGTTAAGTATAGTGATAATAGAAAATAGGCCAAATTCAATAACTTTCCACTCTGGTGACAATTTCAGGCTACGGCTCTTACAGACAAATATTACCTTAAAATCAGTTTTCTTCACACTGAAATGGCCATAACTTCTTGCTCAAATGAATTAAAATTTTGGTGACTATTTTAGTCTGTAGCCTATAAAAGCCTGCTGAGTCATATGCTTTGCACAGTGACCCTTGAAAGGGAAATGCACATGTAAGAGTAATTCCAGGAAGGTCCAACAGATGGCACAATACTGTATGTACAGTATTGCTTTACTTAAACTAAGGACTTCCACTTCGTTCAAGCACTTACTTTTCCGCCGTTAGACGTTGTTTTCTTCTGAGAAAGAAATCTGGGTAAGTAAGCAGGCTTTTGTAGCTTTTTCAAATTATGGCATAAGTACTTCAAACAGGCAAGAAAATGCTGACCATTGTCTAGAATAGGTAACGTTTGACATTTTTTGCAAGATGATTTTAAGTGTTTTTTTTTTTTAATGTTGCAAACGTCCTTTTCAATAGACGAGAAAGGTAAAGATGGAGTATCTCCCAAAGGTACAAAAATAGCACATGTAGTTAAGGGAAAAAACTAACCGATGATATTTATTTCTTCTGCTTTTGTCTACTGCATTTTCTCTTTTCACCTTTCTCTAGTTCCTTGTTTTCAGTAACATTTATAGTACTTTATGCCACTGCTATGGCACCTATTACTTATTACTTTATAGTAGGCATGAGTGTTTTATGTCCCCTGTCCATGGATTCTGTAATTGCTTATTTGTATCTGTCACTAATTTAGAAGCCTTTGGAAAGCAGGGGTTATGCCAGTGCTAGTCATCTTTCTTTTCCCAGCACCTAACGCCCAGCAAAGTCCTGGCACATACCACACTCTGAATAAATAGTTATTAAACGAAGGAAGTGGCAGGGACTGGCCAACGACTGGCTTTTCTCTGCCTCTCTCCCCTAACCTTCGACAAATAAAGCAATGTTTCTCTTGCACATTGTTGACTCAATTATGGAATCACTCTTACCTCAGTGTTTTCCTTTTCTCCCCTTTCTTGTAGTCTTCATTTTCATAGATCCTATCTGCTATGGTGTTTTTCTTGAAATAGAGCTTCTTCCATCTGTCTTTTTCCTCCCTCTTTTCATTCGATGCATTGAAGAAAAAGAAAAGAAAAACAGCTTTTTCCTTCTTCCCCCTTTTTACTTTCTGGGGGAAAAAAGGAGTGAACTCTGTAATCATCTGCTCTCATCTCCCCTTTTCCTCCCCTTTGTTGTTTTCTTAAATACAAAAGCTTCTGGCTGGTTTGTTAAGTGTATACACTGGGAACTGCTTGAGGCTGTAAAGGCTCCTGAAGGAATACTATTTTTGGGGAGGGGATGGGCAGGGGGCTCTAAGGGTAGCTGATCCACTTTCTCACACGGTGGCTAAGTTTCAGTCCCTTGAACACAGACACCAGAGAGGGACCTCTAGGTAGGTTCTCCTTTATAAATGCCAATTATCGAGCATCATGTGGAAGGAGTTCTTTATACAAATAATATAAACATGTTTCTTTAAATATAAACTATTTTTGCATTAGCTGTATTTTAAGACAAACCTTTTGTGATTTATAAAAGATGTTCAAAATTAGAAATCTGGGAAATATACAAAAGCATAGGAAAGAAAATTAACTTTATCTAGGATTCAGAAATCCAGAGATAACTACTATTAGCTTTTGATATATTTCTTCCCATTCTTTTTGCCCCTAGGCTTTGCGTATGTCAGGTTTTCCTCGTGTTTTGCAAAATTAGAGTCCTACCACATATACAATTTTTTATTCTTATATTCACCTAACATTATATTGTAGACATTATTTTTCCCAAAATTGCAATATTTGAGACAGTATGTTATTCATGTAATGAGTGTGCCATAATTGATTTAACTGTTTTCTACATGAGACGTTATCATTTTTTCAACTTTTCATTGTCATGAGCATCCTCATAGTGATATTTTTATGTCTATCTCTGATAATTCCTTTAGAAGAAAGTTCTGATAACTGGAATTGCTAAACTAAGAATATATATATATATATTGGTACCTCAAGATATGAGTGCCCTAACATATGAGATTTTTGAGATACGAGCCATCGAGCTAGCGATTTTTGCTTTGAAATACGAGCAACATTTGAGATACGAGTTTAATTCATTCCATAACCTTGAGGCGTGGGAAACTATGAGACGCTCGAGTCACGGTAAACTGGTGGGGCATGTGCAGCCTGTTGCTCGTATTTCAAAGCAAAAATTGCTCGCTCGACAGCTCGTATCTCAAAAATCTTGTATGTTAGGGCACTCGTATCTCGAGGTACCACTCACTGTGTATAATAAAGAGGTAAAATACAAATTAGCCCTCATGCCCTCACAAGATGGCTGCCTATGACTGGGTTGGCAGGGGGGTTAGTGAAGGACGACCAAATGACTGAACAACAGGCTGTGTGGGGCAACCAGGCTGGTGAGGGGTGCAGTTAGCAACGACCAGGCTGGCAGAACGGGGCGGTTGGGGGCAACCAGGCCAGCAGGGGGCAATAAGGGGTGACCAAGCTGGTGAGGGAGGGGCAGTTAGGAGCGACCAGGTCATCAGGGAGGGGAAAGTTGGGTGTGACCTGGCCGGCAGTGGGGGGGAAGTGAGGGGCAATCAGGCTGGCAGCTGGGGAGAGGGAAGTTAGGGGTGACCAGGCAGGCAGGCAGGTGAAACAATTAGGATCCAGCAGTCCATGATTGTGAGAGGGATGTCTGACTGCCGGTTTGGGCCTGATCTTCTGGACATCCCCTGAGGGGTCCTAAATTGGAGAGGGTGCAGGCTGGGCTGAGGGGACTCCTCCCCCATGCACAAATTTTGTGCACTGGGCCACTAGTGTGTGTACACATTAAAAGGGAATTAATTAAAGGAAATATTTTAATATTTCTATTTGCCCTTTCTTTATAATAGAAGTGTCAGAGATGAAAGAAAATTAGTAAAATGTATATGAACATCTTCCTCCTGTCAGAGTCTGGGGCATGCCATGGGACCCAGAGTCAAGTCCCCACCCACCCATGTGCACCTCAAAATCATGTGAGACTCAGACTGGCTAGCCCCACCCGCATTGGGCAAGATCCAGACCCAGCTGGCCCACCTCTGACGAGCCCTGCTGGGTGGGGGCATAGCCTCAGGTCCTCCAGCTGGGTTCTGGGTGGGGTGTGCAGCCTCAGGTCCCCTAGTGCACCCTCAGGTCATGGCCTGAAGTTCCCCTTCAAGCCCTGAGAGGAGGGGGGTTCAGCCTCCGGTATTCTGGCCTGGTGCCAGGGTGGGGGGCATGGCCTGAGGTCCACCATCAAACTCCACCAGGCAGAGGGGTGCAAACTGAGATCTCCCGTCAAGCCCCACTGGGTTGGGAGGGGAACATGGTTTGAGGCCCCCCCATCCAGCCCCACTGGGTGGGGGATGCAGCCTCTGGCCCCCCCACCCCCAGCCCACCACCACACAGCCTCAAGTCCCTGCTGATCACTCATTATGGCTTGTTATGGGAACCCTGCCTTCACTGTGGGTGCAGCCATCTTGTGAGGCACGATGGAGTGAGGGTCAATTTGCATATTACCTCTTTATTATATAGGATACACACACACACACACAATTTTTTTAATCCTCATCTGAGGACATGTTCATTCATTTTTTTTTAGAGAGGAGGAAAGGAGAAAAAGAAACATTGATTGATTGCCTACTATGCACACCCTGACCAGGGATCCAACCCACCACCTTGGTATGTGCCCTGACTGATGATGCTCCAATCAACTGAATCACACTGGCCAGGGCAGGGTAAGCATATTTTAAATAAATTTTATTATATGTGACCAAATTTCCCTTCAGAGAGGTTGTACTAATTTTTCATTTCTGCCAGTAAGTAGTAAATGAGAGCCTTAGTTCTGCCTCCCTCTTCCACTTGCTAGGACTCTTGTGATTACATTGGGGCCCGCCCAAATAATCCAGGATATTTTTCCTATTTTAAGGTCAGCTGATTAGCAACCTTAATTTCAGCTTGAATGCTAATTCCCTTTTTCCAGGTAACAGCATATTCGAAAGTTTTGGAATTAGGAAGTGAACATTGCTGGGAAGCTATTATTCTGTCTAACATAGTCCAATCTTCTTGTGAATTTTATAGATTCTCTTGGTTTCACTTCCCTAAGAACTTTCCTTCTTGCTTTTACATGTGTGTGCTTTTTTTTTTTCTTTCTTTCATCATTTTGGGGATTTAGGTGAAGGAAGGAGGCTGGAGCATGTGTACACCATCCAGTTGACTCTCATAATTCTAATTCAAAATGTGGTTTTCTTTTTAATATGTTTTTTTTTAAAGTTGATTTCAGAGAGAAAGGAAGAGGAGAAGAGAGGAAGAAGTGGAATTGTTGGATCGTATGGTGGTTCTAATTTTAATTTTTTTTTTTCAGGAAATAATTTACTGTTTTCAATAGTGGCTGCACCAATTTACTAGTACATTCCCACCAACAGTGCTCAAGGGGCCTCTTCTCTCTACATCCTTGACACAACGTGTTATTTCTTGTGTTTTTGTTTGTTTTATTTTGATATTAGCCTTTCTCACAGGTGTGAGGTGATATCTCATTGAGGTTTTAATTTGCATTTCCCTTGATGATGAATGATATTGACCATCTTTCCATGTACTTGTTGGAGGCAGTTTGTATGCTTTCTCTGAAAAAAAAAAAAAGTCTAGTTAGGTCTCCTGTTCTTTTTAAAAACAAGTTATTTGTTTTTGTTTCAACTTTTTTGCTGTTGGGTTATATGAGTTCCCTATATATTTTGGATATTAACTCCCGACCAGATATTTTGATTCATAAATGTTTTCTCCCAATGTGTGGGTTGACATTTCATGTTGTTGACTGTTTCTTTTGCTGTGCAGAAGCCTCTTAGTTTGATATAGCCCCACTTCTTAAAACATTTTCCTTTTTGTTGTCAGATCCAAAAAATTATTGCCAACACCAATGTCAGTTTTTCTTCTAGAAGAACCTAACATTGTGTTTTCTTCTAGGAGTTTTTGTTGTTTTGTTTTAGTTCTTAAAAGTTAAGTTTTTAATTTATTTGGAGTAACTTTTTGTGAGTGGGATAAGATGGGGTCAAATTTCAGTCTTTTGTATGTACATATATTGTTTTTCTAACACCATTTATTGAAGAGACTGCCATTTCCCCATTAAGTATTTTTTACTCACTTGTCAAATACTAGTTTGTGCTTGGATTTCTTTCTGGGCTCTCAATCCTGTTCCATTGGTCTGTGTGTCTGTTTTTATATGAACATATATAGTTGGAAACCAGGAAGTGTGAGGCCTTCAGCTTTGTTCTGTCTCAGAATTGCTTGACTATTTGGGATCTTCTGTGGTCCCATGTGAACTTTTAAATTATTTTTTTCTATTTCTGTGAAATATATTGAAATTTTGATAGCTATTGCATTGAATATATAGATAGTTTTGGGTAGTATGGACATTTTAACAATATTGTTTCTTCTGATCCATGAATGCAGGATATCTTTTTTTGTGTCTTCAATTTCTTTCATCAATGTCTTATCTTTTCAGTGCATAGGTCTTTCACCTTCCTGGTGAAACTTATCAGGTATTTTGTTCCTTTGATGAAATTGCAAATGGAATTGTTTTGCTTATGTCTTTTCCAGGTACTGTAGCTTGTTGTTAGTGTATAGAAATACAATTGATTTTGTAGGTTGGTTTTGTATCCTGCCACTTGACTGAATTTGTTTATTAGTTTGATTTTTGTGTGTGGAGTCTTTAGGATTCTCTACTTATATATAAATTCATATCATCTCCAAACAGAGATAATTTGACTTCTTCCTTCCCAATTTGGATGTTCTTTGTTTCTTTTTATTGCCTAATTACTCTGGCTAGGACTCCCAGTATATTATGTTGATTAGAAGTAGTATGGGTACTTCTTGCCCAGCTTTAACCTAAGAGGGTTCATCATTGTGTGATGAAGAGGTGGAAGAGGCCAAAACCAGTTTGGCTCAGTGGATAGAGCGTCGGCCTGCAGACTGAAAGGTCCCAGGTTCTATTCCGGTCAAGGGCATGTACCCTGGTTGCAGGCACATCCCCAGTAGGAGGTGTGCAGGGGGCAGCTGATTGATGTTTCTCTCTCATCAATGTTTCTAACTCTCTATCCCTTTCTCTTCCTCTCTGTAAAATAGCAATAAAATATATTTTTTAAAAAAAGAGGTGAAAGAGAGTGGCTGTCAGAAGGAAAACTCAGTGTTGTGATCCACTCACATCAGTACCATTGAGTAATTACCTGGTTATTTCTCATCCTTAGTATTTGAATGAGAGACAAATACAAAGGGACAAAATGTGTTCATACCTTTTGTCATGGAGTCTGTTTTCCTGAGACAAAAGTTGAATACACTGGATTTTCCTTAATACATTTCAGTTACTTTTTCATGAATGTAGATGCTTTGGGATCCTGCCATTAATTTTCCATATTTCTTAGATTTAGGTGACAAGGTGGGTTTTCAAGTGTTTCTGTGTTTTCATGGGTGTTTTGGTCATCAGTTGGGAGAGGCTGTAAGGAAAGTGGGTTGAGGGACTTTTAACCATATAACCATTTAAAAAAAAATAAAGCATAATTAGCTTTTTAAAAAAATGCCTTTTTGTGGGCAGAGGATCTGAATATACATTTATTAAAAGAGGACATCTAGAGGGCCAACAGATGTATGATAAGATGCTCAATGCCATTAATCATCAGAAAAATTAAAATTAAAATCACAGTGATGTGTCACATCACATCTGTCAGAATGGCTATGATCAATAAATCAAAAAATGATAAGTGCTGGCAAGGATGTGGAGAAAAGGGAACCCTGGTGCACTCTTGGTGAGAATGCAGACTGGTGTAGTCACTATGGAAAGCATTTTGGAGATTCCTGAAAAAATTAAAAATGGAACTGCCTTATGATGCAGCAATTCCACCACCTCCAGTGTATGTCCAAGAAAAAAATCCAAAACACCAATTCAAAAAAATATATGCACTCCTATGTTTATTGCAATGTTCTTTATAATAGCCAAGTGCCCATCAACAGACAAGTGGATAAAAAAGTTGACACACACACACACACACACACACACACACACACACACTACTTGGATATAAAAAAGAATGAAATCTTAACCATTTGCAACAGCACGGATGGACCTAGAAGGTATTTTGCTAAGTGAAATAAGTCAGAGAAAGACAAATACCATATGATCTTACTTATATGTGAAATCTAAAGAACAAAATAAATGAACAAACAAAACTGAAACAGACTCATAGAAACAGAACAGGCAGATGGATGCCTGATGCAGGTTAGGGAATTGGGTGAAAAAGGAAAAGGGATTAAGGAAATATAATTTGGTCAAAATTGAAAAGAAATGAAGTGGCCTGGTCCACTTATAATTATAGTTCCACCACATTACAAACTCCCAGAGGTTAGGGATATAGTCTGTCACCAAAACCTACAACAGTGCCCAAGCACTGAATACACATTTGCTTCATATTTGTACTGGTACATATTTAAATAATTTTATTATAAAAATAATTTAAAAGAAAAAAAATCCACTTAGTAATGAAATGTCCCCAACTGGAAGAGTATTTATTCTTCCAAGGAGTGATCAATTGAAACCCTATTCATCTCATAACTATTTTACTATTTTAAATATACCCTCAGGTGATGAACAGCAGATCTTTTTGTTAATGAAACTGACTAGTCAAAATCTGCTCCAATTATTCCAGCTACACAAGGCCCTACTTAAGAAATGTTGTCTGCTCTTGTTTCCTAGGGACTCCTAGGTGTGTGTGTGTGTGTGTGTGTGTGCGCGCGCGCGTGCGCGCGAGTGCACACGCGCGCACAGATCAGTTCCTAAATGAGGTTCAGCAAGCCTCAAAGTTCCAACCATTTGTTCTGGTCACAAATATGGGGTCTATGGTCTTGTGTACCTGCCTCCACCCCTCAGTAGAGTAATCTCAATCAGTGATTGTCATGAATTTCAATGTCTATATTGTTATCTCTTATATACAACTAGAGGCCTGGTGCACAAAATTAGTGCATGAGGGTGTGTGTCCTTCAGCCCCCCTCCAATCTGGGACCCCTCAAAGGATGTTCGACTGCCCATTTAGGCCCGATTCTAAACGAGCAGTCGGACATCCTTCTCACAATCCAGGACTGCTGGCCCCAACTGCTCTCCTGCCTGCCTTCCTGATTGCCCCTAACCACTTCTGCCTGCCAGCCTGATTAATGTCTAACTGCTCTCCTACCAGCCTGATTACCCCTAACTGCCCTCCTGTGCAGACCTGGTCACCTCTAACAGCCCTCCCCTACAGGCCACCAGGTCACCCCTAACTACCCTCCCCTTCAGGCCTGGTACCCCCCAATGGCTCTCCCCTGCAGGCCTGAATCCCCCCCCCCCAACTGCCCCTCCCTGCAGGCCCAGTTGCCCCCAACTTTCCTCCTCTGCTGGCCTGGTCACCCCTAACTGCCCTTCCCTGCAGGTTTGATCACCCTCATCTGCCCTCCCTTGCAGACCTGGTCCCTCCCAACTACCTTCCCCTGCTGGCCATCTTGTGGTGGCCATTTTGTGTCCACATGGGAGCAGGATCTTTTGACCACAAGGGGGCAGCTATCTTGTGTGTTGGATTGATGGTCAATTTGCATATTATCCTTTAATTAGATAGGATAGAAGCCTGGTGTACAAGTGGGGGCCAGCTGGTTTGCCCTGAAGGATGTCCCAAATCAGGATGGGGGTTCCTTTGGGGCAGCCTGGGTGAGGGGCCTGTGGTTGTTTGCAGACTGGCCACACCCCCCAGTGACCCAAGTGGAGGCCCTGGTATCTAGGATTTATTTATTTTCTATGGTTAAAACTTTGTAGCCTTGAGTGGAGGCCTGGGCCTGCCAAGGCAGGAGGAAAGCTTGGCTTCCTCCATTGCCGGGGGAAACCCAATCCTCCTGCTCTCTCTGTGGTCGCAGCCATCTTGGTTGGGTTAATTTGCATACCTACTCCTGATTGGCTGGAGAGCATGGCTTATGGGTATAGCAGAGGTACGGTCAATTTACATATTACTCTTTTATTAGATAAGATTAGATAGGATTAGATAGAATAGAGGCTGGGTGCGGAAGTGGGGACCAGCTAGTTTGCCCTGAAGGATGTCCCAGATCAGAGTGGGGGTTCCCTTGGGACTTGGGGTGGCCTGGGTGAGGGGCCTGTGGTGGTTTTCAGGCTTGCCACCCCCTCCCCATGGTGACCTAAGTGGAGGCCCTGGTATCTGGGATTTATTTATCTTCTATAATTGAAACTTTGTAGCCTTGAGCAGAGGCCAAGGCAGGTCAGGGCTGTGGGAGCTTGGCTTCCTCCACTGCCAGGGAAACCCAAGCCTTCTGCTCTTTCCATGGCCACAGCCATCTTGGTTGTAATTTGCATACTTGCTCCTGATTGGCTGGTGGGCATGGCTGGTATAGCAGAGGTATGGTCAATTTGCATATTACTCTTTTATGAAATTGGATAGTATTAGCCTGACATGCCTCTGACTTCTTCTGACTACTTATTAATATTTATCTATATTTTCCTGTTTTATCAATGTGTTAATTGTAGGAACTTGATGTTTTCAGATTATCAGTGCTGAATCCCATCTCTCTGAATGTGTTGCTTCTGGTCTAATGTGATATGGGAAAACGCATGTCCATTTTCATGTCAAAAATAAGGTCCTGTGACTAAAATATTTCCTGTGACCAGAAAGAGCTGAGTATATATGCTATCTCAATGCCCTTCGCCAGCCGGTAAGGGCACCTTTAACTTGTACCTGGAGATGGTTCCAGGCAGGCATGATTGTGGGCACTCCAGCATAGCACAGGAGGCTGCCCTGTGGCCATCACAGCTGCCTTGCCGCTCACAAGATGCCCTATAGTCAGGCAGCATTATGACTCTGATGGTGAATAAAGAAATAATTATGGCTGTGTTTAGTAAGTAGAGGTTTGAGAGCAATTACCAGCTCTTTATATATCTTAATGTATATTATATTTCTAGGATTTGGATGCATATCAAGATGCCCTGAAGAACAGCGAAGGCCCTTCAGGGGCTAACCACTTCAACATCATGGCCAAGGACAAAGAACCCATGGCCAGGAGCTTTCATTTTGTTTGCATGATGACCTTAATAGTTGGAACCATAACCCAGTTCTCTGCTGAAAGTGAATTTGCAGTAAATAGTTCAAACAAAGGCCTTACTCATGTTCCAAAAGACCTGCCACCCAAAACCATCGTCTTAGATATGTCTCAGAACTACATATCCGAGCTTCACCTCTCCGAGATCAGCTTTCTTTCAGGGCTCAGAGTTCTGAGGCTTTCCCATAATAGACTCCGGTACCTTGATTTTAGTATTTTCAAGTTCAACCAGGATTTGGAATATTTGGATTTATCACACAATCAGTTGCAGAAGATATCCTGCCATGCTATCACCAGCCTCAAGCATTTAGACCTCTCATTCAATGACTTCAATGCCCTGCCCGTCTGTGAGGAATTCGGCAACTTGACTCAACTGAATTTCTTGGGATTAAGTGCTAAACATTTACAACCATTAGATCTGCTACCTATTGCTCACTTGCATCTAAGTGGCATCCTTCTGGAGTTGGAAGGTTATGTGAAAGAACATGAGACAGAAAGTCTTCAAATTCTGAATACAAACACACTTCACGTCATTTTTCACCCAAGTAATTTTTTCTCTGTCCAAGCAAACATATCAGTTAATAATTTAGGGTGCCTACAGTTGAGTAATATTAAACTGAAGGATAAGAACTGTCACATTTTAATTACATTTTTATCAGAACTAACTGGAGGTCCAAACTTACTAAATATTACCCTCAACCATGTGGAAACAACTTGGAAATGTTTGGTTAGAGTTTTTCAATTCCTTTGGCCCAAACCTGTAGAATATCTCAGTATTTACAACTTAACAATAGTTGAAAAGATTGGTAAAGAAGATTTTACGTATTCTGAAACATCATTGAAAGCGCTGAAAATTGAACATGTTATAAATAGAGTTTTTCTTTTTTCACAGACAGTATTATACACTGTGCTTGCTGAGATGAACATTATGATGTTAACCATAACAGATACACCTTTTATACACATGCTTTGTCCTCAAGCAGCAAGCACATTTAAGTTTTTAAACTTTACTCAGAATGTTATGACAGATAGTATTTTCCAAGAATGCTCCACTTTAGTGAGATTGGAGACACTGATCTTACAAAAGAATAAATTAAAAGACCTTGTCAAAGTAGGTCTCATGACTAAGGATATGCCATCTTTGGAAATGCTGGATGTGAGTAGGAATTCTTTGGAATATGATGGACGTGACAGAAATTGCACTTGGGCTGAGAGTATAAAGGTGTTAAATTTGTCTTCAAATATACTCACTGACTCTGTTTTCAGATGTTTACCTCCCAGGCTCAAGGTTCTTGACCTTCACAGTAATAGAATAACAAGTATCCCTGAAAATCTCATCGGTCTGGAAGCTTTGCTAGAACTCAATGTTGCTTCCAATTCTTTAGCCCACCTTCCTGAATGTGATTCCTTCAGCAGCCTCTCTGTACTGACCATTGACTACAATTCAATTTCCAACCCCTCAGCTCATTTCTTCCAGAGCTGCCAGAAGATCAGGTCCATCAATGCAGGAAACAATCCATTCCAATGTACATGTGAGCTAAGAGAATTTATCCAAAGTATAGGCCAAGCTTCCAGTGAAGTGGTAGAGGGCTGGCCTGACTCTTATAAGTGTGACTATCCAGAAAGCTACAAGGGAACCCTACTGAAGGACTTTCATGTGTCTCCATTATCCTGCAGCACAGCTCTGCTGATTGTCACCATTGGGGTCACTGGGCTGGTGTTGGCTGTTGCTGTGACTGTCCTCTGTGTCTATTTTGACCTGCCCTGGTATCTCAGGATGGTGTGTCAGTGGACCCAGACCCGGCACAGGGCCAGGAACACACCTTTACACAAACTCCAAAGAACTCTTCAGTTCCATGCCTTTATTTCATACAGTGAACACGATGCTGCCTGGGTGAAGAATGAACTGGTACCTTGCTTAGAAAAAGAAGACATACGGATTTGTCTCCATGAGAGAAACTTTGTTCCTGGCAAAAGCATTGTGGAAAATATCATAAACTGTATTGAGAAAAGTTACAAGTCCATCTTTGTTTTGTCCCCCAACTTTGTTCAGAGCGAGTGGTGCCATTATGAACTCTACTTTGCCCACCACAATCTCTTTCATGAAGGATCTGATAACTTAATCCTGATCCTGCTGGACCCTATTCCACAGAACAGCATTCCTAGCAAGTATCACAAGCTGAAAGCCCTCATGGCACAGCGGACTTATGTGGAATGGCCGAAGGAGAAGAGCAAACATGGACTTTTTTGGGCTAACATTAGAGCTGCTTTTAATGTGAAATTAACACTAATCACTGAAAATGATGATGTGAAAACTTAAAAATAAAAAATAAAAACAGGCCAGGAAACCTAACTTAAGAAAACATCATAAACATGGGTTCTATGAATACCCTTGTATTAAGTTATTGTCTAAATGATGCTGGCATCATCTCTATATGTTTAAGAAAGACTTCACAGCCTGCGGACTGAGGGGTCCTGGGTTCGATTCCGGTCAGGGGCATGTACCTTGGTTGCGAGCACATCCCCATTGGGAGTCGTGCAGGAGTCGGCTGATCGATGTTTGTCTCTCATTGATGTTTCTGACTATCTCTCTCCCTTCCTCTCTGTAATAAACTAATAAAATATATTTAAAAAAAGGAAAAGAAAGACTTCACACCTGGCTGACATGGCTCAGTGGTTGAGCATCCCAGGTCAGGGCACATGCCATGGCTGCAGACTTGATCTTCAGTAGGGGGTGTGTAGGAGGCAGCTGATCAATGATTCTCTCATCATTGATGTTTCTCTCTCTCTCTCCCTCCCCCTCTGAAATCAATAAAAATATATTTAAAAAAAGAAAAGAAAGACTTAACAACAGCCATGTTTTCATTGAGTTGGGGAATAGACTGGGGAATGAGATGGTGCTCAAACCTGCTGATTATGATGACAGATAACTCAGCCTCCTCTGCTTTAGCCATTGTGTTACAAATCGAAACAGTCTCATTTGAGTAAATGCTCATCATTCAAGGATCTTTCCTCTCCTCGCCTCTGCCAAATGGGTTGTGTGTGAGCAGGAGTTTATAGAACTTCCTGGCAGCACAGAATGAGTCAACCTCACAACAGTATGCAGCGGACCTTGAGGTGCCCTGTGCGTGCTCATGGGCTTCTGGGCGAACGTTGTTTTCTTGTTCAACTTTAGAACTTGAAAAAAATTATACCGGTTATGGAAAATAAAGGCACCCTTTTTCATCACATCTGAATAATCATTTGTTAATTTTTTGACCTAGCTACACAGATATGCAGTAACTTGTGATTATAAAGGGAACTATAGCCTTAGTCACAGGCTGTTGAGGCCAAAGACATGGATTTACTTGCTTGCCAAGAAAACTCAGAGCCAAATTTATTTGTAACTATTAATTCCATAGGACATTTTGGTGCTTTAGAAGTTTGGACAATGCTTCAGAGCTGACAAAAGGGACATTTTAAACAGAAAGGGCTCTACCCTTATGACCTCACTTAATCTTAATTACCTCTTTAAAGTTTCTATTTCCAAATATAGTCATACTAGAGGCCTGATGCATGAAAATTAGCATATTACCCTTTACTAATATAGATTCTAAGGAACCAGGGGGTTAGAGCTTCAACATATAAATTTTGGAGATGACACAATTCAGTCCCTAACAGATACCTATGCAGATAATTTGAAAAATGGTGACAGAGATTTTTAGTTGTCACCAGTATCCATTCTTCCTTTATTTATTAAACATATTTTTATTGTTGATAGTATTACAGATATCTCCCATCACCCCCCCCCTTCCTCCTTTACTACCCTATTGCCCATGTCCATAGGCTATGCATGTAAGTATATAAATTCTTTGGTTTAATCTCTTCTCATTCCTCCAACCCCACATTGAGGTCTGTTCCATGCCTCCCTGTTCTGGATTTTATTTTGTTGGTCAATTCATTTTGTTTATTAGATTCCACAAATAAGTGATACCATGTGATATTTGTCTTTCAAAAAGTTTGGCTTTTTTTCACTTAGCATAATATTTTCCAGGTCCATCCATGCTGTCCCAAAGGGTAAGAGATCCCTCTTTTTTTACAGCTGCATAGTATTTCATTGTGTAAATGTCCCACCACTTTTTACCCATTCACCTACGGATGGGCACTCCGGCTGTATTCTATCATATTTAATACTAGAATGTGTGAGCTTTATCAGGGCAACCCAGCTAGAGATGACATTTCCCAGCCTCCCTTGCAGCTTGACATGGACACGTGATTAAATTCTGGGCAATGAGATGTAGCTGGAAGCTAAGTGTCACGTGGGTTCATGTCTCTAAGAAAGATGAGTCCTGTCTTTCCACTGGAAAAGAGGTAAGAATTGGAGGAGATGAAAGCCACAGGTTGACAACATGCCCTCATCCTGCCATTTTGTTTGGGCCAAGTCAGCCTCTGAGCATGTCCTGGACTGCTCGTCTCTCATGTGAGAGAGAAGTAAACTCCCACCTTGTTTAAACCATGCCACTTTGGGATCCCACTGATACAGCATCTTCATCTGCACCCCCATGAGTGCAGGCGTTTATAACCCGCAGACCGTGGTACAGCCTTGGAATATTCCTGACAACGTACGTGAGAGGAAAGTGAGCACGTTTCACGTGGCAGCTTGGGGCAGAGCAGCTGCCATCCTGACCAAGCCACCAACATCTCTCCCCTGGGCGAGGGCAACAACTTCCCAACCAGCTCCTTGCTTTTTCTCCTGCCTCGCACATTCTCCAAACAGCAATTGGAGTGGTTGCTTTTAAGGTGTAAAGTCCATTCAGCCATTCCCCTGCTTGCAACCTGGGAATGACCTCCCCCTGCCGAGGGAACAAAGGTCAAACTCCTCATCATGACTTGCTGCCAAGATCGGGGTCTGCCTTCCTTCCCCTCTGCACCTCCCTCTCCATCTTATGACACTCTGCTCTCCCCCCTGGCCCACCACAGTTCAGCCATAATTGCCTTTTTTTTTTTTTATTCTTCTTCTTCTTCTTTTTCTTGGCAGTATTTTTTATTTTTTTAAAATGTATTCTATTTTTATGTTTTCCCTATTGTTCTCCCCACCCCCCAGTGCATGTCCCCACCTCCACCTCTCATTGTCCTGTATCCACTGGCTATGCCAACACATATGCGGGTAGGCAAAAATAAAAAGGACCCCAAGTCAATTCTATAGAAAAGATTCCTTTATGAACTCTTGGTCGAGGATATGTTTATATATTTTCAGAAAATAACTCCAAGACCAAGTGGACTCCTGCAACAGAGAGGAACTGATAGGTCTGCGCCAACCATGAAGACACGAGGAGAAGCAGTCCAGAGATGGAAGACACAAGGATGCCTTGCCATGCGAGCAGTCAGCAGCTGAGCATCGCTACAGGATGCCCAGGACCAAACCAGAGAGGAACGGACCTGCATTGTCACCATTTGTCCAGATACCATTGCTGATGTGTACACATAAGGAACTGTTTGACATTGAAACTGGGACTCAAACATTTTTCTTTTGCTCTTGTGGGTTTATTCTAGCCTACAGGGGCAAGATGTTTTTAAACACAATTGCCTTTGGCTGTTCCCTGCAGGCGCCACATTGATTCCCACCTCTGCCTCTCTGCTCCTGGTACTTGCCACTGGGATCAGTCTTTCCAGGGAGCATGCTTACCTTGTTATTGACCTTCGTGTCTCAGCTCAAATGTCACCTCCTCAGAGGGGCCTCCCTGTGATTCCCAATCACTCTCTGTCATGTTGCTCCCCTTGGTTTTCTTTACAGCAGGCGTCACTCTCTGAAATTATCTGGTTGACTTGTTTTCTGATTTTCCTCCAATAAAATATAAGCTCCAAGAGAACAGCAACCTTCCGCACCTTGTCCACTGCTTATGCCCAGTGCTGACAACAGTGCATTGTAGGTACTCAGTAAAACCTGTTGGATGAATACATAGCTCCGAGTGGCCACAAGCATCAAATGTCTTGGAAGTTTTCATTTTTATCTTAAAAGCAAAACACAATACACATAGAGCATCCCCCCTCATTCATGTTAGCGTGGAGCCTTCACACGCCCCCAATTCCCTGCCATAATTCAAAAAGTTTGCATTAATACAGTTTCAAATATTAACACTTTGATGATAATAAAAATTAGGTCCCTTAATAAGATGACAGGTTAGAAGGAACGGGACATGGCAGAGAGGATTAGGGAGGGCTGCGAGGGTGACCCCTGTTGAAAGGCCTTTGGGTGACCCCAGGGCAGTGTGAGGGGCCTGGGCCTGTGGCTGTGCAGGCCTTTCAAAGGGCAGGCACAGTGGGTGCTGAAAGGGCTAAGGGAAATAAAATGGGGCAGAGAAAGCTTACTGTGCTTAGCAAGTATCTTGCAGAAAGCTTGCAACCTTGAGCACCGCATGGCCCAGGTACTAGCCATCTGACGCTGGAAGGAACCAAGGATAGACCAGACTCTTACGTCAGCAGAGTGGCTTGCAGCCAGCAAAGGTAATAAAAACCTGTTTCTCCCTTCTGTCTTGGCTGACTCCATTTTGTTGGACTCAGCTCACCTGCACCCAGGTGCCTTGAATAAAAATCTCTTTTTAAAAAAATATATTTTATTGATTTTTTACAGAGAGGAAGGGAGAGGGATAGAGAGTTAGAAACATCGATGAGAGAGACATCGATCAGCTGCCCCCCGCACACCCCCCACTGGGGACCTGCCCGCAACCAAGGTACATGCCCTTGACTGGAATGGAACCTGGGACCCCCCCAGTCCGCAGACCAATGCTCTATCCACTGAACCAAACCAGTTTCGGCTAAAAATCTCTTTTGATACATTATGGCCTCATGTCATAGGTGTGCGACCCCAGCCCACTCTGAACCATTCATTTAGTGCCAAACCCCCGGGGGAGGTCTACTGAGCGGTCTGGTAAGAGCCATTGCTGGCCAGGCCTAGGGACCCTACCTGTGCATGAATTTCAGCAACCAGGCTCTTGGCATTCAGAGAGACTGATTGTCTGGCTCCTGAGCTCCCCTTGTGTCTGGTGAAAGCCCGCAGACTCGCTTCTGCATGGCTGAGCTTCTGCTGAACTTGTGACACTTACTTGGGGTCCCTTAGCCTTCCTCCAGTCTGGTCTGGGTCGTGCCCATGACCGGATAGTGGACCTATCAACACGAGGCATAGACTCAGAGGTAGGTGGCTTTAGTCTGTTTTCTCATATATGGACTGTCCTGTAAGTTTGGGTTTGGAGACAGCTCCGGGCTGTTACTGTGTGACTGGCCCCACAAAATTACAGCGCTGGTTGGGACAAGTTCTCCGAGGGAACCAGGTTCCCTCGCCCACTTTCCTGATGGGAATGCCTGTCACAGAGGTAGGGCTCCATCTGTTTCTTGTGAACGTTAGAAGACAGGGACGCCTTTCTCAGCCTTAACTTCATGGAGAACAGACCTTAAGCCCTAGGTTGTCACCATGGGAAAGCTCACCATAGGCCTTTCCCCCACACCACACCCTCGCACAGGACTTACACAAGTTTGACATGCTTCCCTAAGTGATTTATTTTTTTTACAAGAGGCTTGGTGTGTGAAATTGATGCATGGGGTGAGTCCTCCAGTCCTCTCAGCCCAGCCTGCACCCTCTCCAGTCCGGGATCCCTCAGGGGATGTTCAACTAACAGTTTAGGCCCCAAACTGGCAGTTGGACATCTCTCTCTCAATCCAAGACTGCTGGCTCCTAACCACTTGCCTGCCTGCCTGATTGCCCCTAACCACTCTGCCTGCCAGCCTGATAGCCTGATTGATGCTTAACTGCTCCCCTGCCAGCATGATTGTCCCCAACTGCCCTCCCCTGCTGACCCAATCACCCCAAACTGCCTTCCCCTGTGGGGCTGAGGGGTCTGGAGGACTGAGGCTGGATGAGGCAGGGCTGAGGGGACTGGGGGACTCCGGCAGGATGAAGCATGTGGCACCTGCTATCCCCTAGAGGAGATAAGGGGACTGGAGCATTCTGGCTGTATGAGGCAAGGCTGAGGGGACTGAGTGCCACCATCTTGTGGCTGTGGGCACTGCCATCTTGTGAAGGTGTGACAATCAATTAGCATATTCTCTCTTCATTAGACAGGATTGCAATACTGTCTGGCCTCAGAATAGATTAAAATGGCCCTTTTGTTTTCCAGATCCTAAGAGACCTTGACAATTCTGCTGCAGGCAGGGCAAGTGGTCTAAGATCCCGTCTATCAAGGCTTGTTTTACACTCAAGGACACCACCTTCTCTCTGTAACAGCTGCTCTCCCTCACAGATTTTCCTTCTTCACTCTAAGCCCCCAGCGGGTCTCAAATCCTCCTTCTCCTTCACTTCTTTTGATCTTGCCAACCATCCCCTGGCCCACTCCGAAACTTTCAGATGCTGCGTTGGAAGTAAAAAGAAAACCATGAGCAAAGAAAGCATCACATTGGCAGCTTTGCTGGGTGTGTTTGTTTTTCACACCTTGCATAACAAATTACCACAAACTGTGTGGCTTAAAACACCAGCAATTGCTTCTCTCACAGGAGGCCAGAAACCCCAACTCAAGGGGCCCACAGGGTTGGTTTCTTCAGGAGGCTCAGACGGAGAAATACAGGCTTTCTCCCAGTTTCTGGTGGTTGCCATCAATCCCTGGCATTGCTTGGCTTGTAGCTGCATCACTCCACGCTGCCTATGTTTTCATGTGGCCTTCTCCTCTGAGTCTCTGCATCTTTTTTCTCTGTCTCTTCTGAGGACACTCCCATTGGATTTATGGTCCTCTTTAAACCAGTATGATCTTATCTTGATCCTTAGCCTTAATAATAAAAGCATAATATGCAAATCAACAGAATGGCTGAACAGCAGAGCGACGGTCGGGATGACCTTCTGGGTGACCGTGCTATGATACACACTGGTGTCAGGTGAGCCAAGGTGGGTGCAATGCAATGGTCGGTGGGCCTTGTCATCGCCCACGATCACCCTGTAAGCCCAGGCCACTGGCCAGCAGGTGATCCATTGTGGGAGGGAGGAGGAGAGAGAGCTCCATGATTGCCTCATAGAGGGAGGCCCAGGCCACCGGCCAGTGACACTAGGGTGGGTGTGTGTAGCCGGCCAGTGATCATCCCACAGAGGGAGGCCCAAGCCAGCCAAGTGATCGCACCCCTCACCTGTCACCCGCAGAGAGAGGTAACTGATGGCAGGGGAAGAGGGATAGTACTGCATAGATGGCAAGCTGTGGCAGCAGCAGGGGCAGGGCCAGCTGCTTGCAGCTGAGGGGAAGAAAGCCCCGATAGGCCCTGATTGCTGGCCAGGCCTGGGGACTCTACCCAAGGAGTCCTGGATTGGGAGAGGGCACAGACCAGGCTGAGGGACACTCCTCCTCCCATGCATGAGGTTCATGTACTGTGCCTCTAGTCTGGAATATGCTAAATGTCCAACTGTTCGTTTGACCATTCAACTAGTCACTATGCTGTGCACTGAGCACTAGAAGGCAGATGCTCTGACTGGTAGGTTAGTCAGCTGCTGGGTCTGGCCAATCAGGACTGAGCAAGACAGGCCAGACACACCCTGGAGCCCTCCCACTGTCCCTCCCTGGCCCCAATCATGCACCAGTGGGGTCCCTCACCCTGGCCTACATCCTCTTGCAATCTGTGCACTGGGCCTCTAGTTGTCATTATATTTACAAAGAACCTATCTATCTATATAAAGGTCTAAATTGTCCCTGTGGGAGTTTGACAAAGAGACCGACCACTTGCTATGACATGTGATGACCAATAGGGGGCAGTGCAGAACAAAGGGAGGTCCTGGCCAGCAGCTGGAAGGCCCTGACTGGCCCTGATCTCTGGCCAGGCCTAAGAATCCTACCCTTGCACAAATTTCATGCACCAGACCCTAGTTTTCAAATAAGATTACAGTTTGCAGTTCCAAGTGGACATGAACTTGGGTTTGGGGGGGAGTTGGCTGTTTCAGGTGGATGTGGAAATAGGGGGGGAAATGCTAACTTGGGGAGAGAGAAGATTATGAAAAAAGTTTCTTAGAGAGTCAGAAGAGCAAAAAAGGGAGAAATTGGCAAAGAGAATAGAATGATGGGTGTGAGAGAATGGGAGGCAGTGACCAGATGACTGGGATATAAGTGGGGGAGAGTGTGAGTTTTAATGAGAAAGAGGGAAGTCAACTTCTGTCTAGATTTCTGGAGATTGATTTGATTAGAAAAGAATGGAAATAAATTGCAGGCAGGGCTTTCTAAACCCACGAATACTTTCTGAGGGTTTTTAATTATAGTTATCTGTGAGGAATCTCAATAGAGACAAGTTGAAATATGAAGTTGTTTTTATTTTCCTCCAGTCATTCCATCAACTGGATTCTGAAATTCTCCTCATCTTATCATAACCTTAATGATATCGTGAATAGATTTTATTCCCCTCCAGTTCTTTTGAGGTATTAATCGTTCAATCTAGTTTAGTATGTGTAATCTCCAACTCCATCTAAAGCTCTTTGTCTTTCTCCATATCAGAGGCTAGGCTTGTAGCTCAATCTTGATCTATAGATGGGTGTGGTTGGGTACGCTCAACCTGAGATACACACTCCCTGCTCCTCCCTCTCCCAGATTTAGCTTTCTGATGTGGAGAACAGGAATGAGAGGTAGAAGGAAGATACTCTTTTTGATGATTGTGTTGGTTAAGGTTCAGGATAAGCAGCCAAACAGGGAAACCCCAAAACACATGGGCTTCAATAAAACAGAAATTTCTTTCTTTTTAAAATAATAGGTTAAATAAGTCAGGAAGTCTAGGATAGGTAGCTGTGTATACTCTGCAAAGTAATAGGGGTTCAGGTTGACCAGTTGGCTCTGTTTCTCATAGCTTGTCTTTTCTTCTGGTCTCCATTCCCCTTGATATGGAGTGGCAGGAATGAATGGAGTTCTCTTATACTTTCTCTGAGTACGTGGTCCAAAGGTAGAGATACACCACTTTTCCAAGGTACGTGACACCACAGTGTCTAAATGCTTATGAGCAAAGGTTATTCTCCCAGTCTCTGTGTTTACTTATATTTCTAAACTTCCAGGGGCAACTGTAATGTTATCTAAGACTGTTCAGAGAGAGATCGCTTTCAGCAGGTGTGGGTGTCCTGCACATGTCTGCATCAAAACAAGCATTCATTTAGGGATAAAGATGTCTATTTTCCCTGTCCAGTCTCCGTGAGTGGCTCTATGGGCATTCTCTCCTCACTTGGTTTGGAAAGAAGAGGGTGCCACCTCTCCCATTGGTGGAAGAGTGCACAATCTTACATCACAAACATTGGTATCTCGAAGCTGATGCCACTGCCACTGCCCTCCCCAGCATTCTTAGGTGGCTGGGAAATGTGAGGGTGAGGTGTTGGTGGGGATGGCACTGTCTGGTTCAACTGCTTTTTAGAATGCCCTAAGGGAAGAGCTTGGCCCTAATTGCTGGCAACTGTCTTAGAATAGAACTGTCTTAGAACTTCCTGGTTCTTGGTTTTGGACCCAGGTCATAGGAAAAGTACTAGTCAATACCCTATTATGTAATCAGAACCAACAGATGGAAAGGGAAACGTAAATTGTTTGTAAGCTAACAAATTACATGACCGATGAGCAACGTAAAACTATATCCTAAATTTGAATTAAATTTACATAATATAAATTTAAAATATATGATAAGCTCTAGTCAGGTAGCTTAGTTAGTTAGAGCCCCCGATACATCAAGGTTGTGGATTCAATTCCTGTTCAGGGCACATATGAGAATCAACCAATGCATGCATAAACAAGTGGAACAACAAATTGCTGTTTCTCTCTCTCTCTCTCTTCCTCTTTCTCTTTCTCAAATCAATCAATAAAAATTTAAATATATATATATGATATATAGTAACAGAAGAAAAGGCAGAGAATAAGGGTGTGGATGTATGTTTATTGGTTCACAAAATCCTCTTAATGAAACATAGCCTAAGAAAATAAATTTTTCACACACATTCTAAGGAAACACATGGACATGTTGCTTTTTGCAGTGATTATAATAACAAAAATTGGGAACAACCTAAGTACTCAACAATATAAGACTGGTTAAATGAACTTATTAAAATGCTTAAAAAAAAACAAACCCTTGTAAATAAAATGGAATATTTATTCAGCCAGTAATAAAAGTTGTAGATGGAAATTTACTGACATGAAAATATATTTATGAGGTTTTATAGATTAAGAAAAGCAGATTACAAAACAGTATATATGGTATAATGCTGTGTGTGTGTGTGTGTGTGTGTGTGTGTGTGTGTGTGTGTGAAATTTGTACAAACTCTCTGATCAGCAATTTGGCAGGAATCAAAAAGAGCCTAGCCTACATGGAGAAGTCTTCATGGTTGCTACAAAAATGATATTAATATCTCCATATGGTGAGTTATCATTGATTTGACATTTCTTCTTCTAATTTATTTATATTTAAAAATTTTTCTTCAGTAAACACATTACTTGGATAATAAAAAATTAAAATAACTAAAAAATTACGTTTGGGAAGAAAACATGCATATGTTTCTTTAACCTTATTATGGTAAAGAACTTTCTAAAGTTAAAAGCAATGTAGCAGTGGTCTGCTGGAGCTGGTTTGTATAAATTTGTGTGGGCCAGTTGTCAAATATTCAAGAATTTTGCAAGCAAGCCAAGTTGTAGCTAGAAATCAGCTTCAGTGAAAATATATAAATGGCCTACATCGGTATGTGATACAAATCAGGCTTTCTCTTTTGTAACCTGGTTTACCAGTATACAACTAAATATTAGTATTAGCAAAAAAAAAAAAAAGTTAATTTACTTGTTTATATCAAAATGTATGCATTTATTGGTTTAAAAGATTGTGAAATGAAAAAGAAGATTATGGGAGGTATTTGCACAAAGTTTGACAGAGGGTTCATGTCAGTGACATAAAAAAGAACATATGATTGAACAGTAAAAACAACCTCGGTAGAGAAATAGGCAAATGATGTGAACAGGTAATTCATTAAAGGATACAAATTGCCAATAAACTTGAAAAACTATCCAAGAAATTTATAATAAATGAAAACAATAAGGAGATAACACCTTTCACCTATGAAATCAACCAATCCCAATCTTAGTTTAGGGAAGTTGGCCTGCTCACTGTAGTAGAAAGGTGATTATAGCAAAGAATTGTGACTGGATATCATACAATACTAGGATAAAGGCAAGTTCAGAGAAATCCAGCTAACATTTCTTAGCTTTAGCTGCCCATTTTTGTTTTTTGTTTTTTTTTGTTTGTTTTTACTTTAAAAGACAAGAATGGGGCTATCAGATTGGATTCTTAAGTGTGCTGACAACAGCCCAAAGCAAGTGTTTTAAACATTATTTGAGAAAAGAGATTGTTAGAGATCATGTTTTTCACATGAAAATTTTTGAAGAAAAAATTTTTGAAGAAAGTTTGAACATATCAATGGAAAAGAATTTGAGCGCTAGATACTCTGAAAACCAATTTGTCAAAAAAGACACAATTAGCACTCATTTTTTAGCCCATGGATGGTCTTTCCATTTATGAATGAGTTTAAGCAAAACTTTGACCTTGACTCCTCCCTCTTTCCACTCTTTTTTAATAGTGGACCGATCAAAAGGCAAGAAGAAAAGCAAAGCATATAAAATACACCTGCATGGCTACAAAGATAAGCATTTTGGATTCAGCCAATAATGATCTGTGGATTATTAACACCACCTCCTTCATTTTAATAGTGAGTTGATTGTAGCAAAACAGAGCCACAAACATGTGATTCTATTTTAATACTGGTCTATCAATTAACCCACAGTCCATATTCCACATGTGAATAGGATAAAATGAGTTTACACTTACTGTTGGGAGCTCTGGCCCCAACATTAAATCTGGTGACCAGTGAAATAAATATTGAGGAAGTACTTGAATTTCCTTCAGAGTGCCAACGAGATAGCTGGGCAGATTTCTTTGATAAATGATACACTTTCTTTTAATTCTATAAAATAAAATCGTGACATAACCCGTGATTGAACACAAAAATCTCAGGCTTGATGATGAAGTCTGGGTGTTTTTCTAAGTGCGTTATTTCTGACCTGTACTTACTGTAGTTTGAACTAGCATTTGTTATTCAGTTCTTTGTCCTAAGTCAGAGAAAGAATTTTTGTATGTGTGTATGTTTGCCTTTTTCGTGAAGAAGACCTCATCGCAAGCATGAGTTGCTTGCCAGAGATATATCTGAGTTAGAAGGTGAGAGTTTGGGTCACACACATTTTCTCATGATTTTCTTACGGAGCTGCTAGTCGTTGACTTCAGGTGACCTTGCTCTTTCTCCCATCCCTCTCCCCCCACCTCTTGCAATGAGAATGCTGAGGAAAATGGGACAGAGCTGAGTTACTCCTGGAGGTGGTGCTGCCGCACACTTTTTATGGGGAGGCGTATTTTAGTTTCTTTTCTGGGCTGTTCCCACAAGCTATTCTTTTCTAGTTACTCAGACCACAGAAGCTGTTCTGCGGTGCTCCAAGTCAGGTGGAATTGTGAGCTTCAAAAATGTTTCCCAGGCTTCACCCAATTTGATCAAAAGAATTGAAAGTGAAACAAGCAAAAGTTTACAATACCACATAGGAAACAAAGCAGAAGAGCTTTTGAACTGGTTCTGACCCTTTTAACCTGTGGTTAATGCCTTGTTGCTCTGGTGCAGAGAAGACTGACTCAGTATTTGCGAACTGAATTCAATGGGCTAGATGAACTCTGGGGGTGTCATCTATTAAGACAAGTCAATGTCCTGATTTGATGCCCCCAAAGTCTCCAAACAATGGCAATTCAAATGTATTGTTGTATGATATCATATAATGGGAGGCTAAATTTACCACAATCATGTAAGTTGACATAGATAGATCTTACTTTTATACTTTCAAATTGAAGCATTCTTTTACTAATCAACTTAGCAAATAACTTCTATTTGATAGTAAAATAGTTTTGGAGTTCTAATATATATGAGGTTCAGTGCTGGGTATTAGGACATTGATTTAAAAGTATTGGTTTTCCACTGATTTAGCAAGTTTGGTATATAAAATAGAAAGATCCTGTAAGTACCTAAGACTCAAAGTATTGCTCAGATGTACAATATTTTGACTCTTTAATTACAGAAATAAAGATGGCTTCACCACCTAAGTACTTCAAATTAGTGATTATAATTGGGAAGGCAAAACGGAAGTTGGGCAAATAGAAGATAGCTGAGTTAATTAATTTTGCTAGATATAAAGCTGAAGCCATGCTCTCATTAAACGCTTGGGGACAGACAGTTATATAAATTTAAATCTTTGTGGTGATTACTGTTGTTAATGAAATGAGATCACCTCTGGTCTTGCTTGTGGTGGGTCCACTGCGCACTAAACCCTCCTGTCCATGGATGGGGTTCTGTCTCTGACCCTTATCTCTCCGGTCTCTTTCTGTATACCATGCCTGGCTATACTGATCATTGCTTCTTTGAACTGTGGAGTTGACCAGAAGGTAGAAAGACCCCAGATTTGAATTCAGGCTTAAGAATAAGTAAGGACCCCACTGGAGACTTACAACCAAACCACTTTTACTTTTACTTACTTTTACCAAATGGTTCTGTTGTTAAATATTAGGCACTGGCCTAGGCAATATCAAGTATCATTTTGATGTTCATTTATTTTTTTTAATATATTTTATTGATTTTTAACAGAGAGGAAGAGGGATAGAGAGTTAGAAACATCGATGAGACAGAGACATTGATCAGCTGCCTCCCGCACGCCCCCTGCTAGGGATGTGCCTGGAACCAAGATACATGCCCTTGACCGGAATCAAACCCGGGACCCTTCAGTCCACAGGCCTACGCTCTATCCACTGAGCCAAACTGGTTTTGACGATGCTCATTTCTTTTAACATGCATTTTAATGTGTGTGTCCCTTCCTTGCATAGAGTCTCCATGAGTAGTGATGGAGGGGATGGTACCATGCCTTCTATATTAGGAGAAATCAGGATAACATGGGATCCTTGAGCATCTCTACAAAAGGGTAAGTCCAAGCAATGTTTCAAAACCAGATACATCTGCATATCTAATTTGGGGAACTTTTGCAATGCAGGGTTGTGTCTGGGACTTGATACAACCTTTGGTGCTCATGGGGGATGGTACCAAAATCACTGGATGCTTAAATCTCCTATATAAAACTAGAGGCCCAGTACATGAATTCATGCATGAGTGGGGTCTGGCCAGCCTGCCCCAATAGGGGTGGGAGGGCTGATTGGGGTTGGGTCCAGCTGGAGGGGAGGGACCACGGATGGTTAGCTGGCTGGCCCCACCCCCAATTGGGGTGGGAGAGCTGATTGGAGGAGGGGCCGACTGGGGGAAGGAACCATGGGGGGGTCACACACCTGGTTGAGAAAACAATTTGCATATTAGCCTTTTATTAAATAGGATGGTGTAGTATTTGCATATAACCTAAGCACATCCTCCCATATACTTTAAATCATCTCTAGATTACTTTTATTTTTTTAAGTTAATAAATCTTTTTTGTTCAGATTATTACAATTGTTCCTCTTTTTCCTCCATAGCTCCCCTCTACCTGGTTCCCACTCTGCACTTAAACCCTCCCCACACTGTCCTCATCCATAGGTGCATGATTTTTGTCCAGTGTCTTCCTGCACCCCTGCATTCCTTTCACTCTGAGACTTGTCAGTCCCCTCCCTTTCTATGCCCCTGATTCTATTATATTCACCAGTTTATTCTGTTCTTGCTATTCATCACTTTGAATATTTCTTGCCACTCCCATTTTGCCTGAATAGTTTCTGTTGAGAAGTCAGCTGACAATTGTATGGGTGCTCCCTTGTAGGTAACTAACTCTTTTTCTCTTGCTGCTTTTAATATTCTCTCTTTGTCTTTTGCTCTTGGTATTTTAATGATGATGCGTCTTGGTGTGGTCCTCTTTGGGTTCCTTTTGTTTGGGGTTCTCTGCCCTTCCTAGACTTGTAAATCTTTTTCTTTCCCCAGGTGGGGGTAGTTTTCGATCATTATTTCTTCAAATAGGTTTTCAGTATCTTGCTCTGTTTCTTCTTCTGATACTTCCTTAATTCGGATGTTGGTACGCTTGAAGTTGTCTCAGGGTTTCCTTACTCTATCTTCATATTTTTGGATTCTTTTTTCTTTTTGCTTTTCCTATTGAGTGTTTTTTGCATCTTTGTATTTCAAATCTTTGACTTGATTCTTGCAATCCTCTAGTCTGCTGTTAGATCTCTGTATAATATTTTTTATTTCAATCAGTGTATGCTTCATTTCTAGTTGGTCCTTTTTCATATCCTTGAGGGTCTTGCCAAATTTATTGGCCTTTTCTAGAAAGTTCTTGAAAAACCTTAAAACTGTGATTTTGAACTCTATTCCAGTTGTTTGTTTCCTCCATTTCTTTCATTTGTGATCTGTGTGTTGTTTTTTGTCTTTGCATTTTGGCTGCTTCTCTGAGTTGATAGAGTGGCTTTGTGTGCTAGGTGTCCTATAAGGCCCAGTGACTCAGCCTCCCCAGTTACATGAGGTGGACACTCTTGATGTACCCCTTTGTGAGCTGTGTGCACAGTCTTGTTGTAGTTAAGCCTTGATTGTTGTTGATATCACTGGGAGAAATTGACCTCCAGGCCAACTGGCTGTGAGGATCAGCTGTGTCTACGCTGGGAGAACTTCTGTTCTGGAGACACCCTTATGAGACAAGATTTGCAAAAGCTTCTGTTCTAGCTTGAATAAGTCAGAGTCTCAGGACGAAGCAGATAGCAGTGTTTTCCCATCAGCCCTGCCCTAATAGGTCCTTGGTAATAGCTACAAGCACCTCTGAGAGAAATCGCCCTCCAGTTCTGCCCACTGCTAGACAGTTCAGTTTCTCCCCAAATGAGTCTAGGACCCCAGAGTCTCACCTGAAACTGGAGTTCAGTGCAGTCAGGAACTTTTGTCTTTCTCCCGCTTGAGAAAGCCAGCTGCATACTCAGTTGCCCGCCCTCTCTATGCATGTACCTCAGTACCTCTGCCTTCTGCAGTTCCTCTGAGTCTCAGTGTGCTTTTCTCTTTCTTTCTCATTGTAGAATTTCCATTCATCCAGCCTTCCTGTTGTTCTGGATGATGTCTGTTTTGTCTGTTAGTTGTAGTTTTGAAATTTTTGTGTGAGGAAGCAGTTTAGGTGTTTACCTATGCTGCCACTTTGTTTTCTCTTTCTCTAGATTTAATACCTAAGACAGTGTTAATGCTATGGAAATAGTTATTATGTTCTTGAGGGAATAATGGCAAGAAAATAAGTCTGTACATGTTCAGTAGAGATGCAACCATCTTAGACCTAAGAATATAGTACATATCGCCGAGACCGGTTTAGCTCAGTGGATAGAGTGTTGGCCTGTAGACTGAAAGGTCCCAGGTTCGATTCCAGTCAAGGGCATGTGCCTTGGTTGTGGGCACATCTCCAGTAGGGGGCATGCAGGAGGCAGCTGATCGATGTCTCTCTCTCATCAATGTTTCTAACTTTCTATCCCTTCCCCTTCCTCTCTGTAAAAAAATCAATAAAATATATTTTTAAAAAAGAATATAGTACATATCAGCAATATATAACATTATTTTTTTAGAAAATTTTGATCTGTGATTGGTTGAATCTATGAATGCAAAATACAGGATTCAGAGTGTCAACTGTGCCCACTGTGAGATCTGAGAGTAATTTGGTGCTTTGTTGATACTTAAGATTCCTTTGTCTAAGGATTTTGAATAAGATCCTTGCAAGATCTGTGTAGCCATGTAGCATCAGCTCAAAATGTGGGTGAGGGGTGTCTTAATTTTGCTTGGTAGTACAGATTGTTAATTAAATTCCACAAATGAATAAAATCATATAGTACTTGTCTTTCTCTGATTGGCTTATTTCACTTTGCATAATGTTCTCCAGGAACATCCATGGCTGCTACAAAGAATAAAATGTTCTTCCTTCTTATGCCTGTCATCATTCTTGATTAATTACCCTGTTTTATTTTTCTATATAGCACTTATTACTACATGAAATTACATTCAGCATTTATTTGTTTATTTTCTGTCTTCCCTCTAGTTAATAAGCTCCTTGATAATTAGAATTTTGCTTTGTTCACTGCTTTATCTCCAGTTCCTAAAAGATGGCCAATAGGTTGTCAATAAATATTGATTGAATAAATAAATGGCTTTTCTGAAAGGCTGTTTATTATGATCTAATTACCTTTTGAATAAGACCAAAGTTAGGTACCAAGCCATGTGTAAATTTTAAAAAAGGTGATAAAAAAGAGGTCTGAATTCAACCACAAGGGAAGAAAACTCTTAAGAAAGCCATCAGAAATTATATGGCAAAAGTAGTAAGTACACCAGCTGTGTATACCTAGCTCAAGTTCTAAATGATCTTGGGAGGGTTAGGGTCAGAGAACTTTTTGAATATCTAAAACCATCTGTATTAGTTTCCCGTGGCTGCTGTAACAAATTACCATAAATTTGGTAGCTTAAAACAACACAAATTAATTTTCTCATGGTTCTGGAGACCAGAAGTCTAAAATCAAGGTGTCAACGGGGCTGTACTCTCTCTAGGGCCTCTTCCAGTTTCCGATAGCTATTGTCATTCATTGTCCCATGGCTGTTTCACTCCATCTTCTGCCTCTGTCTTCATATGGCCTTCTCCTCTGGGTCCTCTGTGTCTACCATCTTCTATTTTGTCATCATCTTCATGTTAATACTTGAGATCAAAATCCAGTTACCTGAGGAAAGTGAATTTTTAGTTGACAGATCAAAGGGAGGTCTTCTGTCCCTGTCAAATGCCCCTCTGCTTTTCTCTTATGAGGACACTTGCCATTGGATTTAAGGACCACATGGATATTCTAGTATGATCTCAAGATCCTTAATTATTCCTGCAAAGACCATCCCCTTCCCCAAATAAGGTAACATTCATGGTTTCTGGAGATTATGACATGGTTAGGAGGTGGACATATCTATTGAGAGGGGGCACTTTTCAAAGCCATTACATCATAGAGGTAGGATAATCAGTATGTGTGTTTCCCTGGTTTTAGGTTACATGACTCCAAAAAAGGTAGCCTACATGTTATGAGTCTCTGGTAAAAAAAAAATGTTTAATATCAACCATGCCCAATTTAATGCAATCATTTAATGTGGATTTTTTTTCTAGGATCTGTATCTGTATCAAGATGCTCTGAAGAATTGCAACTATCCTCAGGAACATCTAGTGTTACAAAATGACTAAAACTAATTCTACCATCTTCCATGTTGTCATCATCTTCATGTTAATACTTGAGATCAAAATCCAGTTATCTGAGGAAAGTGAATTTTCAGTTGACAGATCAAAGGAGGGGTCTCATCCATGTTCCCAAAAACTTATCCCTGAAAACAAAATGGTATATCTGAGCTTCAGGCCTCTGACATCGTATTACTATCCAAGCTGAGGGTCTTGAGAATTTCTCATAATGGAATCCAGTATCTTCACATGAGCGTTTTCAAATTGAGTACTTGGATTTGTCCCACAACAAGTTGGAGAAGATTTCTTGCCACCATACTGTGAATCTCAAATACTTAGACTTCTCATTTAATGCATTTGGTATCCTGCCTATTTGCAAAGAGTTTGGCAACAGGTCTCAACTAGAATTTCTGGGTTTGAGTGCCACACAGTTACAAAAGTCTAGTGTGCTGTCAATTGCTCATTTGCATAATAAGGTTTTACTAGTCTTAGAAGACCTTTATGGGGAAAAAGAAGACCCTGAGAGCCTTCAAGACCTTAACACAGAGAGTCTGCACATTGTTTCCCTGGCAGGAGAGGAATCCCACTTCGTTTGGGGGGAGGTGTCAGTCAGCACTGCAGTAAGTTTGGAACTGTCTAATATCAAATGTGTGCTAGATGATAATGGATATTCTTATTTCTTGAGTATTCTGTCAAAAGTTCAAAATAATCCAAGGATATCAAATCTTACTTTAAACAACATTGAAAAAACATGGCATTCTTTCATTACAATGTACCAGTTGGTTTGGCATACGAGAATAGAGTATTTCTCAATTTCAAATGTGAAACTACAAGGTCGCCTTTGGGTCATAGATTTTGATTATTCTGATACCTCACTGAAGGCCTTGTCTATACACCAAGTTGTCAATGCATGTTTAGTTTGCCACAAAGTTACATCTATAAAATCTTTTCAAATATGAACATCCGGAATTTCATCCAATGTCTGGTACCCATATGGTCCACATGGTTTGCCCATCCCAAATGAGCAAATCCATTTCTGCATTTGGATTTTTCCAATAATCTCTTAACAGACATGGTTTTTACTTGGAATGGCTGAAGGACTCTTTTTGGTGACTTTTTAATTAGGAGCACCCAAATTAAATTGATGTACCAAACAAAAGAAATAGATCACACATACATCTAAATATGTCCCCCCTTTCACTGTTGCTGTTTTTGGAAGTTCTAACAGTGCCTTTATTTTCCATCAACAAAAACCTAAACATAATTTTGAATTTATAAAATAAATAAAAATGTGTACTTTTAGGCCCCTGTTCACCCTTTACTCATCGTAATAAAAATGAATGAAATGATATAATTTTGATAAAAGTCAATTTCTAACATATGAGGGATTTATTTGTTTGTTTGTTTTTCTAGAACTGAATTCATTGAATTTATCATGTCATCAAAAGAAGCACCTGTTTAAAGAACTTCAATGATATATGTTCCTGTGTGCTGATGTTAATGTTAGAAAACTCCTTTTACACCTGTAGCTGGGTTAGTATAGCTATTGGTGCATTTTTCATTTCCACTTAGTGTTTTCTTCTATGTGTTGAAAGCTGTGTATTAGTAATGCTGGAGACTCTTTTTGCCTGAGGGGCTTTCTTGCTGGCCATGAGAACACACTTGACCCACAAAACAGGCACTTCAGAAGTGCTGGAGGTTGTCCTTTGAAGCAGCCCTTAATCAATGCCTAATCAATATTAGAGGGAAAATTGACAGGTAAGTACAATTTTCTCACCCATCTTGGGGGATAAATCTGGGAGTGTGCTTTACACTCTCCCTGAGTTCCTCAGTGACATAGAATTCTGATTTTCCATGGTAAAAAACAACTTGGTAAAGCATTCTTTATTAGGTTACTTTTTATTCATATCTCATTCCTCCAAGGGTGCTTCCTGGGATCAACTCTGAACTAAATGACCTATAGTTGAATATTTGTCTCAGAGTCTGCATCTGGGGGAACCCAAGCCAAGAGTTTGTTGCATCTCAGGTCAAATGGAAATTCTGAGTCTGGTTTTCCATGGCTGGAGGTCTTGCTGAGATTCTAGTTGTCTGAGCTGGCATGTAGAAGAGCCTTTCTTTACTCTTTGGGTCCGAGGAGGAATGTGGTTAGTGTGTACTGCTGCTATACTCATTCCCTTTGGAACTATTAAAATAGGGCATGGGCAATGCAAGAAATGGGCTCTATAAAATATTTATTCCCAGCTTTATTTTATCAGGTATTTGTCTTACTCCCCTAGCATTCTGCCTACCCTTTTACTTTGGCAGCCAACTCTGGGTAGATGTAGCCTGACAGCCCCTTGCCATAACTGCCCCCTATACCTCTCACTTTATGTCCTGTGGCTTCACTAAGACCACTGTACAGGATATGCACAAAGCTAGTCATGCCATGGATATCCCTTGAGGAGATCCTTAACCATTTAAATATTCCTCTCTTTTATTTTTTGGGTAAAAAAAAAAGCGAGGCATAATCCAGTGATGGAAGTTTAGCAAGACTTATTATGGTGATCATTTCACAATGTAAACATATATCAAATAATTATGTTGTACAGATGAAACTAGTATAATGCTATATGTCATTATACTTCAATATTTTAAAAAAAGTCCACCATAATAAAAGAAAAAAAAATGAGGCATAGTCTACACCATTCCTCAGAAACACCCCAACAGAATTGAGCCTTACTTACTCATAGGATTAACCAGATCAGTAACTCACTTTTGGATTGGTTTTCTCTTCTTCCTTGTTTCATTCTTCTTAGCTCCCTTATTCTAAAGCCCTGAGATTAAATCTTCAAACAAATTATCTTCACACAAAGCTCTTGTCTCAGTCACCACTTCCATGAAGGGAAATCCAAATAACACATACATATACTAGTTGCTTCTTGTCCTAAGAAACTTAGAGTCAATCAGAGGATGTTATATGTATCCAGATAACTAAAAGAAAAATCCACAAAACAAAAATATACAACAGAAGTTCAGAGACCATTTAGATTAAGTGAAGAAAATCTTAGAAATAATGTGTGTGTTTTTTCCCACTGGGCCTTGATGGAAGACTTTAATTATGGATTTTTCAATATATAATGAACAGAAAGGTCATCCTAAGTAGAGAGATGAAGGAAAAAAAGATAGGAATACCAAGGTCAATTTTGAGGCTGGTGCCTCAATTTGAATGAACCATGAAGTTTATGAAAAATGATGACAGAGAGATATAAGCATGGAAAGTTAGATTAAGATCATTTTGATAAGGCTCTTGAAATTCAGGGTATGGAGTTAGAACTTAGGGATGTAGGAAAGTGATCATTTAAACTTTTATAATGAATAATAGTGGAAACCAAATTAAAATCATGAAATATATGCTAAAAATGCATGAAAGCTCTTGTTGTGTAATAAAGTTTGCAAACGGAACTGGATTTTCTTGTTGTTTTTTTCCAGGATGACTGCACATCCTGTATTGAATTTTACTATTGCATAACCAAGTTTCAGTTGCTCAGCATCACTTGTGTCTTAGTTTTCTAGGGCTGATATACTGAAGCTCTGCAACCTAAGAGGCCAAAACAATAGACATTTATTGGCTGAGAGTTCTGGAGGCTAGAAGTCCAATATCAAGGTGATGGCAGGGTTGGTTGCTTTTGAGGGGGAGGGAAGAACAGTTAAAGGCCTCTTCTTCTTAACTTATAGAAAGCTATCTTTCCCTGTGCCTCTCTTTTTTTTAATCCTCACCAGAGGATATATTTTTATTAATTTTAAAGAAAGTGAGAGGAAGGAGAAGAGAGAGGGGAAGAGAGAGAGAGAGAGAGAGAGAGAGAGAAGAAGAAGAAGAAGAAGAAGAAGAAGAAGAAGAAGAAGAAGAAGAAGAAGAAGAAGAAGAAGAGAAACACTGGTTGGTTGCCTTCCATATTCACCTGATTGGGGCTCAAACCTGCAGCCTAGGTATGTGCCCTGACCAGAAACTGAAACTGCAACTTCTAGGTGTATTGGTTGATGCTCCAACCAACTGAACCACCTGGCCTGGGCTTTCCCTATATCTCTTTACATCATCTTCCCTCTATGCCTGTCTCTCTCCAAATTTCCCTTCTTTATAAAGACACCAATCATTGAATTAGGGCCCACCCTAGTGACCTAATCTTAATTAATAATACCCACAATGATTTTATTTCCAAATAAGGTCACATTCTGAGTTCTGGGTTTGAGACTTCAGCAAATGAATTTTGAGGGACAGAGTTCAACTCATTACATCTTGCAAATGTGAAAAATACCCTTAACTGGAGGCATAAACTCAATTAAAGTGTCCCTATCGAGTTCAGGATTTCAAGAAGAGAAGTTAGATTGATCATACATATATCTGATCTCAGCAGTGGTTTTAAGAAGGCTGGGAGGAAGTTGAAATAGTATTGGTGGAGTCTTCTGCAAAAGACTTCCAAGTTGGGAGATGAAGAATTCAGGTCAAACTATGAACAAATTTGTAGTAATGAAAATAATGTTTTCCCAAGTAAACTAGAGGAAATATTACAGAATGAGTAAACAGTCTCTGATTCTGAATCTGGGTTTCAATTCTGGCTCCCTTACTTATTTGTGAGTGATTTTGGACAAGTCACTTAAACTTTCTAGGCCCAAGTTTCATTATTTGCAAAATGCACCCTTAGGGTACCTAGCCAAGATCTTTAGATTTCCATGTATAAATTAAAGACTAGTTATAATATGTCCCCCAAACTGCAGAGTTTACATGGCAAGCTTTCCAAGTAGTTCTGTTGAAGCCCCTCTTTCTAAGATTGAGATGAGAGCATCCTCCCCACACCCAGTCTCATACTGTTGTTAGGAGAATTAAATGAGTTAATATGTAATGTGCATAGAACAGTGCCTGGCACAAAGCAAAAACAAATGCTAGCTGTGATGATGATGATGTCATTATTATTATTGTTGTTGTTATTATTATCTTCATTATCGTATGCCACCAAATGTGGAACTGGAGCTAAGTTGCGAATCATAGTTAGTCTAGTTTATTCTAATCTGGGTGTTTCAGATTAAATAAAATCAGAAAAGACAAAATTTTACTACATAAAAATGGAAACAGTTCTATGTTAAAACAAACAAATAAAGATTTGCCATAGCAAAATGGCAAATGAGGAAATTATAAATCGGGAAGTAGCTGGTAGCAAATATCACAGATAAAATTCTCTGTTCCTTTTTTATATAAAGAACTACTAGAATTAAATTAGCTAATTTAATTATCCTCAAATTGAGTCAACACAATGGCATGTGATTTAGAGGCAAACAAGGAAATGCAGGGAGATTCCTCATGCTAATGTGTCTTATAGGTTTGAGTCTATAACTTGATCTAAGATAAATAGCAAACAACTCATTAATAAAATTATAATAGTGATATTGGCACCTGGGTGAGAAATCCAGACTTTCCCCTTCCCTTCTCTACTCTTTTTCCTTTGCTACTCCCTGGTTAGTTTATAAATTTTATTTTCTTCCTTCTTTCAGTCTTCATTCCTTTCCTCTCCCTTGCCTTCCATCCTCATTTTCTCCATCTTCTTGTTCCCCATTCTTCTCCGATTTTTTGCCTTCTCCTTTTGATCTGCTATCCTTTCTGTTTTTCAAAACTTTCCATTTTCTCTCTTCCTCTTTAATCTTTTTATTATTATTATTAACTGCTTATCCTCCCTCTTCTCCCCCAAAAATCCACTTCTAATATATACATTGTTTGTTTTTTTCTTGTCCCTAAAGCCTTTGGGGTAATTTCTGAGGACACAGATCCTGATAGATGTCTCTACAATAGGATCATTCACAAAGGGAGCAGGGTCAGTTGGCAAAGGGAGCAGGAGCTGGAATCAGGAGAAGTAAGAATTTAGAAATATTAATATTTGGCATCACTGTGGGAAGTTTTGTGAGTGAAGTAGGGTTCCAGTTTGTTGGCTAATTGTAGGATGGTCATTTATTAACTTAAGGCTCTAGCCCTATCTGTCCAATATGAGTGCCATTAGCCATATGTGGCTACTGAGTGCTTCGACGGTGCTAATCTGAATTGTTTTGTAACACATATAGGATTTCTAAGACATCATATAAAAGAAGAATTGAAAATACATTAATACTTTTGTATATTGAATACATGTAAATATTTAATGTAGCTTATACAGATCACATAAGTAAAATAAAGATTTTTATGCGGATTAAATAAAACAGTGTATTATTAAAATTCATTTCACCTGTTTTCTGTTTTAATATACTAGATCCGTGGTCTGCAAACTGTAGCTCGTGAGCCACTTGCGGCTCTTTGGCCCCTTGAGTGTGGCTCTTCCACAAAATACCACAGCCTGGGCGAGTCTATTTTGAAGAAGTGGCGTTAGAAGAAGTTTAAGTTTAAAATATGTGGCTCTCAAAAGAAATTTCAATCATCGTACTGTTGACATTTGGCTCTGTTGACTAATGAGTTTGCCAACCACGGCTCTAGATCATTGAAAGTTACTATGTGCTTTGCATTATTTCTGTTTCCTGTTGGTCAGTGCTGCTCTAGTCCTTGACAATGATGTCTTCACCAAATCTCTGCGGAGGTTTCACTCGGTTCTCACTACATATTTAGGATGATTTCATTGATTTGCCCAAACTAAAATTTTTTCTCCTCCATATACTCATCAAGTGCAGTAAATGAACGATAAGCTCTTTGAATTTTCTAACCATGTGAGAGTTTTGTTACCTTTTATTTATTTATTTCAGAAATGTAATTCAGAAAAAATAACCTGTGCCACTGTTTTCTCTTACTGATATTTATAATTAAACTAGAGGCACTTTACTCAATTAACATGTGCTTCATAGCAAACCGTGAACTAGTCTGCAGCGGTTTTGGGAGAAAGCCGTCTCAGTCCCTTCCTTCTGGCTTTCCTACCCTGTTTCCCTGAAAATAAGACAGTGTCTTATATTAATTTTTGCTCCCAAAGATATGCTAGGTCTTATTTTCAGGGGATGTCTTATTTTTCCATGAAGAAGAATACATTTATTGTTGAACAAAAAAAACAAAAAAAAAGGAAATTTATTACCTATCTACGGTACAATAGTAGTTGTCATCACAAACCAGCTCACTGAATGGCCTCAGCTCAGCTGGAGCTGTTCAGGCAGTGCGAGGTCTCTTTAAATCAGGAGTCAGACGCCTTACGGTAGCTTTGAGGGCCTTATATTCCGGGGAGGCCTTATTATCGGGGAGGTCTTATTTTCAGGGGGGGTGCCTTATATTACAGCGAGAGGCAAAACTGGAAGTAGGTCTTATTTTCGAGGGATGTCTTACTTTCAGGGAAACAGGGTACCTGCCTGGATCAGGGACCTGGCCTAGCCAAAGGTAGGACATAAAATAGGCCAGCACTGTCAGGTAGTCCATGGGTCCCGAGCCCAATAGAAAGGCTTTGTTTTGGATGGCGAGGACAGGGATCCAATCAGATTGCTTATCTTGGGGGAACTACCCTCCGGCTGAGCCTTTGCCCTGCCCATTAGCCAGGACACTGAGAAAAGGCTATAGCAGCAAAGGCAACAATAAAGAGAACCTGAGAGCAGAAAGAGAAGCACACTGAGAAAGAGGAAGAGCCAAAGAGAAGTTGAGTCATAACCAGAATAGAGACTGGCCTTTGCCCATGTAGGGGACACAAGGGGGCCATTGTGATGGACATGGTTCCAGGGCTCTGGGAGGGCTGGCAGTGCGCAGCTGTGCTGCTTCCTTACTTCCTGTAGGGCCTTTAAAGTAAGTCTCCACCCACTGGAGGTCACCCAAGGCTCTGTGTTCATTTCCACTTATATATGAAGGAAGACATGTGGCTGGCAGAATTCTGAAATTGCGGGAGTAGATAAGGGGTGGGAGTGGGGGGAATGTCTGTGTGTGGGTGCATGTAGTGTGTGTGTGTGTTGGGGGGAGAATTATGATGGCAGATATCTCTGAAGCTCAGAGTAAGAAGTGAGAAAATAAAAATAAGAACAGAAAAAGAGGGGAAAGGAAATATTTTTGAAGGGAATAAAAACACTATCTCAAAGTTATCAACACCTATGGTTCTGAGTTTGCTATGCTTATTGCTAATTGTAAACAAGGATTTAAAATTTTAGAAATTGCAACTAAAGGCAGAGGGAACAGTAAATGTGCTCTCGGGCACCTGGCGTAGCAAAACCATCGTGGGCTTTGGAGCCAGACAGACTCGGTTCTGCATCCTAATTCCATCTCTTGTGGATGATGACCTCAGACAAGTCTCTTATTCTCTCTGAACTGTCAAGTATAACTTCTGTGTAGTCTGTGGTGAGGATTAGCCAATATCTTGTTTGTAAGATTCCCTATACTTAGGAAGTGAATACAAGCTACGGTGTGAGGATGATAACACAAAACACTACTTTCCAACTTGGCTCAACTTGGTTTTGGTAAATAAATGTAAAAAGAGGAATAGAAAACATTTCCACTCACTGATAGTGTAAAGTGTTTAAACATGCTGGGCTCTGGGAAAAGAAAGATTATGTTTTTGGACATCAAAAACCTCAAGTGATTATTTTTCCTCCAGAGGGCAATACTGAATGTGAGTGATCATAATCATTTGAGAATTTCCTGAATGAGAGAGATTTTAGAGCTTAGTTCATCCAACAAGCTAGGATTCCCCTCTCCAGCTTTCCTGATGCGTGCACATCTGGTTTCCGTTTTCATGTGTATGTAGAGATGTTTGTATATGTTTAGGTGGGGAACAGACTTTTTTGTTATTATATTTATACAGTTACTTGTGGCATAATTTCCCCCTAAAATATGTGTAGAAATACACATATTATGTTTTTACATAAAATATTATTGTAAAGAATTCTTGCTTTAACAATGCACCACCTCCCCAATTTCACATTTATACGAACCAATTTTATCCTTCATTTAAAAATTGATCATTCTTCCCATGGACAAATCCATTTGGGAATTTTCATCTTCACTAGCATTTCCAACAGTGACACTGTAAGTCAAGTATAAATAAAACCTCAAGAAATGTTGATTTGAAAAAGTTGACCTGCACCCCAAAATCTACATAAATCATTTCATGCTTATTTTACCACTTTATTTCGAGATAAGACCTCTATCTAACCCCTTCCAATCACACTTCTAAAATTATGAGCCACCATTCCTATTCTTTCTCAGCACCAGCTGGTCATTCCACACCATTTGATGGATGGGATAACTGATCTGAACCTTAAAGTAAGTCCCCATCAAAGTGCTCCAAGATGCTGTGGGAAACATATGACAGGTCTAAGTATATACCCAAAGGAACTGAAAGCAGAGACTTGAACAGATATTTATACACCATGTTCATAGCAGCTTATTCACAACAGCCAAAAGCTAAAAACCATGCAAATGTCTATTGATGGCAACTGTATGAACAACATAAAGTGTATACAGACAATGGCAGATTTTTTAGCCTTAAAAAGGAAGAAAAATCTGATTTTCTTCATGCTACAACATGGAGGAATCTTAAAAACATTATCCTAAATAAAATAAGCCAGTGACAGAAGGACAAATATGGTATGATTCTGTTTATATGAGGTAACTAGAGATGTCAAATTTATAGAGACAGAAAGTAGAATATTGCTTTTCCAGAGGTTGTGTGGAGGGGAAATGGGGAGTTATTGTTTAATGGGTATGGAGTTTCAGTTTGAGATGATGACAAAGATCTGGAAATGCTTGGTGGCAATGGTTGCACAACAATGTGAGTGTACTTGATGGCACTACACTTAAAAATGGTTAAAATGGTAAATTTTATGGCAAAGTTTTTTTTTAAAAAGTGTTCTAAAATTAACGAATTTATGCAGCATGTAATGCCAGGAGCATGCAGGAGAGGGCAAGGGAACTTAAGCTTCCCAGAAGAGCTTGATTCAGCCTCCCCTGGAGCCAATGCTGGCCCGCCAATGATTCAGCCACACCTGCAGCCTGGAGGCCAGACCTGCTGGCTGGGTTTGTTGTAACATTCATGAAAAGGAAATGAGGTTTGCCTGGGTTTTCCTAAAGAAGAGGTCTTTGAACTCATGTACCTGCCTTATTCAGAGGTTTAGTGTTTATTACTTTGCCTATGTTAATCTGAAGATTAATGATTAATGACCGACTTTGGGGCTATTGACTGGAGGAATTGTCTTGAAGATGCTTGGGGGTTTAGTTTCCTTTCAGTGGTTGCTGATTAAACCTGTTCAGCCCTCAGTGAACAGGTTTAATCTCAGTGGTGAGTTTTTTCTCCAGCTTTAATTTTCCTGGAGTGCATGTTAATGACATCTGCTCTTTGGCTACTTAAAGCATATTTGTTGCCCCTTTGCAGTTGAAAGTTCTGCATTAGTGTTGTATGTCTAAAAGTAGGGGCTCATCTGATGGGTTTTGTACAACGAAGGTCTTGCTGAGGTTCTGCAGATGTTGACCAAAGATGGCCAAGTGGCGGCTGTGGAGAATGATTAATAGCATCCGGGCATTTCATTCCCAGAAGAGCTCTCTCACAGACCTCCTTCCTACAGTAAGCCATGAATTAGAGTTCTGTGCACTTTCTGAGTTTTATTTTAATTATTGTGAATGTATAGCCTTTTTAATGCATGTAGGTGAAGTCTCTTGAACTTTGTAACAGCCTACCAAGTTACTCAGGTCATCTTAAATGTGGAAAATGGATTAAAATTATGTTACTGATAAGCAATGTCTTTTGCTGGATTCCTGAAATCTGGAAAATTACCATGGTCGTAAATTTGTATCATTAAGGCTCTCTTTTTATTTCATAATTGTTTTTATATTAACCATTGGATCCTATAGTAAATACCACATGAAAGGAGATGACCAAGGACTACCTGGGATGGACTGGAAGAAATAACAATAGAGGCCGAAACCGGTTTGGCTCAGTGGATAGAGCGTGGGCCTGTGGACTGAAGGAAGGGTCGCAGGTTCGATTCCGGTCAAGAACATGTGCCTTGGTTGCGGGCACATCCCCAGTGGGGGGCGTGTGGGAGGCGGCTGATTGATGCTTCTCTCTCATAGATGTTTTTAGCTCTCTATCCCTCTCCCTTCCTCTCTGTAGAAAATCAATAAAATATATTTAAAAAAAAAAAGAAAGAAAGAACAATAGAGGAAATATCTCAGTGTAAAGGTGAAAACCCTAGGCCAGTTCCTGGCAACGGTTTCTTCAATCCCTTCCCTGGAGCCTTTCATGTCCCCTTTCCACTGAGCACACACTGGAATTATCACAGTCAACATTTTCTCTTTACAGCCGTGTCACAGATGGGCAAGCATTTCTGTGTCCAGTTTCCTATTTTTTATGAAGCAGTTTAATAAGTTAGTTTCGGTTACATGGGGAAATATCCATATGTTTTCTAGAATTTCTTCAACAACAACCAACAAACTTATAAAAACTCCAAAGCTGAGTAGGTTCTAGAGAACGGAAAATCCAGGTGAGAGTAGGGTGTCCTGTTGTCTTAGTTATGGCAGTTTTGTTCCCTTACACACCTGCATGTGTGCATGTAGGCACATGCACATTCTCTCTCTCTCTCTCTCTCTCTCTCTCCTTCTCAGAACTATATTCCACATGAACAGTACAGAGAAGTCTCACTATGCCATGTTCTTCCTGCTTGTCTCTGGAAGTGACTAGTCTGAGGTTGGATTGAGGGTTAAGGTATGTTGGACAAATGTAAGTTGAAGCAGGAAAACTCATACCACCACTAATTACCCTTGGTGATACAGAGTCCTGGTGTGGGAGGACATAAAGGTGAAGACCCTTTGCCTTCTTACTTGCATGAATTACTGGAGAGTGTCCCAGGGGCTCTTTCCTGCCAGACTTACACTTTTTTAATCATTTCCACCGCACAGGCAGAGGACTCTTTAAAATGTATGTTAGAACTAGTGGCTCCTCTACCCTAAATTCTCCACTGATTTCTTACTTCGATCAGAGGAAAATCCAGAGTCCTTACAAGATCCACTTCAATCCACTTCCCCTACTCCAGTCTAGTCACTCCTCACACTTTCCAAGCATGCTTGTACATCAGGTCTTTGAACTTGTACTTGCTGTTCTCTCTCCCCACAATACTCTTTCCCCAGACACCAGGTGTTCTGCTCCCTCATTCCTTTTTGTTCTCCATATGAAGGCCACCATACCAAAGGGACTCATTTTGACTGCCCTATATAAAATATCACTCCCCAGTCACTCTCTATCCCCCTTATCTCAAAGTTATTTTTCTTGCTAGTTCTTATTGCCACCTCCCATATCAATTTATTATTTTGTTTATAATTTTTCTTTTCTTACCCCTTTCTAGTGTGTAGGAACAGAAATTCTATCTGTTCTATTCAGTGCTATATTCCCAGTGCCTGGAAATTTCTGGCAGAGTAGGGACCTCATAAATATCTTGAATAATGAATACTGGGAAAATCTTGGTTCTCCAACCACTTCTGTTCAGTGTCTAATCAAACAATTTGAAGCTGACTCTTCTCAATGTCCTCAGAATTCTACATCTCTGACTTCCTTTATCTGTAAAATGTAAGAAATAATACTTCCCTCCTTGAGTTTTGTGATATATAAGCGAGATGATATATGTGAAGGATTAAGTATATCCTGGCACATAGAGAGCCACTAAGAAATGGGAAATGTTTTTATCATTGTAATTGTTGTTTGACAGTGATCCAGATTGCTTTTGCACCGACCTGAAGATATACAGAGGCATAAGGACAGGAACCATTCTTTTTATTTCTATACTTTGGACCTTCCATGTATATTGGTAAGTGTTGTTAAAAGTCAGATATTAGCTCCAGGAACCCTCTATGTCCACAAATATAAAAGTTAAAGAAACTTCATATAATTAACTTATTGGCACACAGTATTAGGTTTTAGAATATTACTTTCACTGAAACCTTATATCCACACAAAAGCCTGCACACAGATGTTTATAGATGTTTTACTCATAATTGCCAAATCTTTGAAGCAATTAAGATGTTCTTCAGTAGGTGAATGAATAAATAAACTGTAGTACATCCAGACAATGGAATATTATTCAGCACTAAAAAGAAATGAGCTATCAAGCCATGTAAAAACATGGAGGGCTCTGGCTCAGTGGATAGAGCATCAGCCTGCGAACTGAAAGGTCCGAGGTTTGATCCAGTCAAGGGCATATGCCTGGGTTGTGGGCTCAATCCCCAGTGGAGAACTTGCAGGAGGCAGCCAATGCATGATTCTTTCTCATCATGGATGTTTCTATCTCTCTCTCCCTCTTCTTTTCTCTCTGAAATCAATAAAAATATATTAAAAAAACAACAACAACAAAAAACACCCCAAAAAATTAAAAAAGAAAAAGACATGGAGGAAACTTAAATGCATATAACTAAGTGAAAAAAAGCCAATCTGAAAAAGCTACATCCTGTCTGATTCCAACTATATGATATTCTGGAAACAACAAAACTGTGGAGACAATGAAAACATCAGTGGTTGCCTAGATGTGAGTGTGTGTGTGTGTGTCTCTGTGTGTAGATACAATGACATAGCACAGGATTTCTAGGTTGGTGAAAATACTCTGTATGATACTATAATGATGGATGCGTGTCATAAAACATTTGCCTAAGCTCATAGACTGTACTAAACCAAGAGTACATAACAATGTAAACTATGGACTTTAAGTGATTGTGATGTGTCAATGTAGGTCCATCAATTTTAACAGATGTATGACTCTAGTGGAGGAGGATGATAATGGGGGAGGCTCTGCAGGTATTGGAGTAGGGGAATATCGGGGGGAAATCTCTCTACCTTCTCCTCAGTTTTGCTATAAATCGTAAACTGCTGTAAAAAATAAAGTCTTTTAAAAATTACTTTAAATTTTCTTAAAGCCTCCAGGCTATTCAAAGGGAATATGAGAGAGGGTGGTAAGTATGTCCTGACAATAAAGTTCCTAAGCTGAACTAAGAGAGAGACACTTTTGCCAACTCTCCTATTTCTCCCTTTTGGGAATCCTGACTTGCCTCAGGGATGGAGATGTGGCACAGTTAATGGCCTGGAAATCCATGAGCCAAGCTCTGAAATCAAGTTCAAAGACTCAGTATACATGTTGGGACTCCTTCCCAAACTCTTGGTTAATATACTCATATGTTGGCATTTAAACAATCCTACAGGACTTAACAAACCACACAACCATTTAACATTATTTGCTGTCTTTCTAGAATTTTGAACTCATCTTCATCATTCATATGAGGGAACCAATAATAAAATTCTTAAAATTACAATGAAACATATAAGAAGTATTTTATGTATTTTGTGGTATTATCATGTCAGTGCCTGGCTGGGCTTCAAACCTTCCAGAAGAAAGAGAATTGACTACCAACTGCTCCCCAACATGTCTCTAGGAAAGGTTCCTTCAGAACTGACTCCAACCACAACTACACTGGATTTATCCTTCAACCTCCTTTTCAAGCTCCAGAGTTCAGATTTTTGTTTTGTCTCTAAACTGAAAGTTTTGATTCTGTGCCATAATAAAATCCAGGAGCTGGATATCAAGACCTTTGGATTTAACAAGGAGTTAAAATATTTGATTTGTCTTACAACAGACTAAGGACTGTTACTTGGTATGCACTGGCAGGTGTCAGACATTTAGATCTTTCTTTCAATGACTTTGATACCATGCCTATCCACGAGGAGATGGCAACATGTCTCACCTGGCAATCCTAGGTTTGAATGGGGGGGGGGCGCGGAAAAGAAAAAAATCAGATTTCCAGAAAATCACTTATTTGTATCTAAATTTTGTCTTTTTAGGATTGAAAACTCTCTCTAATTATGAAGAAGGCAGCCTGTCCATTTTAAATATGATGAAAATTTATATATTTTTACCAATGGACACAAATTTCTGGGTTCTTTTGCTTGATGGAATAAAGACTTCAAAAATATTAGAAATGGCAAATATAGGTGGCAAAGACCAATTTGCAAGTTATGAAACTAAAAGAATACCTTATTTCAGAGAATTCTGAGACATCTATCCTGTTACTTAATAAAGTTAATTTACTCTGGGATGAACTTCTCATCTTCCAATGTGTTTGGCAAATGTCAGTAGAATATTTCCAGATTCGGCATGTGAGTCTTGGAGGTACAATTTATCTTGACCACAAATTTATTTGACTACTCAGATACTGTAGTGAGAACTGTAAAATTGGTTTATGTCCATTTTTTTCTATTCCACAGGAGAGTGTCTACTTGCTTTTCACCAAAATGGATATAGAAAACCTGACAATATCAGATGCACAAATGCTCCACATATTATTCCCTACTTATTCCACAAGATTTCAATATTTAAATTTTGCTAATAATATCTTAACAGATGAACTATTTTTTAAAAACCTATCCATTTGCTTCATTTGAAAACTCTCATTTTTAAGGGCAATAGATTGGAAACACTTTTCTTAGTGAGTTGCTTTGCTAACAACATGTCCTTGTAGCTCATAGATCTAATCCAAAATCTGTTACAACATGAAAATAAAAATTGCTTTTGACCAGAAACCTTGATCACCATGAACCTGTCATCCAATAAATTTGCTGATTCTGTTTTCACGTGCTTGCCCACAAGTATTCAAACACTGGACCTGCAAAATAAGAAAATTCAAACTGTCCCTAAAGAGTTTATTCATCTGAAGTCTTTGCAAGAGCTTAATCTTGCATTTAATTTCCTAACTGATCTTCCTGGGTGCAGTCATTTAAAAAAAAACTCAATTCTGAACACTGAAATGACCTTAATTCTCAGCCCATCCCTGGAGTTTTTTCAGAGCTGCCAGGAAGTTAAGACTTTAAATGCAGGAATAAATCCATTCCTGTGTACTTGTGAATTAAGAGATTTCACTCAGCTAGAAAAATATTTAAAGAGCGAGATGGTTGGATGGTCAGATTTATACGTCTGTGAATACCCTTTGAATCTAAAGGGGACTCAGTTAAAGAAAGATCTAAGGGGACTCGGTCTTCTCTTCCAGTGTGGTTGTGGTTAGAGTCATTAAACATTAATGCAATGTTTACCTTCCTGAGTTATTCTGCAACACAGTTCTGTTGATGGTCACTATTTTGGTTGTCATACTAGTTCTGGGGATAACCATGACCTTCTGCTGCCACCACTTTGATCTGCCCTGGTATCTCAGGATGTTAGGTCAATGGACACAAACATGGCTCATGGTTAAGAAGACAACCCAACAACGCAAGAGAAAAGTCCAATTCTATTTGTTTATGTCATACAGTGAGCATGATTCGCCTGGGTGAAGCACGAATTGAGCCCCTTTCTAGAGAAAGATGTTCTGTCTTCATTTGCTTTCATGAGAAAAACTGACCCTGGCAAGACAGTTACTGAAAATATCCAAAACTGCACTAAGAAAAACCATAAGTCAATCTTTGTTCTGTCTCCCCACTTTGTCCAAAGTGAGTGGTGCCATTCTGAACTCTACTTTGCCCACCACAATCTCTTCCATGAAACTTCTCATTCCGTAATTCTTATCTTACTGGAACCCACTCCACTCTACTGCATTCCTACTAGAAATTCAAAGCTGAAAGTTCTCATGGAAAATAAAGCATACTTAGAATGGCCCAAGGATAGACATAGATGTGGACTTTTTTTGGACAAATCTTCGAGCTGCTATTAACGTTAATTTATTAGAAACCAGAGACATGCGTGAACCCCAGACATTCATGGAGTTAAATAAAGATTCTCAAGGTTCTGAAATCTCTCTGATAAAAATAGACTGCCTATAAATCTCACCCTCCCTTAGGGAAACTGAGGGCCATATACATTCTTGGGATATAAGTGGATACAACTTATGATGGCCATTTGGCAATATACATTAAAATGAAAAATGATCATTTCCTTGTGTCAATTCCTTAAAGGTTTTCTGAGAATGTAGCCTACAGTAACACAGGTTTACAAAGATTCATATAAAAAGATGTATATCCCAGCATTGTGTATAATTATGAAAATTAGAAAGCAACTCAAATGTCCAGAAAATAAGCATAGATTCCATACATTATAATACATTAATGCAATAGATTATTTCACAGCTATTAAAAATGGGATAGCTCTATATTTACTAGTATGGTAAAATATTGTATTAATATGATGGGTTATACATTGAAATAAAAGTCTAAAGGAATCCATACCAGCATTTTGGTATATAACAGTGGTTTAGGTTTGGGGGATTGGATCATAGGGAGCACTGGATCACAGCATGTGGTTTCTATGTTGTATATTTCTATAATGTTGGAGTTGCTTAGAATGACTCTGTATTTCTTTTATCAGTAGAAAAAACAATAAAGATCATTTTAAAGCTTATCTGTCCCACTAATTTTGCTTGATTCTTCTCTTCTAGTCTCACAGATCATTGAAGAAAAACAAACTTTCCAAAATTTTGCAAAATTATATTTCAAAATATGTTATTTCCTTGATTAGAAACATTTCTGAGGCTCACCCACCTGATAAAGGAAGAAAATGCCATGCTCCTTTAAGATCTAACACCAATCCCCTCTCACCTCCTTGCATCCTATCATTGAGCCCTATCAAGTTATTGGTCCTTTCCCAGAGCATTCAGTCTTCATTCAGGCCCCCAAGGCTCCACCTTGGTTCACCCGACAAATCTTACATATTCTTCAAGGCATAATCCAAATGTCATCTGCTTTTTAAAACCTTCCTTACTTCTTTACTTCTTGTTGCTCCTTGATTAACACTAGGTTATAACATTTTGTATGTATTTCTGTCACCAAACTGATAATATATGCTTTAAAGTGTTCATTCCTCACTAGACTCAAAGACTAGGACAGACTTCCCTCTGCCATTCTATCAGCAACAGTTTGCTCAATCCCTGGTTCTGAGAAGGTATTCAATGAATGTGTATGAAATGGATGTTGGTTTAACGAAAGGAACTTAGAGGGGACTCAACTGACTTCAGGACAGATGGTGGAATTTGAAGGTAAATTCAGAGAAGCTGGATAGGAAGATCAACAATAAGCTAAAGCCAGGTGAGAAGACCAAGAACTCTGAATTGAAGGATTCCTGAGTATAGCTTGAATCATGTAAAATTGTCAATATTCGGTTGTTCTTGACTTACAAAAACATCTGTTTTATCTCATTCAATCTAATATAACTTATTTCCAAAGCAGGATGAAATTGGTTCTACATCTACTTTATTTCCTTATGAATTCCTTAGGCCAGTAGTCATTTGAAAAATTGTACTCACACTTGGCCATTGTTGCTCAGTGGTTGAGCATCGAGCTATGAACCAGGAGGTCATGGTTCAATTCCTGGTCAGGACACATGCCTCAGTTGCATGTTCAATCCCCAGCAGGGAGCATACAGGAAGGAGCGGATCAATGATCCTCTCTTATCATTGATGTTTTTCTCTCTCTCCCTCTTCTTTCCTCTCTGAAATCAATAAAAATATATTAAAAATAAACAAAAAACTGAAACCTTAAAAAGAAAACACGATTGATGAGTCTGACAAATTGGAACAGGCAAATTCTAGTACCCCGATATTATAAGGTTATTGGAAGATCTCTCACACAGTTTTTTATAAAATTGAAAGGAGAAGGGGCATTTCTCATTTTATGTCATGCAGTGGGTTAAAGCCATGGTTGGCAAACTGTGGCTCTCGGGCCACATGCGGTTCTTTGGCCCCTTGAGTGTGGCTCTTCCACAAAATACCATGGACTGGGTGAGTCTATTTTGAAGAAATGGCGTTAGAAGAAGTTTAAGTTTAAAAAATTTGGCTCTCAAAAGAAATTTCAATTGATGTACTGTTGATATTTGACTCTGTTGATTAATGAATTCGCTGACCACTGGGTTAAAGCACCACATTATTACTAGTAAGTCCTGTTCTCCGCATGGAGGAAGTTATATTCTTGGTTGTGCCTAGAAACTTTCTAAACCAAATGACCTGAAATGTTTGACTTCCTGGCCGCTGCACCTTTGGCCCTGGGAACAAATAGACCAGAGAAAGATGCTGAAAGAAGCTGTACCAGGTTGGCTCATTAAGAATGACTCATTAAGAATGACTTCTTTTCATTTCTAGACTCACTAGCTCTGAGGCCATTCAGGGATCCATCGCCCCTCAACCTCCTCCTGGTGGAAAAAGTTGAATTAGTCTCCACCATGTTGTTTTTAGTATCCTAGCCTTGTGTAAAACAATGCAAATTGCTAACCCTTCTTGAAGCCTCTACGTCAGTGGTTCTCAACCTTCCTAAGCCCGCCACCCTTGCATACAGTCCTCATGTGGTGGTGACCCCCAACCATGAAATTTTGCTACTGTTATGCATCATGATGTAAATATCTGCATTTTCCCATGGTCTTAGGCGACCCCTGTGAAAGGGTCGTTTGACCCCCAAGGGGTCACGACCCACAGGTTGAGAACCGCTGCTCTACGTGCTAGTCACTGTTTTAAGGCTGTCATGAGTTATACTTGTTAATGCTCATAGGTTGTGATTTAAATTTTATTCTTCTTCTCAGGTAACAGAGAAGATACCCAAGGTACCAAAAAGTTAAGGTTTTGTGGCTAGTAAAGACAGAAATCCAAGGCAGTCTGGTTATAGAGCCTGCTTGCATACCTACTTTGCTATCCTGCCTCCCAAGAGCTTCGTAACTAGCTATTGGCTTTTAAAAATACTTGTTCCTGCTAAATCCTACTCTTGGATGGAGGTACCTTGTTAAGAGCCATCCTCATCAGTGTGTAACACACATGCTGTCAATCTCATCAGCCTGTGGCTACAAAGAAGGCATATCAACACCAATGACCCCAAATTCTTATCTTTGCTTAAGTAGAACTTCTGGCTCTCCTGCAAAGGTCCCCATGAGTATTGATGTAAGATCCAAAGAAGCGCTGCTTGTGCTCACGTGGTGCAGTCAGCTACACTCACCATGTGGTGCCACCACAGTCTATTTCCCTTAGAAATAGTTCTCTCAGGTGGCTAGACCTGGGACCTTGAAGGAGCCTTGCACTGTTGACACTGTGGAAGGAAGGTGCCTTGTAGACAATGCGAATGCCCATGCGAAAGGTGCTTCCTCCCAATAACCCCATATCCATTTCTCCTTGAGATGAGTAGCCATGCTAACTTCCATACAGTGGTAGGTTCAATACCTCCCTTCTCAAAACTGGGTGCCAACCTCTCAGCATCCCAGAGCGGCAGTGCTAGGATTGGGAGTCTCACTGGTTCAGCATGCTAATCATCAGGGCAAATCAAAACATGAAATGATACACCAGCTCACATCTGTTCAAATGGCTGATAGCAAAAAAAAAATTAGAGATGACAAGTGCACTGTTGGTGGGAATGGAAGTTGGTGTAGCCACTAAGGAAAACAGTAGGGAGATTCCTCAACAAAATTAAAACTAGAACTACCATTTGATCCAGCAATTTCACCTCTGGGTCTTTACCCAAAGAAAACAAAAACACAAATTTAAAAAGATATGCACACCCCCATGTCATTGCAGCATTATTTGTGGTAGCTAAGATATGGAAATAATCTAAGTTGTGCATCAAAAAGTAAAAGTGAAGAAAATCACTAGATCTTCTGATGCTTAATAATAAATTTATGAGGATGAAATGTGAGTAGTTAGCCAATTATGCAAAAATAAATTTTTTTGGTGTTTTGCTGTTCCCTTTCCAGATTTTGCACATTTTCATTCCAGGATTCATAATTATGCAAAGACCATAAAGTTGTGTCATATCTCTTAGCCTTTACAATGTATGTAATAGATTTAAAAAACATTGTGTTTTTTTTAAATATTTTATTTTTTAATATATTTTATTGACTTTTTACAGAGAGGAAGGGAGAGGGAAAGAGAGTTAGAAACATCGATGAGAGACATCGATCAGCCGCCTCCTGCATGCCCCCTACTGGGGATGTGCCCGCAAGCAAGGTACATGCTCTTGACTGGAATCAAACCTGGGACCCTTCAGGCCGACTCTCTATCCACTGAGCCAAACCGGTTTCGGCTAAAAAACATTGTATTCTTTACAAAGTTCAGAAAATCAGCTCCCCCAAGCTAAGTACAGACACAAGGTTTATATAATCAAAATAAATAGTTGAACTCTATGTTAAGTAAGATTTAAAACAAACAAACAAAAAATCAATCCCTCACCTAGAAACTGGGTGTCAACATCTCAGCATTCCAAAGCTGCAATGCTGGGAACCAGAGTGACACTGAGTCACAAAATCATTGCCACCCGCACGGGGCGGGGGGGTGGGGGGGGTACCAGGGGGCAAGGATAGGCAACAGCTCCCCCTCCCTTCCACTGTCCTTATTCCTCCCCACCTCTCCTTTGCCACCCTGAAAATACCATCCTCCCCTCCTGCCTATGCACAGCAATTTATGCAGATAAATGCGGGGGAGTGAACATCATCCAAACAGTCAAACTTTTATTCCAATTTTGGGTTCAGCTAGGATACCCAGCTCTGCATTTTATGCAAATTGGATGGAGGTATGGGAAATGGACTCCACTGGCAGATCTTAGAGAATGTAAGGTCAATATCTTGCTTAGCCTTTATAAGCAGGAAGCTGGATAACCTTTAAAATGAACTGATATAATAGATAAAAATTAAGTAGATAATAATTTTGTGTTTTTTTGTTTTTGTTTTTTAATATATTTTATTGATTTTTTATAGAGAGGAAGGGAGAGGGATAGAGAGTTAGAAACATCGACAAGAGAGAGACATCGATCAGCTGCCTCTTGCACGCCCCACACTGGAGATGTGCCTGCAACCAAGATACATGCCCTTGACAGGAATCAAACCTGTTTTGGCTATAATTTTGTTTTTAACTTTGAAATCTCTCTATCCTAAACTCAGCTTCAGGCCCAAGATATATGAAGACCATTAAAAAGGAAAACATTAAACCAAACAGAAAATAAAGGACGTGCCGTCACATGCACGGAAATGTCTCACTTTGCATAAGGCATCCCACCTTAAAGCAAGTCAAACGCCCAGGAAAGGGGTTGGAGGCAGTTTCACTTCATTGATTGCTGCCCACCGCCCCTCTGGCTGTGAAAAGCAGAAGTTCACGATATTAAAACAGATGCCATTGTGCATGCAAGACTAACGCCACCAGCAAAGCGTCTCTTCCTGTTGGCCCACTTCTTCAATTCTCAGAGTGGCTCTCTGCGACCCATGTGTGTGGTCTCTATCAGAAACCCTGACTGGGTTTTTTGGAGGAAGCTGGCATTTGGCCACTTGGTGTTTTGTACATTCTGCAATAAATTCCATAATGACTCCTCATAACAGAGAAAGAGTGTACAGGGAAGAACCATCTGACCTACTTCGCAGTTCACCTTGACCGGGTGGGACACCACAATCATTCTTCAGAGGGTGGCACTGCCAAAGGCACCTGGGAGTGGAGTGTGAAAGCTGTTCTTTCTTTCTTTTCCCTCCTCACTTACTCCAAAAGGAATACAATGAGGCTGCTTTTGGGTCTATGTACTTAATTCTCTCTCCTGCCCCAAATCAGAAACATTTGGGAAATACAATTGGAAATGATGGGGAAATAGCTGCAAGCTAGAACCTGCTGCAGCATATACATCACCTGAGAGTAATTTCATCAGTAGACTTGAGGCTCCACCCCAGACCTACCCAATGAGATCCTGCATGTTCTCAAGACCCGCAGTCGATTTGTTTGCACTGTAAGGTCTGAGAAGCGCTGGGGAAGAAATCGTTAAAAATAAACTGAGAATAAAAAAAGCTATGGTACCTTTATGCAATGGAACACTACCCAGCAGTGAAACAGAAGGAACTCTTTTCCTTTGTGACAGCATGGATAGGCCTGGAGAGCATTATACTAAGTGAAATAAGCCAGTCAGAGAAAGGCAAGTACTCTATGATTTTACTTATATAGAGAATCTATGAACAAAATAAACTAACAAAGTAGAAACAAACTCATAGATACATACAGAGAACAGATGGACAGAATGAAAAAGATGAAGGGATTAAGCAAAAAAAAAAAAAAAAAGACCTTCATAGACACACACAACAGTGTGGTGATTACCTGATTACCAGAGGATAGGGGTGTGGGGGAAATAGAAAAGGGTAAAGGGGGAATAAATCAGTGGTTCTCAACCTTCCTAAGGCCGCGACCCTTTAAGACAGCTCCTCATGTGGTGGTGACCCCCAACCATAAAATTATTTCCGTTGCTACTTCATAACTGTAATTTTGCTACAGTTATGAACTGTAATGTAAATATCTGATATGCAGGATATATTTTCATTGTTACAAATTGAACATAATTAAAGCATAGTTATTAATCACAAAAACAATATGTAATTATATATCGTGAAATATTTATTTCTAATTACAAATAAATGAAATTTTGTCTTGAATCGTGGTGTAGCATGGGTCACAGTCTTCATATGACAACAATAAACTACATTGCTACACTTTGCTACACCGAGGAGCAGTCTGTTGATTCCTAAGACCATGGGAAATAGGTGTTTTCCACTGGTCTTAGGCGACCCCTGTGAAAGGGTCGTTCGACCCCCCCAAGGGGTCGAGACCCACAGGTTGAGAACCGCTGGAATAAATGGTGACAGAAGATTTGATTTGGGGTGGTATGTACACAAGACAATATACACATGATGTATTATAGAATGATACACTAGAAACATACAACTTTGTTAACCAATGTCACCTCAATAAATTCAGTACAAAAATAAAATACCAATAAAAACTAACTGAGGTCTAAAAAAATAAAGAACGGAAGTCTAGCCCCCAGGGGCAGGCCCTTGTGTGAAATTTTGGGTCGCAGCGACACCTTGTGGCTATTGTAGAAGTTGCTATTGAGCTTTCCAGTGATCAACTTGAGTCTGACAGCGGTTAGTTCGTTCATTACTGAAGAAAACACATGACCCTTATGCCAGTGCCCAGAGGTCTTGGAATTCCGCTTCTCTCCATCACGCTGTCAGTTGAGGAGGTCCTCTTCCAGGAACAGCTTCTACCTGAGCTTAGGACAGTGAATAGGCTGGACCATTGTCTGCATTAGAAACATCAGTGAATAGGCTGGACCATTGTCTGCATTAGAGATCATCAGATCTCAAAGAATTTCCCTCTTACACGATTTTCACAAAATTCACAAGACCATTAAAACTTAGAGGCACCAAGATGATTCTGGAGATCATCTAGATATGTGGTGCACACCTTTCAAGGATGGGGGTCGTCTTAAAATAACGGTTAGTATTTCTTGAACGTTTCCTCTGAAGCACCTGCATGCATTTAGTCACTAAAACCTCAAAACAATTCAATGAGATAGGTTTTATATTATCTCTGTTTTGTAGATCCCCATCTGAGAGTAATTTCATCAGTAGTATTTGTTGGTGGAGAACAATTAATACTAACAAGAAACCATTATTATGAATCAGTAACTCTTGAAAATAAATTTGCATTGGATGAAACCAAATCACTTCTATATATACTTAGGGAAGACTCATGCAGACATATAAAATGTTATCGACCCAGCCTCAGACTATGTACAAACAAGGGGCTTCTTGCAACAGCTCCTAAGCTCTCCAAAGAATTCATACCCCACAGTCTGGGAACCCCTAATGTAGAGGCACACCCCAAATGCTTTATTGATTCCATACTGTACAATTCTGAACACACCTGATTTCATCTGGTCTCTGATCTTTAGCAGGCCTATCTTGACCTTGGATGGGAGGAGGCTTTTGGGGTATAGGAAAATGATGTCCAAAAAGTTGCCCAGGGGTATACTTCCAGCTTGAAAAGCCACACTATAAAAAATAAACAGACTCCAGGGCCAATCAACCTATACACCCTACGAAGAATCGTTTTCCTAAAACACAGTCCTGTCTGGGTTATTCCCCAATTCAAAATTACCTCCAACGATGGCCAGCTGGTTATGTGAGATGAAGCCTATTCTGATTACCTAGATTTTCCAAGCAAAGTCCTACACTGACCAACCTGCTTGTTGGTGCTCCCTTCAGGTCCCCTGTGCTCTGTCTAGAGCAGTGGTCGGCAAACTCATGAGTCAACAGAGCCAAATGTCAACAGGACAAGGATTGAAATTTCTTTTGAGAGCCAAATTTTTTAAACTTAAACTTCTTCTAACGCCACTTCTCCAAAATGGATTTGCCCAGGCCGTGGTATTTTGTGGAAGAGCCACACTCAAGGGGACAAGAGCTGCATGTGGCCCGCGAGCCGCAGTTAGCCGACCACTGGTCTAGACTATCCTTCTCACCCCTGTGTTGCCAGTGGAGAATAGTGGTGTCAGAGGAGACATCTAGGAAGCCATTCAGTGGCAAAGGTGATCCTCTCTGGGAAGCATTCCATTGATTAAATCACCTGGAATGCAGAGTTAGGTCCTACAGAGACAGGAAAACAGTGCTGGCAAGCAACAGCTACTGGCCTTTACACAAGACCAAACACAGGCTTACTGTGAAAAATATAGCTATTGAGTTGGCCAAATAAATATAGTGGTACCTCGAGATACGAGTGCCCTAACATATGAGATTTTTGAGATACGAGCATTGAGCGAGCGATTTTTGCTTTGAAATATGAGCAACATTTGAGATACGAGTAATCGCGCGGATCGGCTGCACACGACCCACCAGTTTACCTTGACTCAAGTGTCTCATAGTTTCCCTCAAGGTTACGGAATGAATTAAACTCGTATCTCGAGGTACCACTGTACACATGCAGTAACTTCCACAGGCTCTCATTGCAAGAAACAACATCATCAGAAGCTTGCTTGGTCAGGAAGAAAAATCTTGGCCACTTTTCTTCTGCCTGCCCACTATCAATCTCCTCTTCTTAAAAGTATGTCATTTTCTTGTGAGGCATTCTTTCTTCCCTCTGTATGTAGTCTGGGAGACAAGGCTCCAGCATCCTCTAATTAGCAGAAAAGATGCTCAAGCTCTCTAGGACAGAGTTGCAGTAGGCCGTTGCATGCTCTCTTCCTGCTACGTATTTGAATCTTGACCAGAGGATCAAAGAAATAGAAAACAATTCTGTTTCATCCCAGAAGAGGTGCCCTGACCTTCGACAGTCTGCTTTTAGATTTCTCAGTGGTCTTTGAATCCTATTCTCCAGAAATATCTTCGTTCCTGCCTGTTTCCAAGCCTCCACCTCTGATTGATTTTTGTGAGCCCTCAACATTCTTTAAAAAAAAATCTTTTGATTATGCTAATATGCTTATCAGCTATTGCTAGAGTATCTTATATATAAAAGCCTAATATGCAAATGTTCGATTGGGAGTTCAACCAGGAGTTGGACCACGTGTTATGACGTGCACTAACCACCAGGGGGTGGCGTGGAACATGGCAGGTGTTGGTGAAGCAGCACTAGCAGCAGGTAGCAGGGGAGGTGCTGTCACCCCAATGGGGCCCAATGAGAGCTGGACCATGGTGGGTGGTGGAGCAGGTCAGAGGGTGGTGCCAGGCCAAGGAGGGTGTGAGCTGGGGTCTGATCAGTAGATTAGTGGATAAAAAAGCTCAGAGAGGCCCATAGGCTCCAGGGAGGCCTGAATAGGGAATGAGGCCCTGGCCCAAGCCCATCAAAGATTGCCAAATGAGTGGTACATTTACATCATGGAATACTATGCAGCTATAAAAAAGGGGGATCTCTTACCCTTTGAGATAGCAAGGAGGGACCTGGAGGGCAGCATGCTAAGCAAAATAAACTAGTCAGAGAAAGACAAGTATCATATGATCTCACTGATATGTGGGATCTAATGAACAAAATAAGTTGATGAACAAAATAGACCCAGAAACACAGAAGCGTGAAACAGACTGATGAATCTCAGAAGGAAGGCAGCAGTGGGTAGGTGGGGAGAGATTAACCAGAGAACATATATGCATACTAGAGGCCTGGTTCATGAAATTCATGCACTGGGGGAGGGCGTCCCTCAGCCTGGTCTGTGCCCTCTTATAGTCTGGGAGCCCTTAGGGCAGTGGTTCTCAACCTTCCTAATGCCATGACTCTTTAATACAGCTCCTCATGTGGTGGTGACCCCCAACCATAAAATTATTTCTGTTGCTACTTCATAACTGTAATTTTGCTACTGTTATGAACTGTAATGTAAATATCTGATATGCAGGATATATTTTCATTGTTACAAATTGAACATAATTAAAGCATAGTGATTAATCACAAAAACAATATGTAACTATATATTGTGAGGTATTTATTTCCAATTACAAATAAATGAAATTTTGTCTTGAATCATGGTGTAGCATGGGTAACAGTCTTAATATGACAACAGTAAACTACATGGCTACACTTTGCTACCGAGGAGCGGTCTGTTGGTTCCTAAGACCATGGGAAATATGTGTGTTCTGATGGTCTTAGGTGACCCCTGTGAAAGGGTCGTTTGACCCCCAAAGGGGTAGTGACCCACAGGTTGAGAACCACTGCCTTAGGGGAAGCCCACCTGCCGGAGAGTGGGCCTAAGCTGGCAGGTGGACATTCCTCTCACAGTTCGGGACCACTTGCTCCTTAGTGCCTGCCTACTCACTGCTCCTTACCACTTGGCTTGCTGCCCCTTAGTGCTGAGGTGGAGGCAGGAGAGCTCCTGCCACTGCCACCCACTGCACTCGCCAGCCATGAGCCTGGCTCTGGCTGAGCAGCACTTCCGCTGTGGGAGCGCACTGACCACCAGGGGGCAGCTCCTGCTTTGAGCGTCTGCCCCTTCTTGGTCAGTGAGCATCATAGAGACTGGTTGTTCTGGTTGTTCTGCCATAATGGTCGCTTAGGCTTTTATTATATAGACTAGAGGCCCATTGCAGGAAGATTCCTGCAATGGGGTTTCCTGCTGCGGTCTCCGCTGCCCCGCCAGCTTCCCTGCCTGCTTCTCAGCAGCCCTGCCTACTTCCCTCCCTTCTCCACACCCCACTTGCTTGCTTCTCGAAGCTTCCCTCCCTGCTGCAGCACTTGGCTTCCTTCTATGCTGTCTTCAGTCTTTGCTCTGCACCAGGATATGCACCAGGATTTGCATACTCTGATTTGCTGGAAGGCATGGCTTGTGAGTGTAGCAGAGGTATGGTCAATTTGCATATTACTCTTGTATTAGATAGGATATGCATAACCCACGGGTACAGACAATAGTATGGTGAAGGCCTGGATTTGGGCAGGGACGAGCTGTAGGAGGTCAATGGGGGCGGGGAGAGGGGACATCTGTAATACTTTCAACAATGAGGATAAATTTTAAAGACCAGTAAAGAAGTGGAAAAAAAAATAAAAGGAAAATTACATATTTTAACTATTTGGGACAGTGTATAAAATATATCAATTTTTGCATATTGATCTCGAATCTGGAAGCCTGTATGTATTATAAATAGCTAACATTTATGTCATCGTCACCATTTGCCAGCATTTTATTACAGTGGAATGCATGCAATCTCACAGTGACTCTATGAAGGAGGTATTATTATTGTAACTATTTATAGATGAGGGAACTGAAGTCCCGAGAAGTTCAGAGAGGTTAAGTAAATTGTCCAAGATCGTAAGTGGTGGAGCCAGGATCCTAACTCACGGTCTAATATCCAGGACCATAACCGCAACACTGTATTTGCCTCTTAACCCTTATTAACCTTTTTGCATTAATTCTATTCATTTGCCAGACTCTGCTCTTAGGTTTCCCATGCAAACAACAAGAACAATAAATACTTTAAAAATCAATGGGCCAACACATAGTTAAGGCCTTATTAAATCCTAGCAAAGAGTGTGTGTGTGTGTGTGTGTGTGTGTGTGTGTGTGTGTTGGAAACTTTATGAAGAGCAGCTCTCTCAAAGCAAATGGAATTCGCAAACCCTTGGGATTGCTGGTATACTTCCCCAGGAGCAAGGAATTTAGGGCATTGCTGCACTCACCAAGACAGGGCATCCTCAGAGAGGCTCCAGAGCGGCCTGAATAGGGAGAGAGGCCCAGGCCCAAGCCCAACAGAGAGTGTCGAATGACAGGCCTGCCCCCTCTCCATCTTCCACCCCCAGACTTGGGCTGAATCAAAGGGCCATTCAGGCCCCTCCCTTTCACAGTCTGAGGCCATTGGGGCCATCCCCTGAGGCCGAAATGCCACAATCCCACCGCTTCTGCTCCCAACAGGCTAGTGTTTGAAACCACAATATACTTGGCTCTGATTTTACACACATTACTTTCCTGGTGCAGGCGGGGGGAGTGGTGGGGGAGGAATTAGAAGAATGAAAGTGAGAGGTCTTGAGGGATGGGAATTCTTTTTCCAGTCTAGTGAATGATGTTAATAAGGGGGAAATAAAACTACTTTTGGTGAAGGGTCTTTGGAAGGGTTACCAGGCCACAATAATTAAGAGCAAATTAAAAGGCTATATCAGTCATTCAGCCTCACTCGCCTCTCTCAGGCCTGACAGAACTGAGTACACGTCAGAGCAGTGGGCGAGAGAGGGGGAGGCGATGTCTCCGGGCTGTGGGGTGGTAATGACTCAGAAGTAAGGGAACCCACCTGTTTCTGTGGCATCACAAATGTTAATTAGTGAATCAGGGAACTGAATTATTTAGGGATAATCTTCCAAAACCTCACTACAAACACATTTGACACATTTCAAAGGAAGGTTTTCTAACGCTTTACATAGTATAAAAACAAAACAAACATAACACAACAGCAACACTCAAAACCAGCCTTGGGTTTGAGTGGTCTTTAGTGAGTCACTTAAATCTCTATGGCTTTTGTTTCTTTTCTGAAAAATTATCTTCTTTTTTTTTTCCAAACTAGATCATTTTTTCCCTAAGAGTGCTCTCCTGCTTCCTCTCGGAAGCCTGGAACAGGTAGGAGAGAAATAAATGGATATATTTATCGAACAATTTGGCTCATATTCACTTCCGTTGTCTTTGACTTCAGATCATGTTCAGCACAACCTGGTGGAGCAGTTAATTCTGCGGAGCCTGTTTCTGGAACATGCTAACTCTTTCTACAATCCCAGTAGACTCCAGAGGTCAGAGTCACTGCCTCTGCACTGGTTTGGTCCACATTGTCATCTTGTCAGAAGGAGATTGAGGAAGACTCTTGATGACCCATGTGGGAGGGGAGTTCGCACAAGTTCTGTGCTAATGACTTCAGGAGGTAGCCCTGGGGCCTGTGTTGCGGTGGAAATCCTTCAGATCCATCTTTATTTTCACATATTGCAGGTGAGATTTTGCATACAATTCTGCAACACTTTCTTGAGCACCAAAGTTTGGTGATGATGCCATTTCTGTATTTTCCAAAGCACCCTTGTTATGCACTACCCTAGAACTTAAAATGATGGTGCTATTGCCCCATCACCCAGTCTTCCTGTGCCCTTTCTCTGGTTTTGAGGTCAGCAACCAGGCTTGTCACTAGGAATCCTCAGGACCTAGCGAAGTCCCTGTCACACGAAGGTGATTGTGTTCTCCAAAAATAGCGACAGCAATATTTCCAGTTTCAAGTGCTCTCCCACAAACTTTCCACTCCCCATCAGGAGGCAGAATCTGTCTCCCCTCCCCTGAGGTCCTGGGCAGGGGAAGGGCAGACTTGGTGACTGCCTCAATAAACACGACTCTGCAGAACGCTGGACGCCAAGGCCGCATTATAAAAAGTCACAAGGCTTCTCTGCCTGATGCCCTCTCTTGGGACTGCTGACCTTAAACAGACAGCCAGATATTTTCCCAGCAAAATGGGTTTATTCAGAAACAACCAAGAATTTTAATTCAGGACCTGCAGTCTCAGGGTGCCTGTCCAGAAAACCAAAGGAAGGGAACAGTCTTTCATGGGGTGGGCGGGGCTATTGAAAGTCCAAGAGTCCATTGGAGGAAATTGAAAGTTCCAAGCAGTGCAGTGACTTTTCATGGGCTGGGCTATAGGCAGCCTCCCATTGGCTGGGCCAGGAAGAGTCCTTTTTTTCCTCCTGGTAAGGTGGGAAAGCAGTGTCCCTTCCTGTGGAAATGCAAGGTACGAATTTTCCTGTTGGGGTCAGTAGTGTGTGTTGAGGGGCCTGTGTGAGAATTCGTCTTCTAGCCTCCTGAGCCATTCTAAATGAGGTCTCTTTTTATTATTGATCTTCACAGGACATTCACCCTTGACGTCAGTCCCCAGATGCCCTCAGCTGACAGCCAGCTTCACCCACAAGGCTAGTGAAGGAGCCGACAGACATTCCTTCCTCCAGCCTTCACCTCTGACTGCTGAGGCCTCGGGCATTGTAGGCAGAGACAAGGTACCCCAAGCTGTTTACCCACAGAATCTGAGCATGATAAATAAGTGTTTGTACTGCAACACTAAGGATTGGGGTTCTTTGCTGTGCAGACATCTGAAAGGAAATGAATTCCCCTCCATCTTGTCCTATAGGGCTGGGCCCTCTGCCTAAACCCCCTCCCTTTTTTGGGAGGGGCCACAGGTGTGCCAGCAATGTCCTAACTTCCCCGACCACCACCCAAATGGACCAATGAAGCTCCAGGAACACAGCGAGGGTCCTAATAAGGCTAAACCACAGAAAGACCCTAATTCAAGTGACCAATCTCTGTAACCCTTGTCACTTCCCTAAGCCCTCCCAATTATCCTACCCCATAAAACTCATTATTCCCGCCCTGCTCGCTCTCTCGCCTCGATGCTGCGCCAGAAAGAGGTTGAGAGCCAAACCCGGGTTTGAATAAAGACTCTTTGCTTTTGCATCGGAAAAGGCTCCTTAGTGGTGGATTATTGGGGACCCCGAACTCCGGGCATAACACATCCTAGTTGGAACATTGGTCCGTAATAGATACTGAACACATTAGTGAATGGTTGGCCAAGGCTTCTATCAAGCCCCTGACCCTTAAAATAGGGGAAAGAGAAAAGCTATTCGAGGAAATGGGACGCATTTCTCTGAAGTTATATATATATATAATTTCAGAGAGGGAGGGAGAGGGGGAGAGAGATAGGAACATTAATGATGAGAGGGAAGCATTGATCCTCTGCCTCCTGCACGCCCCACACTGGGGATGGAGCTGGAAATCGGGCATGTGCCCTGACCAGAAATGGAGCAGTGACCTCCTGGCTCATAGGTCCATTCTCAATCACTGAACCACGCCCACTGGGCTTGCTAATATTTCAAAGTAAAAATATCTACTTTTCTATAGTAAATATACTGATTTTTTTTTAAAAAATAACATTTTTATTTGTACTGATTTCAGAGAGGAAGGGAGAGGGAGAGGGAGAGATAAATCAATGATGAGGGAAAATCATCAATCGACTGCCTCCTATATGTCCCTATTGGGGATTGAGTCTGCAACCTGGGCATGTGCCCTTGACCAAAATTGAACTTGGGACCCTCCCGTCTGCAGGCTGATGCTCTATCCACTGAGCCAAACAGGCGAGGGCGATATACTGATTCTTTTTTAAAGCAAGTTTCTATCAAGCCATGAAAAGACATGAAAGAAACTTAAATGTGTTTTACTAAATGAAAGAAGCCAATCTGAAAAGCTTACAGATTGTGTGATTGTGACTGACGATGACGTTCTGGAAAAGGTGAAACTGGAAAAAGTAGAATGCACCCTGTGTTGCCAGGGGTCCCGGGAGAGGGGATGAATAGGTAGAGCACAGGGGATTTTTAGGACACAGGCTGTTCTATATGATGCTATAATAGTAGATACATGGAATCATACATTTGTCCAAACCCATAGAATGTACAGCTCTGAGAGTGAAGGATAATGGACATCATAGGCTTAGTTCATGGCTTGTAACATATGTGCCACTATGGGAAAAATGAGGGGGAAGGGGGGACTATGCTTGTGGGGGCAC
>JAAGEH010002528.1:16233646-16299527 GCA_011751065.1 Lasiurus cinereus | reverse complement strand
TGTAAAAATATATTTTTGTTGATTTTAGAGAAGAAGGGAGAGGGATAGAGAGAGAGATAGAAACATCAATGATGAGAGAGAATCATTGATCAGCTGCCTCCTGCATGTTCCCCTACTGGTGATCGAGCCTGCAACCTAGGCATGTGCCCTTGGACAGAATCAAACCTGGGACCCTTCAGTCCGAAGGCCTATGCTCTATCCACTGAGCCAAACTGGCTAGCCATTGCTGTCTTTAATATTCTTATCTGTAAAGTGAGTTTAAAAACCTCAAAATTTGATATGAGCATTAAAGGGAAATAATTTTTTAAAAAAGTACTTTTAACAGTGTCTAGCACTGTTGTTGTTATGTTAATGTTTAGTTATTATCTGACATGTTTAGTTATTACCTATAGCCTTCCTACTATAAAAACATTATGTCGCCCTAACCAGTTTGGCTCAGTGGATAGAGTGTCGGACTGCGAACTGAAATATTCGATTCTTGTCAAGGGTATGTACCTTGGTTGCAGGCACAATACCAGTAGGAGGTGTGCAGGAGGCAGCTGATCGATGTTTCTCTCTCATTGAAGTTTCTAACTCTATCCCTCTCCCTTCCTCTCTGTAAAAAATCAATAAAATATATTAAAAACAAACAAACAAACAAACATTATGTTACAGTACCTCTTTAACACCCACACACAGACATACACACACACTCACACTTTCCTCTCCTGCCATCTGGCCAATATTTTTCTATCATAAATTTTTAAGATAAAAATTTAGTGTGTACATTATTGTAACCTTGAAAACCTAGAGCTGAGCCATATGAAATATTATTATATTTTCTTCCTCACTGGAGTTCAACATTATCTCCTTATTTTTCTCCCTTGTTCATCTAGTACAATTTTGACACCAATTCCAGTGTGTGTTTTCCCATACCACAAGCAATTATCTGGAAATTTTCATCTTCACTAGCATTTCCAGTAGTGTCATCTAAATCTTAAGCAATTTTTGGCACCAGCTGGATGTCCTATAACTCGACTCAATTATGACTATCTATCTGGAGGTATCATCAGACTCCACAAGGCTCAGTCCCACATGACGTCCCCCTACCCACTGCTCTTTGGATACCATTGCAAGCCCTGGTTGTCACCTGTTCTTCTGAATGACTGACTATAAATCAGGTTCCCACGACCCCTTCCTTGGTTTAAATTAACTTGCTAGACCAGTTCCCAGAAACATTGTACTTACTAGATTACTAGTTTATACAAAAGGATAAAACTCAGGAATAGCCAGATGGAAGAGAGCATGGGGCAAGGGGTGGGGATGTAGTTTATATGCTCTATTGAGTGGCCATTCTCCCCAAATTCCCACATGTCCACCAATCTGGAAGTTTGCTGGACCCTTTCACTCTCTTTCTTTCTCTCTCTCTCTCTTTTAATGAAAGCTTCATTACATAGTCACAACTGATTAAATCACTGACTATTGACAATTCATTCAAACTCTAGCCCTCTCCCCTTCCCAGAGATTAGGGGTATAGGGGGGTGAAGGTGGGGATGGGACTGAAAGTTTTGGTTCCTGACAACCAGCCCCATCCTAAGGTGAATTTGAGGCTTCCCAAAAGTTACTCATTAACATAACAAAAGATACCTTTGTCACTGTCATTACTTAGGAAATTCTAAGGAATGGGGATAAAGACCAAATCTAGTATATTCCCATACACACACACACACACACACACACACACACACACACACACACACACACTAGAGACCTGGTACATGAAATTCATGCATGGGGAGGAGGTCCCTCAGTCCACTTGCACCCTCTCGCAATCTGGGACCCCTTGGGGGATGTCCAACTCCTAATCTGGGACCACTGGCTTCTAACCGCTTGCCTGCCTGCCTTCCTGCCTGATCACCTCTAACTACTCTGCCTACTTGATCACTCCTAACTGCTCACCTGCCTATCTGATTGCTCCTAACCCCTCTGCCTGCCTGATCACCCCTAACCTTTCCTACCTCAGCCCTCCTGCCACCACAACTTTGTCAGGACGGATGTCTGAAAGGTCATTTGGCTGTCCAGTCTAATTAGCATATTATGCTTTTATTATTATAGACTAGTGCCTGGTGTACAGATTTGTGCACATTGAAAGGAAATTAATTAGAAGGTGGCCGGCAGGGCAGGACTGGGCAAGACAGGCTGGACATGCCCTGGAGCCAACCTCCCATGGTCTCTCCCCAGTTAGCCATACCTGAGACAATGCCATGGCTCAAAGGGCATCTGTAGAGTAAACAGGGTCACTCTGGCAGGTGGGCTCCCTCAGCCTAGCCTGCGGGGATTGAGCCAAAACCGGCTCTCTGACATCCCTCGGGGAGTCCGGGATTGCCAGAGGGCAATTCCCAGGTGATGCACACCAGAATCGGGCTCCCTCCTCTCTGATTCCAGGGTGGGTCACCCGAAAACTACCACGGTTTTCACTGCAGCTTGGCAGCTCCTGCATTAAGCATCTCCCTCCTGGAAGTCAGTGTGCATCATAGATACCAGTCGGACAGTTGGATGGTTGCTTAGTCTTTTATATATAGAGATAATTGATTTCAGAGAGGAAGGAGAGGGAGAGGTAGAAACACCAATAATGAGAGAATCATTGACCGGTTACCTCCTGCACACCCCCTATTGGGGATTGAGCCTGCAACCTGGGCATGTCCCCTGACCAGGAATCAAACCCTGATCTTCTGGTTCATTGGTGGATGCTGGCTGGGCATATATTACTTATTATACATATTAACATCATACGTAGCTTTCTGTGTACCCAACTACTTAAATCATACACAAACCCTCCACCAGAAATGTAAATTTCCTCTTGATATGTTGTAACAGTGTAAACTTTTTTCCAGGAGATATCCTTGCTGGAACTCTCCTGTTGCACTCTGCACTGCTGTTCTGCTAGCTGCACAGCTGTCACCTTGGGATTTCCTTTGACTATCAGCCTTAAAATTCCTTGATGCTCTCTTTTACATTGGATCATTTCTCTCCTCCTACAAAATCCTCTTTCTTTTTTTTTTAAATTAAATCTTTATTATTCAGATTATTACATTTGTTTCTCTTTTTTCCCCTCCATAGCACCCCTCCACCCAGCTCCCACCCCTCCCTCTGCCCTTAGCTCCCTCCCATTGATCTCATCCATAGGTGTATGATTTTTGTCCAGTCTCTCCCTGTACACCCCTCACACCTTTCCCCCTGAGAATTATCAGTCCATTCCCTTTCTGTGCTCCTGATTCTATTCTATTCACCAGTTTATTCTGTTCCTCAAATTTTTAATTCACTAATTTTTAGATTCACTTATTGATAGATATGTATTTGTTGTTCATAATTTTTTTGTCTTTTACCTTTTTCTTCTTCCTCTTCTAAAAGAGTACCTTTCAGCATTTCATATAATACTGGTTTGGAGTTGATGAACTCCTTTAGCTTTTTCTTATCTGTGAAGCTCTTTATCTGCCCTTTAATTCTGAATGTTAGCTTTGCTGGATAGATTATTCTTGGTTGTAGGTTCTTGCTATTCATCACGTTGAATATTTCTTGCCACTCCCGTCTGGCCTACATCGTTCCTGTTGAGAAATCAGCTGACAGTTGTATGGGTGCTCCCTTGTAGGTAATGAACTGTTTTTCTCGTGCTGCTTTTAATATTCTCTCTTTGTCTTTTGCTCTTGGTATTTTAATTATGATGTGTCTCGGTGTGGTTCTCTTTGGATTCCTTTTATATGGGGTTCTGTGTGCTTCCTGGACTTGTAAATCTGTTTCTTTTACCAGATGTGGGAAGTTTTCAATCATTATTTCTTTAAATAGGTTTTCAGTATCTTGCTCTCTCTCTTCTTCTGCCACCCCCACAATTCTGATGTTGGTACACTTGAAGCTGTCCCAGAGTCTCCTTACATTATGTTCATATTTTTGGATTCTTTTCTCTTCTTGCTTTTCCAGTTGAGTGTTTTCTGCTTCTTTATATTTCAAATTTTTGACTTGATTCTGGCCTTCCTCTAGTCTGCTGTTAGGACTCTGTATAATATTTTTTATTTCAGTCAGTGTATGTTTAATTTCTAGTTGGTCCTTTATCATTTTTAGTTGGACCTTTACCATCTCTAGTTGGCTCTTTTGCATCTCTAGTTGGTCCTTTTTCATCTCCTCTTGGGACTTGATAAATTTATCCATCTTTTCTAGCATATTCTTGAAGAACCTTATAAGCGTGGTTTTGAACTCTATATCCAGTCTTTTTTTTTCCTCCATTTCTTTTGTTTGTGATCCCTTCTTTTGTCTGGGCATTTTCACTATGCCGGGGAAACTTCTGTGTTGAATTCAGCCTTATGATACCAGACGCAAAGCCGCAGAAGCCTCTCTGTTGAGCTTGGGATGGGTGGAGTCTCAGGGTTTAAAGGACCGCCTTGCCTTCCAGTCGGCCCCGCCCTCCGCGGCCCCTGAGTCTCATGTGACTGGGTAATGGCTGGAGCGGTCCTTGTGCACGCGCCCGCAGTGCTTCTAGACCGCTGCCTTTCCAGCTCCCCTGTGCACTAGGACCACAGGAGTCTAGGTCTCCAGGGTTTCGCCCAAAACAGGGGCTCAGTGGACTCAGAAGTGGCACAGTTCGGAGGGTCTGTCTCCCGCCCACTCGTGAAAGCCAGCGGCACAATCAGCAGTCTGTCCTTCACGCAGCACCGTGCGCGACCAGACCTCCGATCTTTTGTGACTCCCCTAAATTTCTGTGCACCTCTCCCTTTTCACAGTCCAAACTCACCCCGTATGAGTTTCGGCTGGATCTGGGGTTTAGTGTCATAAGATAAGGGGTTCAATGCCGTTGGGAGTCTCCGTTTCCCTCCCGCCAGATAAAGCCAGCCAGGTACTTGGGCACCCGCTCTCTCAGCGCGCGCATCTCCGTACCTCAGCTTTTTGCAGCTCCTCTGGGTTTCTGTGAGCCCCTCTCTTTCCTTCTAGTTGTAGAACTCACATGCGGCCAGCTTTCCTGTTGTTCTGGATGATGTTTGTTCTGTCTTTTAGTTGTAGTTTTGAAATTGTTGTGCGCGGCAGCAGTGTAGGTGTTTACCTATGCTGCCATCTTGGATTCTCTCAAAAATCCTCTTTCTTGCTCTACATTTCCATTTAGAGTAGGCACATTTTTCAGGAGCTTCTAAATCATAAATGTCTAAAAATATTATTTCACTCACATACATACTTGATAGTTGGGCTAGGTATAAAATTCTAAGTTTAAAAATAGTTTTCTCTTAAAAATTTGAAGGCACTATTCTTCTAAATTCCAGGGCAGCTGTTGAGGAATCTGCTATTTTTATGTTTAAAAGGCTTTTTCTCCCCTCCACCCCCGGATATGTTTAGAATCTTCTCTTTGTCCTCAGAATAACAAAATTTTATGATAATGTGTCTTGATGTGAAACTTTTAAAACCCATTATGCAGGGGACTCAGTGAGGACTTCATGTTCTCTATTCTCTTTTTCTAGAGTTCCCATATTATTTGAATATTATAATTCTTGGTCTGGTCTCCAAAATTTTTCTATTTTTCATCTTTGATATTCCTTCTGTTTTCCAACCTTTTCATTGTATTTTTGCATATCTGCTGTCATAGTTTTAATTTCCAAGAGCTCAATTTTTGGTCTTTCAATGAGTTTTTATATAAGTTCCTAAATTTTTTCTATTTTTTCCTCAGAGCACAGTCATTATAACTTTTTGAAGTTTTCTTCTGCTCCTTAGTTATTTCTCTTTTTTATCAAACTTTGTAAAAAGTATTGTTTCGATCTCAGTTTTTAAAATTAAAATGCATTTTCAGATGTTTGGTCATCTTTAGTAACCATCTCATATCTAAGAGTGAGGCACTAAAAAACTAATTGGGGAGAGAATCCAAGATGGCAGCGAAGGTAAACACCTACACTGCTGCTTCACACAACAATTTCAAAACTACAACTAAAAGACAGAATGGACATCATCCAAAACCACAGGAAAGCTGGCTGAGTGGAAATTCTACAACTAGAAGGAAAGAGAGGGGCTCACAGAGACCCAGAGGAGCTGCAAAAAGCTGAGGTACGGAGACGCGAGAGTAGAGAGAGTGCGAATCTGGTTGGCTTTCTCTGGTGGGAGGGAAACAGAGACTCCCAACAGCATTTAACCCCTTATCCTACAACACTAAACCCCAGATCCAGCCGAAACTCATATGGGGGGAGTTTGGTCTATGAAAAGGGAGAAGTGCACAGAAAATTAGGGGAGTCGCAAAAGATCAGAAGTCTGGTGGCACGCACTGCACTGTGCACAGAGGACTGACTGCTGATTGTGCCATTGGCTTTCACGAGTGGGCGGCAGACAGACCCTCCCAATTGTGCCATTTCTAACTCCACTAAATCCTGTTTCAGGTGAAACCCTGGGGACCCAGACTCATATGGTCCCAGAGCACAGGAGAGGTGGAGGGGCAGCAGTCTAGAGGCACTGCGAGAGAGCGCACGCACACAGGGACTGCTCCAGCGATTACCCAGTCACGCGAGACTCAGGGGCCATGGAGGGCGGGGCTGACTGGAAGGCAAGGTGGTCCCTTAAGCCCTGAGACTCCACCCATTCCAGGCTCAACAGAGAGGCTTTTGCAGTTTTGCAAGTCTGGTATCATAAGGCTGAATCCAACACAGAAGTTCTCCCAGCATAGTGAAAATGTCGAGACAAGGGAAGGGATCACAAACAAAAGAAATGGAGGAAAACAAATGACTGGATATAAAGTTCAAAACCATGCTTATAAAGTTTTTCAAGAATATCCTAGAAAAGTTGGATAAAGTTAGCGAGTCCCAAGAGGCGATGAAAAAGATCCAACTAGAGATGGAAAAGGACCAACTAGAAATTAAACATTCACTGACTGAAATAAAAAATATTATTCAGAGACCTAACAGCAGACTAGAGGAAGGCAAGAATCAAGTAAAAAATTTGAAATATAAAGAATCAGAAAACACTCAACTGGAAAAGCAAGAAGAGAAAGGAATCCAAAAATGTGAAGATAATGTAAGGAGCCTCTGGGACAGCTTCAAGCGTACCAACATCACAATTGTGGGGGTACCAGAGGAAGTGAGAGAGCAAGATACTGAAAACCTACTTAAGGAAATGATGACTGAAAACTTCCCACATCTGGTGAAAGAAATAGACTTACAAGTCCAGGAAGCACACAGAACCCCATATAAAAGGAATCCAAAGAGGACTACACCAAGACACATCATAATTAAAATACCAAGAACAAAAGACAAAGAGAGAATATTAAAAGCAGCAAGAGAAAAACAGTTTATTACCTACAAGGGAGCAGCCATACGACTGTCAGCTGATTTCTTAACAGAAACGATGCCGGCCAGACGGAAATGGCAAAAAATATTCAACATGATGAATAGCAAGAACCTACAACCAAGAATACTCTATCCAGCAAAGCTATCATTCAAAATTGAAGGGCAGATAAAGAGCTTCACAGATAAGAAAAAGCTAAAGGAGTTCATCAACTCCAAACCAGTATTATATGAAATGCTGAAACGTACTCTTTTAGAAGAGGAAGAAGAAAAAGGTAAAAGCCAAAAAATTATGAACAACAAATACATATCTATCAACAAGTGAATCTAAAAATTAAGTGAATTAAAAATTTGATCAACAGAATAAACTGGTGAATATAATAGAATCAGAACTGATAATTCTCAGGGGGAAAGGTGTGAGGGGTGTACAGGGAGAGACTGGACAAAAATCATACACCTATGGATGAGGTCAATGGGAGAGAGGTAAGGGTAGAGGGAAGAGTGGGAGCCGGGTGAAGGGGAGCTATGGAGGGGAAAAAAGAGAAACAAATGTAATAATCTGAATAATAAGGATTTAATTAAAAAAAATAAAAAATAAAACTAATTGGAAGCTTTGGTGTGTGTATTTACACACACCAGACTGTGGATTCTTTATTGAATAGACCGTCTGAGCTGTTTCTTAACCAAACTAATACATAAACTATACTGTATATATGGAAGTATTTAAAAGTAAATTATAGACATTGAAAGAACCATTTCTGCAATTCCCTAATTAATGACCTGAAAAAATTATTCAAACACATGGATGGTTGGGTCAATAAAGTGAAATAATACATATTAAGTATTTAAATTTTTGCCTTACATATTAAAAGCAACTAATAAATGCAAGTTACTATTACAGGCTAAATACCGTATGCCACTGTACAACTTCCATTTACCTTTCAGAAAGCCCTGATTTTGTGGTAAAAATTGAGAGATGGAATTGGGGTCTATCTGGGTATATTGGATGCTGTAACATAACATGGACTGCATTGCCACAGTAAAATGACGCCCTCAGCATACAAATTAGGAACATTATTTTCCTCAGTATTTCCAGAGGTGACTGATGATAATCAAGCTCAGTAAAGACTGATGTATAAATTAAGTTTGAAATTATAAATCATAATAAAAAATATAGCTACCGAGTACGTTGGATATTTAACTTCCTGGGAGCAAGTGATGCTTTCTTTAGTGTGTGTGCATTACATGCAGTAGATGCATTATTCAAGACTCATGAAAGTCAAAACAAATGTTCTCACATTAATAAATTTCAAATATGGTGGAGCATGTTCCCAGAGCACATTAATCCACATCCATTGGTGTGTAACTTCCTTTTAATGGTGCTTTTCATTTACTCAGCATGATCTCTGATACTTTGCAGAAATAAATTTGCTAAAATGCAAGCATATTATATCATAATGGCTGTTAAGTCTTCATCAGAACCATTTTATGACACCTAAAATCTGGAATAAATGCATTGCTCTTGGAGCTTTTCTGCAATACTACATTATCAATGCTCAGATTATATGGTCACAGGACATGTTAAAAAGTATTTTAAATTCTAATAACTGTGCAATTGTCATCAAATCACTTGATGAAGTTCTGAGCGATGTGGAAAACAGTACAATTCATGAGATACCTCCGAGAGAGAGAGAGAATTTATTTTTTCTTTTAAAAAGATCCTCACCCAAGGATATATTTTAACTAATTTTTAGAGAGAGAGGAAGGGAGGATGAAAGGATGAGATGGAGGGAGGAAGGGAGAGAAGGAAAGGGAAAGAGAGGGAAAGAGAAATATTGATGTGATAGAGAAACATCACTTGGTTGCCTCTTGTAGACACCTTGACAGGGGAGTTAAGCCTGCAATCTTAATTATATGCCCTGTCTGGGAATCAAACCTGCCACCTTTTGGTGTATGGGACGACGTTCCAACCCACTGAACCATCCGGGCAGGGTGAAATTTCTGTTTCAGAACCAAAGTGACAGTTTCAATTCACTTGTCTGATCAGTTAGTTTTTGGATTGAGCAATTCTTGATTTCTTTCTTTTTTTTTTATTTCAGGAGACTTGCATGATTTCTCATTTTAAGCACAAAATGAGACCTTATGAATATTTTGCATTGCACACTTAAACTACAGTAAGCAAAGAGAGACTGTATTGGCTTATATAATCAAACTACTGAAATGCAAAGAAGGAATAGCCTTAAGGACCCAGGGACTTGTAAGCTGTCAGATCTCTTTCTCTTCCTCTGCTCTTTTCTGCACGCTGCCTGCATTCTTCTGGCTGTCTCCACGAGGCTGCAGGCATGATGCTAGACCACTCCATACTTCCATCCCCACTGCCTTAAAATGAAGAAGTGAGAGCCTTCTTGGTTGGTTAGGGAAAGATGCTAATAGGATCTCCTTAGATCACATGGCCTTCCCGGACCCAGCCCCTGATTCTGAGGAGAGGAGGAAGGATGATGGGGCCCACTTGGGGCATGTACCTATCTCTAACCAATAGGTCTGGAGGCACTGGGACTGGAAAAGTTGAAATTGGATTGTAGTTCCCCAAAGAAGAGGACAAAACAACCAAGGCTATCACTGAAGGGCTTTGGGCCCGTTTATTTGCAGTTTGAGGTGCAGCTGAAAGTGTGGCTTCCTGCAAGCTTCCCTGGGAGCTAATGTCTCCAGTGGAGATCTGGTGCGACCTTTGGATCTGTCCTGGGATCTCATGTTCCCAGTGGTTGAAAATGGGTTGTGGCAGGGACTCCCCAGCTCTACCAAACTCATTTCCCCTTTTTTCCTGGGCCTAGAGCTGAACGACATTTTGCAGCCACCCTTGCAGTATTGACGAAATAACTGAACTCCAACCAAAGGACTGTGATTGGAAGAGCTGCGTGCCACCTCCAAGTTTGACCCCTAAAGCGGGCCCCCTCCCCCACCCTTCATGCTCTTTCCCTTACTGCCAGTTTGATGCAGATGGGCATGGCAGCTGCAGGCCACACGCTGAAGGTGGTGGAACCGCAAGATGGAAGGAGCATAGGGTCCTGAATCCCTGCTTGGAGGGGAGCCATCTGTCTGTCAGGAAATCCATGTTAGACCCTATATGAGGGAGAAAAGAAACTGTTGGAGTGATGATCAGTTTCAGAGTTTGGTACAGCGCTGAGCGCCACCTTAACCAACAGATAGATTTCCCTCGCTGTCTTCATCTCCATCGTCCCCATTTTCCCTAATAGCTGCAGGCGGAAGCTGGAACCAACAGAGCTGGGGTTGATTCCTGGCTCGGCTACTTACCAGCAATGTCACTTCAGGCAGGTCACCCAACTGCTTTGAGAGGCAATTTTCTTATCTGTGGAATAATCATGCCTACGTTACCAGGCTCATGTGCAGTTTGAACTATACAGGGTATCTAAAAATGCTCGAACTGCAGATTCTGGGTGTTGATAGTATTGTGTTTTTTCCCCCCAAATTTCCACAAGGTAGCTTCATCCGGAATGACTTCCCACCTGGTTTTGGCCGCTTTGGAAAATAGCTTGTCAGCGAGGAGATTCTTCAGTCTCAGGAAAAAGCCTTCCTGACCCAGAACACTAAATTATGTCCTTGGGCTGCGGCAAAGTGCCGCTGCCATCCATCCATCCTTTTCTCTACCAAGAGGCAAACAGCAGTAGCTATCAGACCGCAGGCTCTCGCTCTGCCTCTCTGGAACTCCTCGGCTAGGAGTAATTCTCAGTTTCAGGCTCACAGCCCTCTGCTTCTCTTATTCATTTACTCATTCATTCCTCCACCCACTAATTCACTCATTTGTCTATTGACACCTATGCCCATCTGCTTGTCCATTCATCCAGGCAACACAACTATGGATGCCTGCCGACTCTGTGCTGGAGATACAGAAGTGAAAGGAAAGGCCGACCCTCATCCCCAGGAAGCACCAGCTCTAAAGAAAGGTCAGAGAAGAGAGTGACAAGTGCAGGGGCCAATGCAGGGTGCTGTGGGGGCTCATGAACGGCATTCCCCAAGTAGTGATGCCAAAGACAAGTGTTTTTTTTTTCCAGGCAAAAAGATGACAAAGCTGTTTCTACCACAATTACCAGATATCCTTGAAATCAAGTTATTGGGGTCTCCCACTCGTTGACTGCATCACTTAGATACATCATCACGAGCACCACTGCCACCAGCACCTCTCTATCTAAGCACCCTTCTGTTCAACGTCCAAACTTCCATGTAACCCCAAAGCTATCCAAACCTCTTTCATGCCTAGCTCCCTCCCCATGACCACCAACAATGCACTCAAAGGGTCATAAACATCTAATGTAAGGCATTGTGGCTGATGTATGTATGGTCCTAAAGGTGTTCAGTACACACACACACACACACACACACACGCTTTAAAATGTAATATATAGGTATATGTGTTTTCATACATACATTTACACACAAGACATAAATACATAGAGTGTATAATTTCCAAATTTCCAAAACATCTAATTGTTCAGTTGATAGTTACCTGTCGCTACCTCAGACACCAAACTTTATTAAATTTCCCCCAAAGCAGAAGTATCAGACAGCCTATGGCTGCTTACTTTGCTGTCATAGAAAGCCAACAGACCTAATAAACTTTGGAGGAACCTGGCTCATACAAAATTATTTTACTTTTTTCCTTTGAGAAAGCTTTATTATTGAGACGTTGCTAAGGATTTCTTTCCTTCCTCTGGTGCTTAGAATAATGTGTCCCTGTGATACATACCAAAGTGTGAATGACTGACAGTAACTGAATATTTAGCGAGGGGGACGATGGGATTTTTTTTTTTTTACATTGTTATCTCTACCCTACCCCTTCCTGGTGGTATCTGTCGTTAATGACTCCCAAACTGCTAGGTTTTTTTTATGGCCACAAGTCACCCTTAAAATTGAGAAGGAGGAGGGAAGCTTTTTCTTAGGTTTTGTTAATAATAGCAATGAGAAAAACAATGCTGGCAATAATAGCATTAATCAACACATAATTAACAATCACAGGACTCATTTACTCCTATTCATTTATGTGTTGCTTCAGTTAGGTCTCATAACTGCTCTCTGAGATAGGTTCTAATATTATCACCCTGGTCTTACAGATGCGGAAGGTGAGGCACAGAGAGGTTTAGTGACCTATCCAAAGTCACACAGCAGCGGCAGAGACAGGATTTGAACACAGGCGGTCTGGCTCTAGACTTCATCCTCTTTGCCACTGGACATGTTGCTTTGAACTCTTACGGAACCCAGCCCTGGAAGAGCCCACTGAGAGGAGCAGGACAGGTTCCAAGAACCCTCCAAAGACCCCTGGCTCTGAACTGGTGGCCCCAAGCCTCTGGGTCTCCTTCTCAGCAGGGGGCGCCCCTAATCCACATTTTCTGGGTTCTCTCTTCACCACAGATGCTGGGCTGATCTGCATTAGGCAAAGCCCTGAGCTTCAAACTTTTATTCTTCCTGAAGTAGAGGCTACTAATCAAAGGCCTCACAAACACCAGTACATGGACACAATCCAGGGAATGATCCAGCACATGACTCCGAGACCTGCAATGGATATTGATAACCAGGAGCCCAATAAGCTTGCACAGGCCCCAGGCCAATAGCAGCCCTTTCTGACTCCAGGGAAACCACAAAGACAGCAGAGGCAGGGCTTTTCCTGACCACACTCAGACTAGCCCCAGCTCTCAGGGTGGCCTGGAGCGGACCAGTCCCTCCACCTGGTTACAAGGTTACGGGTCCACGCTGTACTCACTGGAATGAGTGCTTCAGTGTTTTCTCTCGAGAGACCTCTGTCACAGTCTTTGCAGGACATTAGCTTAGGGGCACACCCCAGAAGGCCAGACTTCAACCTGCACCGTAGCGAGAAATGCAGACCAAGTTTGGGAGGGTTTGTCCCTGCACCGTGGCGAGAGGAGAACAGATCCGTGGGGGTCCTCCCTCTGCCCTGCACTTGGAATGCTCTGCCATCAAGACTGGGTGAGGGCCGAGACCGGTTTGGCTCAGTGGATAGAGCATCGACCTGCAGACTGAAAGGTCCCAGGTTTGATTACAGTCGGGGGCATGTACCTTGCTTGCGGGCACAACTCCAGTAGGGGGCGTGCAAGAGGCGGCTGATCAATGTCTTTCTCTCATAGATGTTTCTGACTTTCTATCCCTCTCCCTTCCTCTCTGTGAAAAATCAATAAAATATGTTTTTTAAAAAAGGGTGTTAGATTAAAAAAAAAAAAAGACTGGGCGAGGGGCCTCACTTCCTGGGGCCTCTCACACCCTGAGGAGCCAGCAGGCTCAGGGCCCCCTCTTCAGCCTCTCCAGCGACCTCTTTTCTTTGCTGTCTAAGCTTTAGTATAAGGAATCTGATTCAAAACTCAGGGAGAGGGAAAACAGAGAGGGAGGGACTAAAAAGAAGTTGCTTGAGTCCAGATTCTAGTCCTGCCCCAGGGGCTGAGCAGCCCAGGCACAGGTTCTCCTGTGTGAAATGAAGAGAGTAAACCTCCCTCCTGAGGTCATGGCGCACAGACAGTGATTTAACGCATGTACAGCTTTCAGCACAGTGCTTGGTCCTCAGAGGGCACTCAGGGGGAGCTTGGCCAGCCCTCTGTGGAGAGGGATCCTTCACGCTCTCGCTATTGTGATCATTTTTCGTACCAGGGCAGGTTACCCCACTCTGGGTGACTTCTGTCTCCCCCTGGAGAACAGGATGCCCCTTCCACTCACCCCGAACAAACCAAAACTCCCTCCTTCAAGGTAGTTAACTAGATGCCATGCACAAGTTCCCTCTCCCGGAATCAGGCCCCTGGGCATTTATCCTCGGGACGAAGTGGCTTGGAGTTGAGGTCAGTTGAAGTTCAAGAGGGCCTCAGTTCTGACTTCTGCTGTTTATTGAGTTGTGGCATTTGTGAGCCAGAGCACTCGGCCTCCAGGGCCAAGACCACAGGCGCAACAATGCGGCCCTTCTCCCGTGGCCTTTACCTTCCGGGAGCAGGCGGGGTGTGGCCAGAACTTCTGGGTGGCAAGAGCACCGGGTGTGGTGAGAACACTGGGTGTGGCTGCCCTGGGTAGGCCTTGGGGAAGGCAGCCGAGAAAGAAGCCGTGGTGGCCCGGGTCTGAATGCTGGGGTCCTGCCCTGTGGTGGAGCAGCTGGGGGAACTCAGGTTCTTTGCTCCGCAGACACGACCATAACAGCAACAATAGCAATAACAATAGCAACAATAGCAATAACAATAGCAAGCCTTGGCTGAGGACTGAGCAGCTCCGTGTGGCTCTCCACAGCACCCCCTTCATTTTCAGGACCAGCAGCTGAGCCGAAACCGGTTTGGCTCAGTGGATAGAGCGTTGTGGGCCTGTGGACTGAAAGGTCCCGGGGTTCGATTCCGGTCAAGGGCATGTACCTTGGTTGCGGGCACCTTCCCAATGGGGGTTGTGCAGGAGGCAGCTGATTGATGTTTCTCTCTCATGGATGTTTCTGACTCTCTATCTCTCGCAATTCCTCTCTTTAAAAAAATCAATAAAATATATTTTTTAAAAAAAGACCAGCAGCTGTGTGAATCCCAGCACCACCTCTCACAGGCTGTGTGAACTTGGGTGATTACTTCTCTGTTCTTCAAAATGTGCTCTGTAAGTGGGGTGGTTAGAAGCACCTTCTTGAGGGCAGGGCTGGAGGTACCCACTTGACCCCATGGCCAAGGAGCAGGAGCCCCAGAAGAGGAAGGTAGAAATAGATTATGAGATGTCAGAGTTAGGGGGATTTATTTTAGTGACTTTAGGATGCTGGTTCTCCATAGGTATAAGTATGCAAAGAAAAGATTGACCAAATAAGGAATTAAAAATAAGATTTTAGATTAAAGGACCCACCTTCATCCTGAAAGAAAAGAAACCAATTGGCAACAGCAGTAATTGAGCAGAGTCTTGAGCCCAATGAAGTCCAGTGTAAACAGCCGAGATCAACTACGCAAAACATTTCAATCAAGTAAATAAAGAGCATGGTATGTGAAAGCTGTAAAACAAACAAATGAAAAACCAAAAATGAAAACACACCTTCCTCTTCAGGTTGTAGGAGGATTGATTGAGAAAGCCCCAGAATGGTTTCTGGCCCACGGTCATGTTGAGTACACGCTAGCCGTTTCTAGCACAGACTTCACATGTGGGACTGACGGCCATTCTAACAGTCCTGTGAAGCAGGTCCTTCAGAGGAGGGGTTTCCGCACTCTGAAAGAAGCAAGCAAAGCTGGATTTGATCGCAGGATTTACCTGACTCTGAACCCCAAATTCCGAGCCCCAGATCATGGTGCCTCGCTGCCTTTCATGTACCGGCTTCCCTTGAAGAAACATTGATTGAGCCCCTTTTTCTATGAACCAAGCCATTGTGACTTTATTTTATTCATTGGATATTCCAATTTCACTCAGTTTATCAGCTCTTCCAACTGGCCATGGGGCTGGGTCCTGGATCCATGGAGCAGGAGGATGTTGGTCATCCCCCTCGGGAGCTCGCTGGCCCACGGGCCAATCTGCCAATAAAGAGGAGCCCCTGAGCTGGGATTGAGCACCTTTGCAAGTCTAATGACTCTCTCTGCTCCTGACTCCATGGGGACAATTTCTTGAACTTCCTTACCTCTTGTGAGGGCCTTGACTAAAGACATCTACTGTTTCGCTTAAACTTCTCATTTCTAAGTTGAGGTTTGAAGTAGACTGTTAAATAAAAAGAAAAGAAGGAAGAGACATTGATCCTTGAAAACTAGAAGCATTTGATTAGGATTTGAGGAAACACCCTCCCGCTTTTCCCCCCTCACCGCCCCCTCACCCCCCACACACCAGAGTACACACCCCGCTGGGCAAGGGCCCTCTCTCAGCAGCTGGCTTTGGAAAATTGCTTCCAGATTCTAGAAAGAGGTCAGGGAAATGTCAGTCACTGAGAAAGTGGGGGGAAAGTAGTTGAGGACATGGGCTATCTGCAGGTGTAACCCACCCACAAAATGTGCTGGAGATTGCTGCCTAAGGCAACTCGGAATGCAAATAAATGAAACGCAAGCATTTACAAAACAATTATGGAATACCCTATAGGCACTAGGCTAATCAGTGGGGATTTAAGATTAAAAAAAAAACACAACACACAAAAAACAATCCCTGCCCTCGGGTGCCTCAAAGTATAATCTGGGACTAAATGTAAACAAAGAAAGGTGTCACTTAATCAACTGAGTGAAGAGTGTTCAAAGGCTCCATGTGACAATAAAACTGTGTGGCCAGGAGGGAGTCCCGGAAAAGGGGGCATTTGAGTCCACTCCCTTGTTTGAGTTTATGAGTCCCCAGGAGGCCCCAGTTCCAATCAGAGTGTGAGCTGCCTGGGCCAGAGAAAGTTCTTTTGGACTCTCCATACCTGGGACTTTTATCACATTAGTCCTCATGGAGACGCTTCCTTTGTGCCGGAGGTTGTTCTAAGCACTTGATACCCGTGGCATAGAGGTACCATCCTCCCAACAACTTCAAAATTTGAGGCCCTGAGAGGTTAAGTAATTTTTTCAAGGTGGATCATCCCATACAGCTAGTTAGGAGGAAGGAAGGGTGATCTGGAGCTAGGCCCCTGCCCTTACCACGCAGCTATAGTTCTTCTATAGGCACGAAAACAGTGGTCTGGGTCCGTGGTCGGCAAACTGCGGCTCTCGAGCCACATGCAGCTCTCGAGCCGCAGTTTGCTGACCACTGGTCTGGGTTCTTTGGTTCCTTGATCCTGGGTGGATGGGACCCAATTTAGGCTTGCCTCTCATTGCAATTTAATTATGTGGCATGGAGCTACTCTAGTTTCATGTAAGTATGGGCCTCATGTGCCGGTATCTGTGAACCTGACTGCCTCTGGGTGCTCAGGGGAAACAAAATTTCCTACTAGGAACACCATACGACCCAAACCCAAAGCCCGTGAGTCAGGGTCTTATCCGAAAACAGGTGGTCCAAGATCACACAGCAGCAGGACTGGGACTAGAAGTCAGTTTCCCTGGCTTCAGTAATGGCTTTTTATTCTTGGAAAGGAAAAGAAAGGGGGACTTAAAATGCACACAAATGAAGTTTTGAGAACATCAAGCCCCACTTACAAATATATTTCTCTTTTTCTCTCTCTCTCTTTTTGCCAGCTAATTATTTTTTGTTTTTCAAATACAGTTCACTTACAATATTATATTAGTTTCAGGTGTACACCTCAGTGATTAGACATTATATAACTTACTAAGTGATCATCATGGTAAACCTAGTACCCATATGACACCATATATAGTTATTGGAATATTATTGATTATACTGCCTCAGCTATACTTTACATCCCATGACCATCCTGTAACAACCAATTTGTATTACTTAATCCCTTTACCTTTTGCACCCATACCCTCATCCTCCCTCCCATCTGTCAAAATGTTCTCTGTATCTATGAGTCTGTTTTTGTTCTGCTCACTAGTTTTTTAGATTCAATTGTTGATAGATAGGTATTTATTGCCATTTTATTGTTCATATTTTTACCTTTTTTCTTCTTTTTCTTCTTAAAGAAGACCTTTTAACATTTCATATAATACTGGTTTGGTGTTGATGAACACCTTTAGTTTTTTTCTTGTCTGGGAACCTCTTTAGTCTCTTTCTTTCTTTCTTTCTTTCTTTCTTTCTTTCTTTCTTTCTTATTTCTTTCTTTTCTTCCTTTCTTTCTTTTTATTTTTGTTCTTTCTTTTTAAAAAATTTTTTTAAAAAAAATCTATTTTAGAAAGAGAGGAAGGGAGAGGGATAGAGAGATGAAAACATCAATGAGACAGTAACATTGATCAGCTACCTCCTGCATGCCCCCTACTGGAAATTGAGCCCACAACCCGGGCATATGTCCTGGCCAGGACCTGTTGGTTCATGTGTCACACTGAGCCACACTGGCCAAGCCCTTTATCTGTTCTTTGATTTTAAATGATTGCTTTGCTAGGTACAGTACTTTTGGTTGTAGGTCCTTGCTTTTCATCACTTTGAATATTTCTTGCCACTCCCTTCTGACCTGGAAAGTTTCTATTTAGAAATCAGCTGACAATCTTATGGGAGCTCCTCTGTAGGTAACTAACTGCTTTTCTCTTGCTGCTTTTAAGATTCTGTCTTTGTCTTTAACTTTTGACATTTTAATTATGATGTTTCTTGGTGTGGGCCTCTTTGAGTTCATCTTATTTGGGACTCTGTGTTTATTTCCTTTACTAGGTTAGAATAATTTTGTTATTATTTTTTCAAACAGGTTTTCAAACATATTGCTAATGTACGCCAAAATTGAAGATTTAAGTGGGTATCGTAGTTTTTTCCCTTCATTTGTGAGGGATAGGATCCCTTAGGGTAGGGACTTTGTGGAACCCCTAGATGGGGTAGAAGCCCAGGGCCCAGTGAGAATGGGAGAGGTCAGGCCCAGAGGTCAGGCAAAGAGACAAGTCTGGTTTTAGATTTTTGAGGAAGGTGTTTGAGAGCAAGTGGACTTGAGAAGCCTACAGGGCTTTGGAGAGATTGCAAAATGAGTTGAGTTAAACAGAAATTGGATGCTTGACAGGACCTCAGAGTCGTTCTCAGATTTTTTTTGTTTTTGTTTTGTTAGAGCCTCAGGACTTTCAATGGTTAGGCAGAGAAGGGCCTAGGGCTCTAAGGTGTTGGCCTGGGGGTGGCCTGGAAGTTTAGAGGGTTGAAGATAAGGCTCTCAACCCCGCCCACTTCCAAGTCCTAAAGGTATTAGATTGGGATTCAGAGAATGCAATTCTAGGGCCTGGAGGGGAGGGGAGGGGAGAGGAAGGTGCCTCTGGAATCCAGGAAGCCTGGAAGAGCCAGAAAGCAGTCACTGTTTCAATTCAATTCAACTAATTCAATTCAACACTGCCTTGTACCAGGCGTGGTGATGGAAGGAAAAGTATAAAAATGAACAGTTAAACTCTTGCTGCCTGCAAGAAGTTTATACTCTAAAGGTAGAGACAGGCCCTGGCTGGTTTGGCTTAGTGGATCAAGCGTCAGCCTGCAAACTGAAAAGTCCCAGGTTCGATTCTGGTCAAGGGCACATGCCTGGGTTGTGGGCACAATCCCCAGTGGGAGACTTGCAGGAGGCAGCTGATCCATGATTCTCTCTTATCATGGATATTTCTATTCCTCTCCCCCTCTTTCTTCCTCTCTGAAATCAATAAAAATATACTTAAAATAAAATAAAGGTAGAGAGAGGTAAAAAACACAAATGAATATTTAATAACAAATGGAATGAGACATGCCATGAAGACAGCTGGGTCAGAGAATAAAGGAGGAGCACACTTTAGGTAGGTCCTCTGAGGAAGTTCCTGTTCCTCTGCAGCTTGCAGGATGAGGAGCCCCGGAAGTGTCCTCCAATGAGCAGCTGAGCTGTCTGTGTTATTCCCTTCTCCAGATTCAGATCCCTTCTAACCCCCTGGCTTCATTCAGCCTCTGAAGCTTTTTTAAAAATTAAAAATATATATATATATTGTGTCTTCTGCTGTAGACTGTTGCATTGTACGTGGAAATGGAAGTCACATGAGTTATTTTCATGGACTTTTTTCTTTTATAGCTATGTATTTGTCACAAATACGATATCTTTATACAAATAAATTGATTAATAACTGACAACTTCCATAATTTTGTTCCCATTTCCAACTTAGGACCAAGCAGTCTTGAAGTCCAATTTAGGACCAAGCCAAATGCACACCCCTAGCCAATCACACAGGATGCGCTGCTTCTAGTTAGCTCGCCTACACCTTCCCCATGCCAACAGCCTCCAACTGGGGCACACTTGAAGCTTTTCTTTTTTTCCACTATAAAGCTTTTCCTCTCCTCTGCCTGCCTTTGAGTCTCTGCCAAATCAAGTGATGGTGGCTGACTTTCTTGCTCTGCGAGGCTCTGAATTAATAGCCTCTGCCTGTTCACATTTGGTCGGTCTTCATGTATTTCCACACATTGTAGGAAGCTAGTAAAAACTTGCTCAGGCAATAATAATTTCATTTCACTTATTGTCACAGATGCAAAACCCTAAACACAACATCAGCTAAACAAATTTTACATGACATTAATTTATTCAAAGTAATATATCCCTGCCCAAAGATATAAAGAGATGGTTCCACATTTTAAAAAACTATCACTGTAATTTACCACATTAATGGTCTAAAGAAGAAAAACCAGAGTATGTGAGTAAAGAATGTTTGTTAAGGTTTAACACATATTTACAATAATAACACTCAGAAACTAGAAAAAAGAGAGAAACCTCTTTTTAGCAAAATCCTATAACAGAAGTCATACTTATTAAAGAAATTTTGGATACATCTTCAGGAAGATCATAATATGGCAAGCGTACCACTAATGCTTTTACATGATACTGCAGAATTTACCCACACCATCAGATAGGAACAAAGCATAAGAAACATGAGGATTGAAAGGAAAAATCAAGTAGTTATTACTGCAGGAATTATAATTATCCTCATTAAAAACCACACAACTCAATAGCATCATCAAGGAAAGTAATAGAACTAATTAAAGTAGTTCAACCTGTTTGCCAGATTCAGGATTACCTTATGAAACCAATAGTGTTCCCGTAAAACAGAAACTAGAGTGTACAATGGAAATAAAGAGGGAAGAGCGGACAGCAGGCCCACTCCAAATGTTTGTGGTACCAGGGGCAAGAATATAAATTAAGACCACATTATGTATTTAAAATATCTACGATTAAATATCATGCCTGCCCGTGGGGGCTCTGTGGTTGAGCATGGAGAACCAGGAGGTCACGGTAGGTTTCCTCTCAGGGCACATGCCTGGGTTGCAGGCTTGATCCCCAGTTGGGGGCATGCAGGAGGTAGCCAATCGATTCTCTCTCATCATTGATGTTTCTATCTCCTTCCCTCTCCCTTCCTCTCTGAAATCAATAAAAATATATTTTGAAAAAGCAAAGCTACTTAGATTAAGCTATAAAATGAGAGTACATTTAACATATCTCCAAGCAAGTTTTGCTTATTTCACCATCTCACCATCTGAAAGGGGAGACAGAGGACTATGCTTCTTTTTGCCACTATGTCATTTGGCATATGTGTAGGTCAAGAAATACACTCCAAGACAGATTTGCGTACAGGTGGCTTAATGAAGAAAAATACCTGTAATATAGAATGAATTTTGCATGAGTCAGAGAAATAGGATTGGGCAATGGAGAAGCTGAGAAGTTTAATTTTTGGAAATTAGTGTTTTTATAAAATACAAAATATTATCTATGATTAATATTACATATTATATAAAATATAAACTATCATTAAATGTTTATATAAAAATAAAACCATTTATAATTCTAGTACTTAATATCCATGGAGTTGCAATGTAAAAATTCAGTATCATGCTTCATGTATATTATGTTTAACTCCACATTTTTCTTTGTCTTTCATTTTCAGCAGTTTGATTATGATGTGTCTTGGTGGGGATTTCTTTCAGTTCATCATTTTTGGGATTCATTCAGCTACTTGAATCTGTAAGGTTTTGTTTGTTTTGTCTTTCAACAAATTAGGAGAGTTTTCAGACATCATTTATTCAAATATTTCTTAAGACCTGCACTTTCTTTACTCTTTTAGAACTTCAATGGCATGAATGTTAGATCTTTTATTATTTTCCCACAAGCCCCTGAGGCTGTGTTCATTTTTTTTTTCAATTTATTTTCTCTCTGTTGCTCAGACTGGATAATTTGTATTGATTTATCTTCAAGTTTACTGACTCCTTCCTCTGTAATCTCCACTTTGCTATTGACCCATTCAGTGAGTATTTTTATTTTGGATATCGTATTTTTCAATTCTAAATTGCCATTTGATTCTTTTTTTTTATGTCTTTTACTTTTTTACTGCTATATTATAGTTTCCCATTTGTTTCAAGAGTGTTCATAATTGTTTTTAGAATGTTTATGATAGTTCCTTTAAAATCTTGGCCAGATAGTTCCAACACTTCTGTCTTTGGGCATTAATATCTGTTGCTTTATTTTCTCCTACAAGATGAGATTTTCCTGGTTTTTGCTGTGCCAAGTAATTTTGGATTATGACTTAGAAATTCTGTGTGGTATGTTATGAGACTTTGGTTTCTCTTTAAGTCTTCTATTTTAGCAGGCAGTCAACCCATTTAGATTTAGAACACACATCCTGGCCCACTTCTGTGGGCTGTGGTTTGAATGTTAATTTACCTTTTGAACCTTTGCAGTGCTGTTCTGGACTGCCCCACTGTGCATGGCTGAGAGGCCAGTCTGAAACCTGGGTGGTATTCCACACTGCAGCCCAGTTCTCAAAGCCATTGCTGTGTTGACTCTGGCCAGTTTTAATGCTTGGGCCACTCAGAGATGAGCCTGGGACTTGATACTTAGATGTAAAAGGTCTCTTTCTTCTGCTCCCTCTTTTTCATAATCCTTTCCCAACTGTCTAGCTGGAAAGGGAAGAGGATGCTGTCTCTCTGTGGTTAGTTAGTGCTGGGCCAGCATTGACTACAGGGTTCCATCCCACATTTGCTCACCACTATGCTTGGTGGGGAGAAGAAGCAATGCCTTTGCTTACATTTATTTAATGTAGAACAGAGACAGACAGCAGGTCCAAATGCAAAACCTAAAACTATAAAACTTCTAGAAGAAATAGGGGGAAATCTTGGAGATCTTGGAGTAGGTAAAGATTTTTTTAGATAAACAAAAAAGCATGAACCATTAAAAATGATAAATTGAAACTTCATCAAATTAAAAACACCTGCTGTTTGAAAGTTACTGTTAAGAGGATGAAAAGACAAGCTGCAATTGGGGAGAAAATATTAGCAAAAGAGAACCTACCTCTAGAATAGATAGAGATTTCTCAAAACTCAGTAATTGGAAAACAAACAACCTAATAAAAACATGGGCAAGAGACTTGACCAGACACTCCACCAAAGAAGATATATGGATAGCAAATAAAGCACATGAAAAGATGCTCATCATAAGTCATGAGGGAAATACAATTTAAACCATAATGAGGTACTGCTCCACTTACTAGGATGGATAAAACAAAACAAAACACTGGAGTACCTGCGAACGCTCATACCTTGCTGCTGGTAGAAGTGCAAAATGGTACAGTACCTGAAAAGCTGCTTGGCAGTTTGCTTCAGCACTAACATGCACTCACCACACAATCCAGCAATTGCATTTTTAAGCATTTGTCCAAGAGAAATGAAAATTTATGTTAACACAAAAACCTGTATGTGAATATTTGTAGCAGCTCTATTCATAGTGGTCTCAAACTGGAAACAATCCAAATATCCTTCAACTGGAGAATGTACAAGCGTATTGTAGTTCTTGAATGATTAAGAGGAACAAATTACTGATACATATAGCATGGATGAATACCTAATGCCAAGCGATAGAAAGTCAAGTGATGGAAGCCATACTCAAAAGGCTACATCTCTTCTGAAAAAGGCAAAAGATCACGTAAGTAAAACAGGTGGGGATTGACTACTAAGAGCCATGAATTTTAGGGAGGATAAGATTGTTCTAGGTTTTGATTGTGGTGACTACCTGAGTGTATGTGCTTGTTAAATTCACTAGAAGCTGCACTAAAAAGATTATTTTACTTTATGTAAATTATACCTCAATATACCTGATATACCTGACATTTAAAAAAAAAATCTATCAAGCTTCATTTATGGAAATCAACAAATTTTCCCCTCGTTACTATTTGGAGAGTTCTGGCTGTGCAATTATTGAAGAATTAAGAGTATTTTTCTAGTTAAGAAATGGATAAGTGGGGCCTGGGATCGTGGGGAGGGCATCCCAGAAGACAGCCCATGTATGAGCAAAGGCAAGCAGATGTGATTGAGTTTTGAGAGGCGGCACCAAAATAACCTGGCGTCACTCAGAGGAGAAATCTGTTTAATACTTAAGAAAGCAGGCTGTGGAGTTAGACAGCCTGAATTTGAACCTGGTTTTTCTACTTCTTATCTTTGTGACTGTCAATGTAAGAAACATTTAAACCTATAGATAATTTTTGTGAGTTTATTTGAGCTAAACCCATGACAATTTGCAGGAAGCATAATCTCAGTTGATTGAGTAAATGCTCCAGATATATGTCAGTTTGCACCTTATTTTATACATTGTAATAAAAAGAGAGCCGAGACCGGTTTGGTTCAGTGGATAGAGCATCGGCCTGCGGACTGAAAGGTCCCGGGTTCGATTCCAGTTGGGGGCATGTACCTTGCTTGCGGGCACAACTCCAGTAAGGGGCGTGCAGGAGGCGGCTGATGATGTCTCTCTCTCATCGATGTTTCTGACTTTCTATCCCTCTCCCTTCCTTTCTGTAAAAAAATCAATAAAATATATTTAAAAAAAAAAGAGAAAGACAATTAAGTGGGTTACATGAAATCCATTGGTGATAGATTAGAGAGGCAGAAGAAAGCAAAGCTGGGGAATTTCTGAGATTGAATAAAGTGTAAAACGAATAGGCATATCCATCTCTTATACAGGTGGGTACAGGATAGTTAAGTGTCAACAATTAACATGATAGGAATAACAACGCGGGGATCTGTGGTTTCTGCTGGTGAAGTACTTGTGCTTTGAGGGGTCTAGAAAAAGGGAGACTTCTTTGATATTCTGTTATAGTAAGTGCAAAAAGACAATAGATAGGCTCAATTAAAGATTGACTTTTCTCAGGAAGGATTCTAGCCTAGGCCATTACTACCCACCATAATCTGCTTTTAGTTAAAAGTTGTAATTTCAGACCATCCTATGTGGTTATTGTAGGTCTCTGAGTTAGCAAGGCCACCACACAGGCCTCCTCTGAACTTGTCAGGTTAGTATGTGGCCCCTTTTTGTCCAGATGGGCACGTTACTTTGTGCCCCAATTTCCATCTGCATAAAGAGAATGATAATAGTTACATACCTTACAGGATTGAGAATTGAACTAATTAATACCCTCAAGTGCTTAGAATAGTGCTGAACATACAGTACATGCTCAATTAATGATAATAGATAAGGCTTTGGAGTGGCACAGGGCTGAATTAAGAAGAACCAGTTCAGGTGCCAGTGAGTTCCACGGAAGGCTTTTAAAAGGTGGGGCAGCAACATGATCAGATCTTTGTTTTGGAAGGGTGGCCCCGTGGCTGCTGTGGAGGATTGAAGTAAGACAGTGAGAGACTTCTGTGATAGTCCTAGAGGCCTGAGCGGGGGCAAGGGAATACCGGTTCTGTGTCTCTGGAGAATGCGAACACACTAAGTCTTGAGAGAAGGAAGAAACATCAAATGCATTCAGTGCGAAGAGATGTGGTTGAAGAGCTTGAGGATCCAGCTTCTGTCTTCTCTCCTTAACCCAGACCATTCAGGATGCTCAGAGGAAATGAAAAACCATGGACATAATGAGCAGAAGCATTCAAAGCAATAAACATGTCTACCTAAACTTGGTGAGAACTGCATTCCCACACCCCTATTAATAAGTTTAAAAAGAATTCTAATTTACAACATGTGTCATACTAATTCGGGAATCACTCTATACAGAGAGTGTCTGGGAAAGGCCCCTGAGCTGATTGATTGTCATCTGAATGTAGGGGTGTCCGGCAGAGCCATGCCCTGGAAACATACCTTGCCAGAGGCAGATGTGTTGTCAGCCTGACCTTCAGCTCAGGCTCCAGGGTGGGTTTCATTATCTAAATCCAGCCAAGCACCAGGAACAAACACAATTATCTGGGCCTATCCAGAAGTGATTATTACAAAGAAGCCACAAGTATGCACATAATCTCCTTTGTCTTAGGCTTTAGTAAAACTTCCTGGTATTTTGCTGTATAAAATAAAAGCTCTGAGCTGTATTGGCTCTGGGTCACTGTCTCTCCATCAGAGGACAGTTATTCTACCTGGCCCCAGCTTTTTCCTTCTATCTCTGTGTCTTTTTCTTTTATTTTCTCAGTTCCCAGTCGCCCTTACTGAGGAATTGAACCACTTTCTAGCCACACTGGATGCAGAAAAGAGAGAAATATTTATAACTCTACATATATATTGCACCATTACTAGCCATCATGACTGTGGCCACCTCAGATAACAGGAAATGGTAACAGGTTCAATTTACACATCGAAATGAAATGTACCCTTGAAGGGCAGTTCATTGTTAAGTTTTACAGGTACGCATGTGTACACACACACACACACCTCTAGTCATGAATAGCTTAACTTGTACATCTATATACAGTGGTACGAGATACGAGTGCCCTAACATACGAGATTTTTGAGATACGAGCTGTCGAGCGAACGATTTTTGCTTTGAAATACGAGCAACAGTTGAGATACGAGTAATCGCGCAGATCGGCCGGCTGCACATGACCCACCAGTTTCCCACGCCTCAAGGTTACGGAACAAATTAAACTGGTATCTCGAGGTACCACTGTATTTTTATTACCATCTGAACAGAGCCACTTCCTTTCTTTAATGCACACTAGAATTGATAGCTTGTCCCAGCAAGATTCCAATCCCTTCTTCTTAAATCCAACATTTAAAATATTGGGCAATGATTATGAGTGTGTGTGTGTGTGTGTGTGTGTGTGTGTGTGTGTGTGTATGCATGCACTGAACATCCTTACTTTGTTCAATCACTCCTCAATAGTTTCTCATAAAATCTATACTTGTCACATCCTCATTATTCATCTGGGCAGAATCCAGCTTTAACATACAATCTCCTAAATTGGTCTCATTTTGAACTCAACAAGGGTCATCTCTCCATATGGGAAGTATAATGTAAGCATTACAGCCAACCATCTAGACTAATCCAAGCCAATATTCCATTAAGACATGTTACATGCAACACCTTTTTGAGCTTGTAGTCATGTATCTCAGCATAAAAGTTTCCTGAAAAAGGCCGAGTTCAACCTTCTCCAAATCTCCTTCCAAGCCCCAGCCTGTGATGGTGAGTCACGTGATAAGTGCCAGCCAGACGTTATCTTGTGTTTTAGTAAGATGAACTTTGGGCTGGAGGAAGCTGCTTGAGATAGAACAAGCTACTATCTCAGTTACGGTTGTGTTTAGGAGGTGTGTGTGTGTGTGTGAGGGGGAGTGCGGTACAGGGAAAGTAATTACATTTTGCTTTTAACAAAATAACCCTAAATCCTCATTAGAAACGAATTGTTCCTGTGATGCTGCAACACAGCAGTGTCCATGGACATTTCTTACCAACAATGTTTATCGAGAATTATTCACTTTAATACACTTACTGGCTCCTGCCTGACTCACCGAGTTATGAATCCTTTATCTTAAAAAGCAAAGTATTTAACACATGCCTCTAAATACAAGGCACTGACTTTTTTTGGAAGCAGGTAAGGGTCATAAATAACTGACCATCCTGAGAATGCATTAGATGAGTTTGTAGATTTATGCCGGGTTGTCTGCAGCTTTATGGTTTGTGCTTGGATTTCCTGTTGGCCATAATCAGAAGACCAGGGACAATGCTTTAGGGCTGAGGTAATTTTTTTTTTTTTAAGTGCATCTTCCAGTTAGATTGGTTTTTCTTTCCAGCCATCAACGATTGCCTACCAGAGTGATTTGCTTGGAGATTTCTGAGCAGGGTCTCTCACATGTTACATTGCTAAGTTTTGTTCCTTGTGATCATTGCATCTATAGTAATCACATGATCACACTTAATATTCTGATGGTTTTATTAACAAGTATATAATACATATATTGCATACTGTATATAGTATATGAGGACTGTACAGTACAAATTTATGTTCACAGTTTGACATGACAAAATGTCATTACTGAATTCCCATTGGACTACAGAGTAGAAACAGAGAAGGTACATTAAACATTCACATCTTTAGTAAGAAAGGTTACCAAAATGTTTCAGTATTTGCAAGTATACTAATGCATGCTAAAAACCTTTACCCATTCAGTCTTATTAGCTTATAAAATATATTACACTTTATTAAAAATTTCTGCATAGTTTATACAAGTATTAAAGTACTGTAAATGTAATAATCCTGCTATACTTGCAGGTATGGTTTAAGAGATGCTAAGCAGAAAGATTATTTTGACCCTCTATCACTAAGTACATATCAGCCAAAAAAAAAAAAAGTGCTAGTATTTGTAAAACATAATATTGTAGCCCTCGTTTAATGCATGGAAAATGGCTTTGTAAGTGTATTATTTCATAAGTGGATTTGCAATCATTTAGAAATTGTTAACCTTGACCAAGAAGAGAATAAATACCGCTCTGAGCAACTTCATGTATGACAGTGATTCCTTCAAGATGACAATATTTTCAAACCAATGGATTTATTTTAAAACTTTAGATCTTTGAGATTGTCTTTAAAACAATCTAACCAGGAATGATGTGCAGATATACAGTATCAGCAATATATAGTCTTTCAAATTCCACATTAGTGCAACACTGATAGTGCAGGTGGGTGTTTAATAATGAAATATACATGTACATATGTAGTTCCCTGTAAATCTGTTCCAGGCTCTCGAAGCTTCTGCATGTTTAGCATTGCCTTAGCTGAACAAAGCTATGCTGCTAACATTCACCAAACAAGGCGCTTCAGAATGTTTAATGCCCATTTATGATGTCGCTTCACATTTTAAAACTCTAATATTTGATGGATTCAAATTTAATTTTTCTGACACTTGGATAATAACTGAATAAATTCTATAACAATTTATACACTAGCTCCATGCTTACAAATCATTCTCATCAACTTGAATATTGCAATTAAAATCACCCTTGATAGTAACATGGCACATCATTAAAACCACACACTCAAGGGCATCTTATTTGAGGTCTCCCACAATAACAGCTAAAAATGACTAAGAGACTAAATTTCTCAACTATGATAGTAAGATACAAATATATATATATATATAAAAGGAAATTTTTAGAGCCAAATAGTAACTAAAGTATGTAGACCAGCAAGGGAACAAAGAATGATGGCTTCTCTGGATGGTTCTTTCAGTAAAAATGGAACTTTGTTAATGAACTGTTAACATAATCTAAGCAAGCTAAGTATATAATGTAATAGTCTCTGCAGGGTTTTGCTTGTACTTTTGAACAGAATTTTGATATGCCATAGCAAACATTTCATTAGAACCCATGAAGCTTTCTATTAATTGGACTCAGACTCAAAGCTCATTAAAGATCAACTCTACCCTTTCTCATCCCCCTTCCCACTTTCTGTGGTTAGAATATACATAAACTGGTTTTCTCCATCAAAACAAAAACAGTCCCTTGCATTCAAACTTAATTCTTCAGTGTATTGTGGAAGAACCATTTCAAGAAATAAACACTTTGGCATGAATGTGACTAAGTATTTACAATAGAGACAATACCTACTTTCCCAAGAGCTATTTTTTTTTTAAATCCCTCAATTCATATCTTAGTTGCAACCAAACACACAATAACAAAGAAAAAGCCCAATTAGGATGTTTTAATATTCTAAACGAATTTTGCAGTGCTTAAAAAAAAAAAAAAGTAAAAACCAAGTGCCAGATAACAAGTTATTTTGCATTTCTGTACATTTCCTTTCAGTTGGTTCAGAGAGCTGTTGAGTGGGACCTCAAGGTGTGCAGTCTGTACAGCTACTTTCATTAACATAGCGCCAAAGTAAGCTCCCCACACAATTCGCAGGCCTCCAGAATCACTTCTTCACTGATGCTTTGAAAACAATGTATTCCTCCCAGTTAAAAGTTGTGTTGGATCCGGAGTTGTGGCTCGGACCAATCTTCAGGATTCCATTCTTCTCTTCTCCATCCTTTAAGAAGGGGCATTTGGTCACATGTGCCCACTTTTGACCACCGTTGCCACTTCCTTCAAATTCAGAACCAAGGCATTTCTACACATGAATTATTTTTATTGGCATTTAGACTATGGTGCTCGAAAGCCTACTTTTGAGAAATGTCCCCCAAATAATGGTGCTATTTGTCTTGAACATGAATGCAAGTCATTTTCAGTTTGTTCTTCTGACAGGATACTTGATAGTGAGAGTGCCAGCTCCAACAGTAAACTTTGGGAATTGATGAGCTACGTAGATGAATCCCTGAACTGTGATTTTCTATTTTTTTTTTAGGAATCTGTCCCCCCAATAAAGGTCTGTGTGCTTCACAATTATTTACAAATAGCGTCACTCAGGTCTTAATGAATCTACTTAGCAGATGCTTACCTGTGATATGTGTCATGAACACCAATGACAGCCAATTTGGCACCTCGTTACTCACACACTTTCTGTACGAAAGTTATGAGTAATTTGATTTGGGAATATAATTACCGCTCAACGTTTCCGTTTGCAGGAAGGTTCTCGGTACAGAAGCCATTCAGACCCCTATCCAAAAGATTCTTCACCATACGGGGCAAGTATTTTTGTGGCATCCCTACTCTCAATGCCTGATGATCTATATTAAGGACATTATAGGACTGGCGATCGGTGCATGGGTAACCCCATCGGTATCTGGCTTCGCTGGACAGTTCTGCGCAGCTGAATATGCAGAAACTGAAGTTCTAGGAACGCACTGCACAGCTAACCAAATGATGAAATCACATGAAAACCCCTAGCTGGCTTCCTCCTTTGCCCCCTTGCTCAGTGCGACCCTTTGCTCCAACTCCATGCGATGCAAATACACAGCATCCATCCCTTGAACTGACAGAGATCCCCTCCCTACCCCTCCTTACGTCAACAGCTCTAGCTTATCTTCCACTGGTGGCAAAGTCCTCCTTATTAGCTGCAGGCACGAAGGAGGGTAAAGGACTTAATGCCGATGAAGTGATAAATCCCAGTTGACAAGCAAGACTGGTGAAGGATAATGGAAGAGCTGACGGTACTCGCCTGGAATCTTGCTGCCCTTCTAGCTGACCTGTAAAGGGGTCCACCCGTCTTTTCTCTGTGCAGCACAAAGTGCGATCACAGGGCTCAGAGGTATGAATGTCTCTGGCAAGGACTAGCAGGCTAGATACTGTATTTCTAATACATTTACTTTGACATTCTTTTGAGGAATACATGGACAAACCGACAACTGGTTCTGTTAGTTTACATGTTCCCTTGTTCTCATTACATTAAACTTGTCTGTAAGAAGGGTTTGCTTAGCATCCCCGGAAAAAAAAAAAAAAGTGTTCACATTCTTTAGGTCTGACCCGTGGTAAGGAGGGAGGATTAGAGAATATATTTACTACTGACCATATGGAAGTTTGACTGATATAAATTCAGAGATTCAGACCAGCTGAATCAAAATTAAAATGTGCATGTAAAAAATGAGTTAGACAACGGGAGGAAGGACAGAGAGAGCTGGGCGAGTGGGGAGCCGCGTGCCTGGGCAGAGACGGAGACGTTCAGACTAGCATGTGGCGTTTCCGATGTAGGGCAAGGTGGTCAGAACGGGAGAAGCTGCGGTCACAGTCCGGACACTGGAAAGGTTTGATTCCAGTGTGTTTTCGGAAATGTCTTGTTAGTTCATCAGACCGAGCAAATTTCCATGTGCATCCTTCCCATGTACATTTGTAGGGTTTTTCTCCTGTAAAAAGAAAGTGAAAGGAGCTTTTTTTTTTTATCCTGATAGAAAAAGGCAATTAATTAGTAAAGGCAGTAAAATCAAAATGAGCTAAAGCTCTTGACATGTATTATTTCCAAGGTATGTCTATCCATTTTTCCCTCAATAACAATCTATATATATAAAAACCTAAGCAACTGTCCGACTGTCTGACCTATAGCTATGATGCACACGAACCACTAGGGGGCAGACACTTAATGCAGGAGCTGCTGAGCTGCAATGACTTGGCAGCTGCATTTCTTGGGTGACATACCCGGAACCAGAGAGGTGGGAGCCCGATTCCAGGGTGCGTCACCTGAGAACTGCCTCTCACAACCCAGGACACCTTGAGGGGGAATATTGGAGAGCTAGTTTCAGCCCGATAGCCGCAGGCCAGGCCAAGGGACCCAACTGGTGCAAGAATCTGTGCACCGGGCCTCTAGTACCTTATCAACCACTATAGGACAAGCAAGAAAACATTCATTAATTCTCTTCAAAAAATCTGAAATCTTTATCAACCAAAACATCCATTGAGGATTTCAATATCTTATCTTTTGTTTAATGGATAGTAACTATGCCTAAGTATAATGCTTTAATTCAGAAGTACTAATACTATAATAATGCCTCCCCACCCTGTTACAGCCAGGCCTCTCCAACCCCCTCCTGTGGGGTAATGGTGAGGACAGAAGACCCTTGTGGGAACATCCTAGGGAGAGCCTTTAGAAAGACCCTCACAAATAAAAAGGCTGTAAATGGCTATCTTCCATGTTTAAGTGAGTAAAAATAGGTAATGGGCATCACTAATTTCCATCCCTTGTTCTCTAGAAACCTTATATACTGCCCTTCCTTGGCATTTCAATGAAATATTCAGAATTTGTATTCTCTGCTTTGCAGCACAGAATATAAATGCTGAGGTATTTTGTCTACATCGAATTGTTACACAATATTCAATTTTGTCTTTTTAATATTAGGCTGAAATTTGGTAGCATCCACCTCTGGGTTGTCCCATGAATGTCCTGGAGATGCTTTTATGAATCTATTTGACATAGGTTTGGGTGATTGGGTGTTCCTCTACATACAAGCTGTAGGTAGGCTGCTTTTTCCTGCCTTCCTTCCCCCAGAATTCAATGAAAAACTCACTTCCACTGTGCCAGAGAATTCCTGCCCTTTTCCAAACCCCAGAGTCTCCTGTTTAAATATTTCTCAACGAATGACTTATAGAATAAAAACAACAACAACAACAACAACAAAAGACACCCTACATTTTGAGTTAAGAACAATGTACACAGAGGCAAATCGCTATCACACTAGAATTTCATACTGAAGAGTCTGAAGTTGGGTCAGATATGACCTACAGTAAACAATCACCAATAGGCACTAACATTAATTGAATTGTTTAACATTTTAATACAATTTCCTTAAGACACTTTGCTACAAAATGTTGAAGAGCCCACGGAATAATTTTACATTTTCTTCACCTATACAACAATTTTCATAAGATCTGGCTGCACACTCTATATTTGAGACTGGGCAAGATGGAAAATATTCTAGAACAAATATGGCAGGCAATCACATAGAAATTCCCTCGGTTTTAGAAGCGAGGATTTACTCAAATTCAACTTCTATAAACTGCTACATTTATTTGTTCTGTGTAAAGAGCTGATTTTTACTATTGTGAACTCGATGTACATTTGCCATAAAAGAGCCCATTCACACCCTGGTGAAGTAGGCCCATAGTTAAGAGTACTCTTTCCTCTGTTCCACTGAAGGATCCATCCCTTCCTCTCTCTTTCATTGCAGGATGTACACGTGATTGACCTTCCTACAGTGATAACCTTGAGTCTATTCTACTTATTACAAAAGTAAACCATTACAAAAAACTTCATTTATCATGACAGAGACATCTGCAAATCACTATGGTAACTTCCAGATGCCCGAAAAAAATTCTTTATAATAACCTCTGAAAGTCAGAGCGTTTGACTTAACATTTTACTCTAATTCTTAAGAAGAAAGTGAGTCTTATATCTCTGATACCTGTATGTGTTCTTCTGTGTGCTTTCAAGTGAGAACTTTTAGTGTACACTTTGTTGCATCCGTCATAATCACATCTGTGTATCCTTCGCTTCCTTTGGGTGTCTGGAGATTCCACAGGTAAAGGTCTCTTCCCCGGCTGTACTATGACTGAAGGGTGATTCCTGTGAAAGTCAACGTTAAATGCAAAATGTTGAGTGGAAGGCTCTTCTTTTTTTCTGTAGTCTATCAAAAGCATTTAACAACACTGGGCAAAAACAAACATAAAACCCAACAAAATAAACAAAAAGAAATTAGCTGATCAACCCAAGAAGCACTGCTATATTCATTCAACAAACATTGAGTGAGCACCTACCATAAGCCAGGCACTGTGCTTGGCACCGGGACACAAAGATGAATAAAAACAGGGTTCCTGCCCTCGAGGAGCTCACACTCTAGGGGGAGACAGACATGTAGATAAGTAATGACAGTAAGAAGAGTTAGGTGCTTCAGCTGCAGGGAGGTGCAGAGTGCTAGAAGCCTCTTTGCCTCAATAAAGATTTGCCTATTTTTGTGGCACTAGGTAATGCTGGACACTCTACTACTATTCACAGGCCATCCTTACGTTCATTTCTTGTTCTTAGGGAAAGGTCAGATTCCTAAGTCTCAAGCAACCACACTACAGGCTGTCAGCCCTCTCAGGGACTCCTGACATTCTCCCTATCTCCCTGATTGCTCGCACCCAGACTGATATCCTGCATTTGCATAAATCAAACCACCTTAGACATAATTACTGTGGACTTCTCTTTTTCAGAAAGGTAGTTGGAGAGAAGAGGCAGATGGAGAAGAGCTGGAAAAGGTTTGTAGTTTTCCCGACTTCTGCTGATTTATATTAATTAAAATTCATAATCCATTCATTCATTTTAATCCAATCATTTGCTTTCCTAATAACTAATTACTTGATACTTTACAAAGTTATATAGTTGGCCTCCAACTATAACAAAAGACTTTTCTTTCAAATTTGAACCTAATTCTGGGTTGGTGGGGCTCAGTGATTGAGTGTTGACCTATGAACCAGGAGATCATGGTTCAATTCCTGGTCAGGGCACGTGCCCGTGTTGTGGTCTTCAGCCACAGTGTGGCATGCAGAAGGCAGCCAATCCATGATTCTCTCTTCATTGATGTTTCCACCCCGCATTCTTACTCTCTGAAACCAATATATATATATATATATTTAAAACTTTGAACCTAAAGTTCTTAAGATGTTCCACATAACATATGAATGTTTTATACAAGTGTGTAAAGGGAAAAAAAGATTGGTAAGAAGAAAAAAAGGAAATTATTAAGATAAAAAAGGATAATAAAATTTAATTATAAAAATCCAAAGGGAATTCCTGAAACTTGATTTTTTTATCTTGGTTAAAATTTAAATACATATCTTTTGTCAGTAACTTTTAAAAAAATATATTTTATTGATTTTTTTACAGAGAGGAAGGGAGAGGGATAGAGTTAGAAACATTGATGAGAGAGAAACATCAATCAGCTGCCTCCTGTACACTCCCCACTGGGGATGTGCCCACAACCAAGATACATGCCCTTGACCAGAATCGAACCTGGGACCCTTCAGTCCGCAGGCTGACGCTCTATCCACTGAGCCAAACTGGTTAGGGTTTGTCAGTAACTTTTTCAGGCATGCTAGGAAGCAACTAGAAGAAAATCAAAGCTGTGTTTAAGTGACTTCACATTTTCTCACTTTTTTTATTAGCAAAGAAAACTGTCACTTTACCTTCCTACCCTGATGCTTAGAGGAGCGATACAGAAAAACAAATGGCCAAGTTTAAATACATGGAAAAGTGAACATGAACTAGTGAGGGGGTCGGGGGGAAAGACAAGACTTAAATTTTAAAAATATACAAAATAGAGAAAATAGAGAAGTGAGAAGTTTATGAACAGATAATAGTTTTTATCAATTTAAAATTCTTCAATAAAAAGGAAAAGGTTACCAGTTTATTTTTCACTTTCAACTTTAATTCCACTGGTTGAAAATGTTTCATCTGCACTAAGAGAACTTCAGGAAATAAAATCCTGAGGAAAAAAATGATTACAAGTATCTCATATACTCTGGGATACTGAAAGAGAATTCTAGATGATTTTAGAAGTCTCTCCCAATTATTAGACTTCATGGGTTGTGAATCAGTCTAATAGGTTCTGTGCAGTAGTTAAGGAATGCGTTTTCCAGTTACTGTACTTGTTTTGTGTATGAAGGTATGCTAATGAGCTGTGTGTTCTAGATTAAATCCCGGCTGACAGTCCCAGCTCTGGAGCTGATAGCCCCTGGGACCCTGGGGCAAGGCGCTGATATCCGCTCTGTGGAATGGGGATGATGATACGATCTCAGAAGGTGGTTGTGAGTAATGCACACAAAGCATTTAAGAACCATGTGTGGCTTGGCTGGAGTGGCTCTGTGGGCTGAGTGTTGTCCTGTGCATGAAAAGGATGCCGGTTTGATTCCAGGTCAGGGCCCATACCTGGGTTTTGGGTTCAGTTCCTGGTTGGGGCACATACAGAAAGCAATCAATTGATGTTTCTCTATTCTTCTTCTACCTTCCCCTCTGTCTAAAATACAAAATATTTTTTCTTTAAAGAGAACAATACCTGTTTCAGGTGTAAATCTACTCTATGGTAGGTGTTCATAATTCAAGGTTCTGAAATCTATTTGTAAAGGTAGCCCCTGCATTAATTTCATGAAATATGTTTTTTTGATGTCTCCATGCCCTATCAGGAAATCTCTATACCAGCTAATATCTACCTCAAAAGGCACCATCATTCTGAGGATGGTTAGCAGCCCATCTCTAAGGAGTCAGATGTTAACATAGGCTGAGGCTAGAGATCATGATCTTGGGATCTCCCCTTCTTAGTCTCCTCACTGCTCATTTTAAAAGAGGGTGTTTGGTGACATTACAACCAAGAAGTTAGAACAGCTATTAAATATCAGAGGCCTGGTCATTGTTTTGAGCTAAGCCGACCTCTCAAGTTTGCTACCATTCATATATACAACTAAATGGAACAACCTGATCCTTAAGCTGTTTTATTCTCAAGCTGTTTGTTATACATTTTCACACATGCAAATATACAGCAACAGCAATTTGATATACACTTGAGTGCCTTTACAAATAATTCGAGAGCAGTAGCTCCATGATCAAGCAAGTGGATTCCAAAGCTGTATTTTGAAGTATGCCTCTAAAGAAAAGGTTTTCTTCAGGCAAATATTGGGGTTGCCTCATCGCAATGCTACTAGGCGCTTGGTTTCAAATGATTCCTTCCTGGCTAGCTGGTTTCCTATGGGGCTATTACTGGGCATACTCCAAGACATTACTTAATCACATCTGTGAGAAAATTATTTGAAGAGTACATGTCCCAGTTGTGGCTAATCTGTTGAATTTTTTTGAGAAGCAAAATGCATTCTTAGGTCAGCATTAGACTAAGCATCTTGCTCATTAATCATTAGCCATCCAGCTTGAGATCATCAAAAGAACATTACTCAAAATAAGAGAAGGAAAAGTATTTTATCTTCAGCAGCATTCAGGGCACAGCATGTGGCTTTCAAATATTCTTCTTCCATAATGCTTCACATTGTAATTTGTAATAACCTGGGCTTTGGAATAACCCCTTTCGGCCAATGGATCACTCCCTATGTGGGCAATTGGCTTTAGAGCATCTTTTCCATCATCTGTGTAGGAACAATTACGAGTGCAAGTCATGTTGCCAGTAATCTTGCCAGAGACACCCGTCATCATAAATGCAAGAAGCAGTGCAGCCTACATGAGGTGTCCATTTTGGTTAGTCTTTCTGTTTTTTTTCCCTTCCACTCGAGCGCATGAGCAGATGCAATCAGCTAGATATGGGTTAAAAATTGCAGGAAGAGCCCTCCTCTGGGTGCAGGAGATCAAGCGTAGGCCCCTCTTGCTGTGAACAGTGTGATTACAGACAAGTCACCTAACGTCTGGCTCTTCAGTTCTCCACTTGCTACTCCCATATGCTTGTTATGGGAGAATAAAAGTTGGAAAAGTTTCCTTTGGGGGTGAAAAGCACTAATGTACAATTCCATCAGACACTCTACTACTGATGTGGCTGGGTAAGAAAATTCATTCTCCACTTATCAGCAAGTATATGACAGCAACCAAAATTGATTTGGTTCAGTGGCAATTAATACGTGGGCTATTATAAGAGAATCTACTTGGGCTGAATGTGGATACAATTAGAATATCTGGAATTCCAGTAAAAACCAGAGAATTTATATTCTATTGCAGAATTATTAACTGTGTAAGAGAAAGGCACAGAGAAGATCAAGTAGCCAGATGGGCAGAACATGTGTTTAAGTTGGAGAAAGTGACTTGAGAGAAAATTGTTGCCTCAGTACTAGGAAGCTGGCCACTAAATCCAATGTTAAAAGCACCATAACACAAGACAATTATAGCAAAAAAAAAAAAAAAAAAAGACCAATAGTGAAAATAAAGAGGAAAAAATATTTTATCTTCAGCAGCATTCAGGGCACAGCATATTGCTTTCAAATATTCTTCTTCCATAAAGATTAAATGATTAGCCCAAGGTCATACATATGGTAGGGAGCAGAGCTCGGATCCAAAGATGTCCGACCCAAAGACCACTTCCTGAACTACTTCAAACACAGCTTCCAGTGTCATCACTGGTGAACTTCAAGGTGACCTACAGTGGCAATCCCACGAGTGATGCTCTTTAACCTGTGTGTGGCACTTTCTTATTTCAGCAAGCTGGACCTAAAGCAAACCACCATTCAGGTGTTTGGTTGCTGGCCAGCACAGCCTGAACTCTCCCCTCCATGGCAGTCCCAAAGCAGACTGAACATTCTAGGGGCAGGCAGGATTTAGAAGACTAGAGAAGAAGCTGTGTCATGGCTGGGCTTCTCTGAGCTACATGGCCAATTCCTGTTGCCACCACTTGTTTACAGGACTTGTTTTAGAGTGTCTTTCTTGGGCTTGTGGCTGGCCTGAAGATTTTAATTCAAGACATTCCTCATCATGGAGACAGGAGACTCTTATTAGAAGTGACAAGAAGGAATACGACATGGATCCATATGGAGATTTCATGATCCAACCTTTTGGAATATTTAGAACACCAAATTCAATCCACGGTGGGATTAAGATTGTGTAAAAACTGTGTGTGCAGTCTGGAAGAGTGAAAAAATAAGATAAAAACAGTATATGTGGGAAGGTGGCAAAATCATGGGTGACCAACTCAGTGGTAACTTGAAGTCATTGTCATAATGCTGTCCGTGTTACCGAGCATTTTTTTGGAGAGATCCCCTCATCTTGCCCCATGGCTGCCACATGCTACAGGGCGCTCCTGGCAATCCACACATGACACGCTGGAAGCTTGCGCTTCCATTCCAGGTCCCGAGATGCATGCTGCTAGGCAAATGCCGGGTAGACCTAAATATACTTACTCTTGCAACAATGCTTGCGGGGGGGACACTGAGTTCATTAAAGGGGGTGACATTTCTTCAGGATAATAATCTGTCCTCTGTGGTTCGATCCCAGGTTCTATTTTAATTTTTTTCTGTAATATAGGCTTCTCATATGATTCAATTACAGGTACTAAAAAATAAAAATAGAAAAGTCACTCTGTGTACAATTTACCAACTTCAGCTTTTAAAAAACGCTTATTCCACAGGTCCCCTCTGTAACACTGATGTGTGACTATTTATCTGCCTTTGGCAAATGATAGCAGCCATGAATCCGAAGGGCATTCTTGTTTCTCTGGCCCATTATTTTGCCAGTAAGCAGTGCTCAGAGGAAACTGCACTTTTAAGACATCAGCCCCCAAATGATTCTTCCTTATGATTTTTATTATCTCCTTTAAACCCCAGTCTTCTGCCCATGACCAATCAATAAACAAGGCCCTTTTAATAGCCCTGAATAGTCACCATGATCTAAAGGTATTTATTAAATGCCTCTCTGCACCTAGAACCGTGTTGGCATTCCATGAAGCAAAATATAAAGTCAAGATTCTTGCCAACCCAAAGCTGACAATTATATAGCGAAAGTAATCATTTCAGAGCTTTAAACAGACAACCTGATTCTTGGGAGCTCTTCCAGTATCAACATTTTCAGGCAAAACACACTCACACACAAAAGGAAATGCCTTCGGCAGACTCTAAGCGGGATATTTCCTTTGAAGAGCTTGTTCCTTCACTCTCCCCAGGCTGTCTAGCGAAGGCACAGGAGATTCTGAAATTTACCTTGCATGCTACTGTTTGAGTTCTCCATCTCCTCGGACAAGGACACCATGAGCGGCTGCTGGAGGTGGCTGGTGTACATGAAGGGGACTGGCTGCACCACGACGGGCTGTATGACCGGCAGGATCCCCGGGCTCCGAATTCCGTGCCTGGACAGGGCAGCGGCCATCACGGGCGGCATGGACAGCGGCATGCTGAAGGGCTGCACTCCCGGGGGCGGGGGTGAGTACTTTTTCATGGGTGGGCTGGACGATGGCATGCTCAACCCGGGCGAGGCTCTCCGGTGCGAGGACTGGAACTTCAGGGAGGAAGGAGAGTTCCCAGCGGAGGGCGGTGAACTCCGCTTGTTCACGGTCAGGTCCACTGGCTCCATCTGCATCCCATGCGACAGGACTTCCGGGGTCTGAAAGAACTTATCGGATAATGGTGTGGAGTAGATGACTCCATACTTGCTGGACTTTATGGACTCCATGTAATTCGATGGGTAGGACTGTCGGAAAGGAAAAACAACGTGGGAACAGCCCAATAAGTACATTTGCTTCAAACACAAATTGAGATGCAAAATTCTACAAGGTTATACAAGAGAAGCCTTATGGGCTTTTATCACTAGGAGTCAGCGTTGAGGTTCACCAAGAACCAGCCAAGCCAAGTAACCTCGTTGCTCTTCTGATGGAGTTTCTTAACTGGCAGGAAAGGCCCTCTCTAGCTTTAGGTGTACCCCAGTGGCAAAGCACTGGACATTTCCCATAATATACTTTTTATAACATGAAGAAACAGAACTGCACGTGGGCCTGAGCCACTGACGAATCCATGCCTGGGACATCCAACAGTCCTGATTTGCCCGGGACTATCTTGGCTTTAGTCTTAAAGTCCTACAGCCTAGGCAATGCCTCCGTCTCAGGCAAACCAGGATGGTCAGTCACCCCACACGCCTATACACTGACGGCCACCCACACTAGGGCAATGATGTCCTTGGCCCCAACTTGCTCAATGGTCTTATGCGCAGTTCGAATGAAGGTGTAGAAGATGACTCGATTTAAACATTTGTGGGTAACACAGAACTGTAAGAAATAGCTAATATTTTATGACTCAAATTAGGCCACTTCATACTTGAAATGAGGCCCAGTGTTCTCTACACCTTGTTCCCCACTCTCAAAAGTTAAGCTAAGAAGATACTGAAAGAGAGACAAAATGGTTTGTTTTCCCCCCCAAATCTAAGATCTGTTCTACAATTGACCTACTTTACCTTTAAATACCCTTCTCTCTTCTAATATAAGGATAGCCTAACTCATCTACCAGCTTTAAATATAAATCAATCACAATAATTGCATATTCTGGGCCACGGAGTTCACTAAAATTGCTCCATTCCTTAACTGTAATTTAAAAATGAATCTTTGTTGTAGAATGCTTTAAAAAATTAAACACCAGCCACTTTCTAAATATGCACATTTTAGGGAAATTTTTAATAACCACATGTATAATCCTGCAGAAAATAACTCGTATTTGAATGTTTTACAATGAAAGTGATAAGCAATGTACTGTGCCTTTCCTTCCAGCTCTCTTAAAAACATTTTATTTATTTAATATTTATTTATCTATCTATTTATTTATTTATTGAGTTTTAGAGAGAGGAAGAGAGGAAGGCGGGGGAGAGAGTTATTTTTGTTGTTCACTTACTTAGGCATTCATTGATTGAGTCTTGTATGTGCCCTGACTGGGGACTGAACCCACAACCTTGGTGTATCAGTCTTCTGGCTCTTAAATCCTATGTGGTTATGATTCTGAGGCAATACGAGCTCATGACGCAGCTGAGAAAACCCACCCCTGGAGACTTGTAATTAAATGAGGGAATGCACCGTTCGTCATTTCTGAGCCTCCCCGGACCTTCCGGCGGCCACTATGGTGAGTTGTGAGTCTTTGTGGGGTAGCAGTGGCTTTGGCTGGACTTAGGACAGAGATCACACGCTTTCCCCTCTGGGTCTTGCTGGATGGCTCTCCGCCTGGCTCTGCAGCAGAATCACTTGTGCTGGTTTTGAAATGCAGGTGCCTGGCTTCTACTGCAGGCCTCCCGAGCACCGAGCATCAGGCAAAGGCCCTAGGCAGTATTTATGTTCATCTCAGTTTGATGTCAGTTCCTTATCTTTAAGATGAAGTACTCTGTTCTTCTGTCCTTTCTTTATCCATAGCATCAGAATCTGTATGGTCTAGAACAGGGATGCCTGCAGCCCGGTACACAGTGAACATACCATGCTTTATCCGTATGCATTTAAATACACATCTATTTTAAACTTCCTTTTATAGTAGTGATATAATACTCCCTATTAAAAATTATGCTAACAAAAGCAATTCTATAAAAGAGGGCAAGAAATGTTGCTAACTAAATATCAGAAGTACAGGTGCCATCAGGATGTGGCAAAGTTCCTCCTTGAAGGCTGTGAGGCTACAATCAAAACTGGATTCAGGGAGGTAGCCTGTGTGTGAGCTTCCACACCCTGCCGCCCTGTGATCCCTTCTCTGCTCAGACAAGGAGAGCAGGATAACGGGCTTGATCCTCCTAACCGGGGCTTCACAAATTCCCCGGGGATCTTGTTAGACTGTAGGTCCTCAATGACTGGGAGGTGGCAGAGGGGGCACAGACCGCCTTCTGAACGGCACAGCTCTCAATAATGGCGATACAGAATAAAAATACGAACTCTTAGTATTACAATCTGGTATGTCCCTTAAAAACATCTTAAAGAGGGGAGGGAAGAATATGCATTCATAAATCTGCCTACAAGCAAGGACACGAAGGAAATAAAATCAGGAAATCCAAAATATAGAAGTTGTTTTTTAAAACAGCTTTGAGTTATGTATAGAGGATCAACTGAAGAAAAGACTTTCTAACTTTCTTTAGACCCAGGCACCCCACAAGGTGTGAGAGCCTCAAACATACAGCAATATTAACATTAAATATATTTAAATCGAAATGTTGAAAGAGGCACAAGACTCACTAACAAAACAAAACAAAAACTACAGCCCTAACCGGTTTGGCTCAGTGGACAGAGCGTCTGCCTGCGGACTGAAGGGTCCCAGGTTCGATTCCTGTCAAGGGCATGTATGTACCTTGGTTTCGGGCACATCCCCAGTAGGGAGTGGGTAGGAGGCAGCTGAATCAATGTTTCTCTCTCATTGATGTTTCTAACCCTCTAACTCTCTCCCTCTCCATTCCTCTCTGTAAAAAATTCAATAAAAACATATTTAAAAAAATTACAAACTATGTACAAATGAGGGTTTAAGGAAGTTAATTAAACACAGGACTGCGGGAAGGGATCTCCCCTGGTTCTAAAGTTTAATCTGCTTTACATATACTTCTCTAAAGTGCGAAAGCTCTGATACTAGAAACAAAAACTTCAGGAAACGAGAGGCAGCATTAGTTGTCTCTAACTCCCCAAGACGTAGCTTCTCCCTTATTCCCAGCCCTGTTCTTCCCAGGGCTCCCTATGACCTAGATTTTAATGCCAAGTTATTGGCAGCTCAATAGGAAGCAAAACGAGGACACACTTTTATTGCTGTCGTTGCCGGCTCTTTCTATCAGGGGGTGAGCTGAAGGAATTTAGGACCCGGGAGGTTGGCAAACTGAATAATATTCCCGGGTTTCTCACGCCGTAAAGGAAAGAGACAGCCATTCAGAAAGCCACGTACTCCAGACACGATGCAGTTTGGCTGAGAGTCTGCTCTCCAGCGAATGCCCGCTGTGCCCTGCGCTGCCTGCGGCGTGGTGTTGGTGCGGCCACAGGGTAACAGTCAGGAGACACCTCTGGGCACCCAGCGGAGCACACCCTGAGCTCTTTCCAGTCCCACCGCCTCACGAGAGCACATTTCCCAGCAACGCTTATCAGAGCCTCTGAGGATCGGGGGGGAGCACGCAGCCACTGCACTCAGCTCGCCACTACCTGGCTCCCCGGAGTGGAAGGACTGATGCGGGGTGTGCTCCGGGGGTGCACACCCTGGTCAACAGTTGCTTCCTCTCTGTTCCAGACCACTCCTGCCTTCTAATGAAGCAATGCAAGCAGGCGTGGCCACACGGGCCCCTAATCCAAATCAGAGGCCAGTGTAGAAAAGCGCCTCCGGCCACTGAAGGACATCCAAGGCCACCTTCCCCTCCTCCTTCCCCACGCTCAGCCAAGGAGGCTCCGGGTGCCGGGGCCCAGCAGCCTGAAGACAGGGCTCGCGCCAGGGACTCTCCCCCTCCTTCCATGGGGACGTGGGGGGTGGTATTGGGTTTACTTTTCAGAAAGGTTTGGTTTGGACACTTCTGCAAAGCTATCACTTTAGACTCAAGTGAGAATTTCCAATAGTTTCTTATTTTATTGGGAATACTTCGGGTGAGGTTTCCAGTACAAGTCAGTTAAAGCGGATCAAGCCTCTATTTCTCTCTTCATGAATACGAAAAAGAAGTGAACATCCGTGACAGGGCGATGGCCAGTCAAAGGAATCTTCATACCAAGGGTGGGGCTCCCAGGGCAGAAGGGCGGGGTGCATGTACAAACACACACTCTGGAAACTGCAAATGTCATGCCTCTCTGTGCAAACACAAGTAGAAAGCTCTCTTTCTACCAGGCACGGCAGAGTGGCGAAAACGTTTCTGCTGGAACAGAGCAGAGGGACTGTTAAGTGCTTCTCAATCTGTCAGGAGCCTGTTAGATAACCATTTTCATTAAAAAGAAAAAGAAAAAGAAAAAGAAATGTACTTTCTTCAAAAGTAGCCTTTCTCTAGGAAGAGAATAAGAAAGAATACTTTTTTAAAAAATTTGTTTTCTTTCTCATTTCCTGAGTTAAATTCTATAACTCTCTTTGGAAATGAATGGGTGAAAGCAGTTTCTTCACATGTGCATTTTATAATCATTCATACGGTGTCTATGGTTTATACATTATAATCGCCAATTTTACAAATAATAATTAAAAATAAAAAAGGCTCAGGCAGCTGCTGACAGTTTTGCCCACTTTGCATTGAGAGTAAGTAGCAGAGACCCAGGCACAGACCCGAGCAGACAGGGTCTCCTCTCCTGACTCTTGCAATTTCTAATGAGATAGTATCAAGCCTGACTGTTTGCCTAAAAGCACAGAATGGTATGAAGGCTTATATTTCTCACTTTCTCCAAATTATATCAAAATACCAAAGAGGCAGATTGTTTCCGCTATGCTCTCGTTTTAAGAAAAAGGGGGTTGGGGAGGGAAGATAAGTCACCGTAAGATATTTTTATCCTATATGGAATTAAAACAAAATTCCTCTTATAAATTATTCTATACTGCCTTAATGTTTAAAACATAGCTGGAATAACTGAAGATCTTCAGATCAAAGATGGAATTAAGAAGGAGAGGGAAAAAAGGAATAAAATTAAAAAAAAAAAAGGAAATTGTCTCATGCACTCCACCTATGAAGGCAGGAGAGAAGAAATTTGAAGATTTCAGAGTGAAAACAGCCTGGATGGCGTGGCTCAGTGGTTGAGCATCGACCTATGAGCAAGAGGTCACGATTTGATTCCCTGTCAGGGTACATGCCTGCGTTGAAGGTTGCAGGTTTGATCCCCAGTGGGGGGCATGCAGGAGGCAGCTGACCAATGATTTTCTCTCACTGTTGATGTTTCTACCTCTCTCCCGCTCTCCCCCCCCCTCTCTCCCCCACTCCCTTCCTCTCTGAAATCAATAAAATATATTTTTTACAAGAATGAAAACAAAAGCTTATTTAATTTTGTTAAGAAAATAACCACAGCACCCTAGTCTCCGAATTTTTCAGTTGACTGAGATTTCACTGAATTAAAAAGAAACTTCACTGTAAGCACCGACACTAACTGTTGATGAAACTAATTTCTGTAAGAGTTAGCTGAAGTTGCAAACTCGAGCACGAAGGAGAAAAAGACCACTCATTGCAAAAATACTTCTCTATATTCTAAGTTCATGTATTAATATTCAAGTGCAGTTTACTTCCTGTTTTTCAATTAAGTGCATTCTCTTACATTTAATTATATCATAACTAACTTAGCAAAGTGCATCTTCCTTCTGAGCTTTAAATTGGGCTCTGGAGCCCTCCTCTTTCCGTGCTTGATGAAAAGCGCTGGACGTACACTGAATAGTAAAATGCGTCACTGATGGTTCTGCATTGTTTAGAAAACTAATCATACTCTCCGGTACGAGAAGCCTATTCATATTTCAAGGGTATAACTAATGGAGAAATCTTACACCTTCATTGCCCTCCACCATGATCATGCCATCGTTGGGGGAACGGCTGAGGAATGCGATGACAGCACTGAATAACAGCAAAAGTCAGTTCCCTGTTTTGATGAATAAAACTTGTATTGCCCAGTTATCATATTCAGACACTCAGTTGTCCAGTTATTACGCTGGAATGTCAATGCTATTTCCTTAAAGCCACTCTGATTTAACTTTTCACTGCACCCAGTGATAAACCCGTCACTGGCTTGGTAACAGCCATGGCAACTCAGTTCCAAGGGCCTCTGACTGACCCCCGTGTGTTGTATAAACATTTTTTGGCAGCAACCTCCACAGCCAATGCATAAGGATGATCTAATTTTGCAAGCGTGTCATTACCAACCTTCTCGTATGCAACTCAGGCCAAGTGTTTCCCCCTGTGAATGTTTTTCAAGCCCGTGGAAGAAGAGAGCAGGAGAGGGGGAGTGTTGCCTTGTGACTTCATATTTGCTAAACCAGATCCCCTCAAGCCTAAGCCACTCCCTGCTCTGCAGTGGGACACACCTTTCTGCTGTCACCCAGGGCCCATCAACACTTGGACTAATGACTCGTCTCCTGGTGGCCCAAAAGCAGCGTCCGGAGGGGTTCGGCTCACAGAGGGGCCAGCTTAGCACTAGGTGTTGAAAAAGACATGGAACACATTCCCACCCACCTAGACTCTTCCAAGTGAAATAAAATTCCTCCTCACCGCCAAGGTCTTGCTTTCACTAGCTTCTCTCCAGCCATCTCTCCCGCAGTCATAGCTCCCTATCGCTGCTGTCGTCCTTTTTTAAGCAAACCGTTTTATTCTTAATACACTTATTTTTACATGTAAAAGGACGGAGCAGTTGTTATTTTCATCTTTTAAATCAGCTCTATGAAACACACCCTACACAGAGTATCCACCCAATGGAATATCTTTTTTCCACTATTAAAAAATATAAAACCTCCAACATGCTTGAGAAACTCTTCTATGTAATAAGATGGTGATCTTGAGTAAACAAACAAAACACGTATATCACCTGTATCATATTCTTTTTATATATACTTTATTGATTTTTTTACAGAGAGGAAGGGAGAGGGACAGAGTCAGAAACATGGATCAGCTGCCTTCTGCACGCCCCCTACTGGGGATGTGCCCACAACCAAGGTACATGCCCTTGACCAGAATCGAACCTGGGACCTTTCAGTCTGCAGGCTGATGCTCTCTATCCACTGAGCCAAACTGGTTTTGGCTGTATCATATTCTTCTTCTTCTTTTTTAAAAATCTTTATTGTTCAGATTATTACATTTGTTTCTCTCCCCGTCTGCCCCCACATACTCCCCTCCATCTGGCGGCTCCCACCCTTGCCTCTACCCTTACCTTCCCCTGCATTGTCCTCATCCATAGGTGTATGATTTTTGTCCAGTCTCTTCCTGCATCCCCCTCACCCTTTTCCCCCTGAGAATTGTCAATCCACTCCCTTTTTATGCTCCTGGCTCTATTATATTCACCGGTTTATTCTGTTCATCAAATTTTTAATTCACTTAATTTTTAGATTCACTTGTTGATAGATATGTATTTATTCATAATTTTTATCTTTACTTTTTATTCTTCCTTTTCTTAAAGAGTACCTTTCAGCATTTCATATAATACTGGTTTGGTGGTGATTAACTCCTTTAGCTTTTTCTTATCTGTGAAGCTCTTTGTCTGATCTTCAATTCTGAATGATAGCTTTGCTGGGTAGAGTATTCTTGGTTGTAGGTTCTTGCTATTCATCATGTTGACTATTTCTTGCCACTCCCTTCTGGCCTGCATAGTTTCTGTTGAGAAATCAGCTGACAATCGTATGGGTGCTCCCTTGTAGGTAATGAACTGTTTTTCTCTTGCTGCTTTTAATATTCTCTCTTTGTAGTTTGCTCTTGGTATTTTAATTATGATGTGTTTTGGTGTGGTCCTCTTTGGATTCCTTTTATTTGGGGTTCTGTGTGCTTCCTGGACTTATGAGTCTAATTCTTTCACCAGGTGGGAGAAGTTTTTAGTATTATTTCTTCAAATAGGTTTTCAGTATCTTGCTCTCATGGATGTATCATATTCCTGATACAGATTTCTTAGAGGTACATTCGGATATTGCTTCCTCACCATGATAAACACTGCCCACAAATTTTGAGCAATAATGTCCCTAAGTAAGGGGCTGGGCTGAGCAGCTGGCCCTGGAGGGAGGTGCCACAATAGGACCACCATCTGTGACGCCTCTTAGGCCTGTGTCTGAGCTCTGTGCTACGTGCAATGACAGCCCTTGGACGAGACAGCCTTACAGCAAGAGCTAGACATCAGCTTCAGCCACGCTGAAGAGCGCCATCGAAATCCAGAGCAAACACTGGAGTTGGGGGCAGAGGTTTGCCACTGGTCTGGGTCATTCCCTGCGGGAGGCCTGGGCACATGGGAGGGAAGAGGCCATGGCCGGTGGGCGCCATGGCCAGGCACAGGCTGCTGCAGCAGGGAGCACAGCCCCAGGCCAGCAGAGGAGCCTGGGGAGCAGGATGTCCTGTGACTCCCCGATTCCCATCCTCTGGGCTTCATCATTGTGCTTTAGTTCATTTTTTTTTTTTATTAAAAAAAAATCCACATTCAAAAAATTAAAAAATATACAATTAATTTTAAAATGTCCCTGGGTACATATTAATGTTAAAAAAAAAAAGAGAGAAGCCAAAACCGGTTTGGCTCAGTGGATAGAGCATTGGCCTACGGACTGAAAGGTCCCAGGTTCGATTCCGGTCAAGGGGGCGTGCAGGAGGCGGATTATCGATGTCTCACTCTCATCGATGTTTCTGGCTCTCTATCCCTCTCCTTTCCTCTCTATAAAAAATCAACAATAAGAAAAAAATCAGTCTAGCCAAACTTTTTTTTAAATTTTAATTCTAATTTTACTTTATGCTGAGACCAATCATCCTGAGAGCTCCCACTAAAAAACCTGAAAACTGAGGAGTTTTTTGTAAACCTACTTGTGCGGTGGGAAGATTTTCCTGTGGCCCAAGTTCTGTGCTGACCGTGCATTGAAGGATGTGGGGCACAGGCCTGAAGGAAGCATAGGTCCCACTTACTAAAGGATGCACAGTTGCTAGGAAGGTATTAACCTCACCGACTACCGGGGCCTTATGAAAAAATTTACCTGTCAAAGGCCTGTTTGGTAATGAGTAACTTCAATGAATAACATAACACGTGACAATAGCATTATCACGTGGAATAAATAAGAAAATGTACAATTTTGGAAAACTTACCACCGAGACAGGGTCCATGGCCTCTTGCTTGACAGGAACTGGGTCAAACATGAGCATTCTTTTAGTTAAGCTTTCTAGGGTGCTCTGGTGTTTGGCCTAGAAAACAAAACAAAGTGTCCATCTCAATCCCAAGGTTACTTTACATAAAAACGAGCAAAAATAAAACTTAATATTTTACCTCACTCTCCTTCTCGGCTCCCTCCTCTCCCCCGCCGCCCAGGGAATGGCTGGAATTTGTTTCCCTTACCTATGAAAGATGCCCATTTTGTATAATTAAAGCCAGACTCCATGGTCAAAACCAGATGAGAGCCAATTGGCATTCCTAACTCAAATCCATAAACCCAGACGTTTCTGGAACAATAGTAAAGCCCCTTCCAAGAAGTAAATCTTCCTTAAGACTGTAGTGCAAACTCAACAGAAGTTCACAATATATAGGAGTGTCAAACATTTTTCCTTACAGAAAGACCAGGAGTGTGGGGAGAAAGACAAGCAAAAAGAAAACCTAGAACCAACCATCATTAATATCTTTGTTTTTTTATCCTTAAATATTTTTAAAAATATATATTTTTATTGATTTCAGAGAGGAAGAGGGGAAGAGAGAGATAGAAATATCCATGATGAGAGAGAATCATGGGTGGGCTGCCTCTTGCAAGTCCCCCACTGGGGATCGAGCCCACAACCCGGGTACACGCCCCTGACTGGAACTGAACCTGGGACCTTTCAGTTTGCAGGCCAATGCTCTATCCACTGAGCCAAACCAGCTAGAGCTTTTTACAGATTTTTTACATGGGATTATAGTGTGCACAAATTTTAGTATCCATAATTTCACTTGGCAATTTATTAGGAAAATGTTTCTTTCAATAAGCATGGCTCCATACCTTCAAATTCAGTATGCCAAATCAGTTTATGTAAATTGTCCCTTTTTACTGGGCACTTAAGTTGCACATCCTTATTTAATTTTTAAAATAAGTTTTAGTCTTGGATGACAAGCATGGACATTTTCCAAAGCATATGATGTATCATCCAGCAAAGATTTCTTATAGGTACATTCGGATATTATTTCCATCAATAAAACAGAACCCGTTTCCCAATCCCAACATTTCTACCAGCAACGTGTATTATCACTTAAAACAAACAAACAAAAACAAAACCAAATCCTGCCAACTTGCTAGTATCAAAATGGCCAATTATTTTTATTCTAAATTGATTCAATTACTGAATTAAAATCTATCATTCACATTTCTTCTTTTAAGAAATGCCTATTCAGGTCTTGAATTACCAGCTTCCCTTCTCCCCCAACTCTTGTTGTTTCCTAAGCACTTTTTTTAAAAAAAAATATTTTATTGATTTTTCACAGAGAGGAAGGGAGAGGGACAGAAAGTCAGAAATATCGATGAGAGAGAGACATCGATCAGCCGCCTCCTGCACACCCCCCACTGGAGATGTGCCTGCAAGCAAGGCACAGGCCCCCGACCAGAATCGAACCCGGGACCTCCCAGTCCGAAGGCCGATGGTCCATCCACTGAGTCAAACGGTCTCGGCCTAAGCACTTTTTATATGTGAGGAATATTAGCTGTATTCACTGCTATTCTTTTGCAAACTTCTCATTAGAGAATCAGACACTCTTCAGCCAGATGCATCTTGTCCTGGTTCAGTCTTTCTCTTCTCTGCCTCTAACATTCCGCTCGTTACCCATGTATTTTCCTTCTTTGTTCTATGCCAGTGCGCGAGTAGCACTAGTCCACGTAAAGCCAACTGCTCCCTCACAGGACAAAACATTCAGTCTGCTCGCTCCCCAGATGCACTTCACAGCTGATGGAAGCCCGCTGCTCCTCAGATCTTGGGCGATCTCTTTAGGCACTTACTATCCACGTCTGGTTTACACGTCAGAGGCGAAGTCCTTCTAGACCACTTTGGTTTGGGTGGGAAAGTGAACAAGTTCTAAACTGAGTTCTCCCTGAAAGCGCTGTGCAGTCCCAATTACTTCCGATGGTCTAGCATTGAAACTACCCATCCCCATCCTCCCCCCACCTCCTGACAGTAATCGGGGTCTGCTGTGTCCATGCCCTGCGGGTTACACTAAGACATCCCCACATCCCATTATAAAAGTCATGCCGTGTTGTTCTTGTGTCTCGCTGCTTCCTTGAAGAAAGCCTCTCTTCTGGCTCTCGGGACAACATGTGAATATCATTTTTAACTCCACAGAAGGCCCTGACTTCAAAATCTCATTGTCCTACATCATAGGATGTACTGTGTGATCTGTGAACACAGTCCGATACCAGGGTGCTCAAATCAACGGTGCCGCCACCCTCATGTCTTCCAGCAAGAACCAACCCCAACCACCAGTGAAAAATGGATGATTTCACGATGAAGGATGAAAACCCCTTTCTGTGCTTGGAGATCTATCATTAACCTGTTCCCAGCGTCGCAGCTGTACAGATAGATGTTCCTAAAAACTGCTGTCCAGTGTCCTATACTGGACCTGAAACAAAAGATGTGATAGGTGCTTGTATCAAGGAGGTCAGATAACTCAGCAGCCCTGACCCATGGCTGGCCGCCCCTCCCCCAAGCACTTTAAATGGAATCAATCCTTAGAGATGCAACCGCTCCTCGGACAGTATCTTGATGAAAATCCTCCTACGTGAGAGCCCTCATCTTCTCAGGTGTCTAAGGAAAGAGCCCTGGTCAGGAGACTCAGGAAAGGCATCTAGCCCTCCCAGGGGGCAATCCCTTTCACATGTAAAAGGATCTCTCTTCAATCTACTTCCTAATAGTTTAGGAAAAGAAAATGAGAATTAAAACAAAGCAAGCTCTAAATAGTTTATGTCAATAGGTATGCACTCTAATTTTTAAAAAATATTTATTTTATTAATTTTTTACAGAGAGGAAGGGAGAGGGATAGAGAGTTAGAAACATAGATGAGAGAGAGACATCGATCAGCCGCCTTCTGCACACCCCCTACTGGGGATGTGCCCGCAACCAGGATACATGCCCTTGACCGGAACCTTTCAGTCCACAGGCCGAGGCTCTATCCACTGAGCCAAACCTGTTTTGGCAATGCACTCTAATTTTTTGATATGAAGAGCATTAAATTTGTTGGTCCCAACTTCTGGAACACTATCAGGCACTTGCCTCTTTGCTAACATGATGTTTCAGAGAAGTAACAGAGTTGTGTATCACCACCCTATTCAGTCCTCTGTGCTTTATTAGAGGTCAACTCCCCCCGCCCCCCCCTACACACACCTTAAAAAACCCCCTCGGATTAAAGCCACTGTAAGATTTCCCAGCTGCCTATTGCTCCATGAGATCTCTTTAAGCCCCTGGTCATTTCCCCCTGTATCCGGGAAGAGCATTCCTAGCCTCTGCTCACCTCACCTGCGCCCCTTCCTGCCAGGGAGTGCAGCACAGTGGAAGCGAGATGAGGGGCTAGGGAGTTCATTTTGGTTCAAATGCTAATGCCACCAGTTAGCCCATAAAGCCTTAAATCAATTGTCCCAACGACCCCTGAATCCATTTAGAAAGGAATTACACATTAACCTGCTAGTTCTCGCATCACTTCAAGACAGACATTACTTACGTTACTTTCAGTCTTAAATTTTTATGTTTTATCTAAATTTAAGGAAATTAGTGCGCTGCAAGACTTGCAACCCTAAGAGAGAAAAGTCTAATATATAAAGTATCTGTTTAACCAAACCGGACTCACTTTTATTTTAAAAAAGAGCTGTCAATGGGTGTTCCCATTTGTTCAGAATGGTGCCTTAGAGAAACTCCAGAGTGGTGAAGGGAATACTTCTCATTATAGAAGTATTTGGGCTAATAAACGAAGAAGGAATGGGAGGAGCAGAATACCTCATTTTGAAACTCCCAACTAAACAATGCATCACTGGATAACAACAACAACAACAACAACAACAACAAATTCTGTGCAAAGTTCAAATGTCACTAGGAACAGAATCGCATCTCACAGCACATGGTTCCCTAACTTGGTAGCTTGTAAAAATGACCTTTTATGCTTTTGGTGCTAGTCACGGGAGATGGGACACGATAGAGGGCATGAAAAGAAAATGATGTACCTCAATCTGTTAACAAGGGCTTCCTGGGAGTGCGGGTGGGAAGGTGACAGCTTGATGCACACCCATGTGCCAACTTTAAAGTGAATTCTACAATTAAGCCTTTCAATAAAAACACGAGAGGGGAGGCCACGCTAGAAAGGAACCAAACTTAGGAAGCGAATCCAACATATGAACACAAATCAGGATTTGGTGTATTTGCCAAAAGCCCGTATACCTGTCCCCACTGTGCTTACCTCTGGGTAGACCACTCGGCCACTAGTACCGACTTATCTGTGTGTCAGAGAAGAGAGACTGCGATGTCTCCACCGTGCCTCGCATAGAACCGAGAAGCGGCCAGAACACACGAATAACTGAAGTCTCTCAACTTTGTGGCTTTGTTCCCCCACCAGCAACTCAGTACTCTGGGGATGTTACCATCATTTTTAAAGAATGCTAAAAACTACAAATTCTGCAGGAAATCTGTTACACAACACTGGCAGCAATCTCAAGTCCGACCAGTAGGTGGCGCGCTAAAACAGGTATTATAACACACTGGCCGCCAACTGAGTTTGCCAACAAGTCAGGGTCTTTAAACCTAGTGGGTTTTCAGCAGGCTCCGGAATTCTGTTAACTATTTTATGTGGGTATCACAGACAGGAGGAGGCCCCAAATGTGGTTCTGTTTTTTTTCTTACAACTATTTTCCAATCATAAACACATTTACATCTTGGTTGTATGTTGCCTGGCAGAAATAGATTCTAAACTAAGCAATCCCAAGATAATGAAACTGCTTTAAAAGAGAGAGAGAGGGGGAAAAAAAAGGGCAAAACTGGTTTAAAAAAAACTTTTAAGCTATTGAGGTGCTTAAAAGGAAAAATATAGAAACACCATCATTGCCAAAATAATTTTCCATAACTGGAGCAAATGTCATCTTTCCCAACTGTGTTATTTTGCTGGGAAGGGCCAAGACAGCTGGGTTTTCCTCTGAAAGGAAGAAACACATTTCTCTTCATGCGCTCTCCACTTTTCCTTCTAACTTTTCAGATGTTGGAATAAAGGTCAGATTTTTTTTACCAAGACGGAAAACGGCATGATTATGTATTAAAAAGAAGCTCCAGTGGATTATTTACATGACGTTTCAGAAGTTAATACAGTGGCGTGTCACCACCCTATTCAGTCTTCTGTGCTTTATGAGGGCACAGTGTGCTACAGAGCTTAGAAGCACACACAGCCCTTAACGTACCGAGGTTATGATTTATCAAATCTCCTTTCAAAGTTGCTTGTCTAGAAGATAGAGCATGTTTATTACAAAAACAACTTTATAAATGACTGCCCCTTCTTTAGAAGTGAGAGAGAGAAAGAGAGAGAGAGAATATGAAGGCAAACAGAATGTGTGCCTGAAGCAGTTTCTTGGTGACAGAGCAGGATTTGCCTCTGACAGTCTCCCTTCTCATCTTTTTGTTATGCCTCCTCTTCCCTATCTTTCTTCTTTCCTTATATTCTCAAAGGGTCCCTGCATTATCCTTCCCAACCCAGCCTGATCCGACCTAAGACTCCAAAACCCCTCCCTCCCTCAAAGCCAATCTGTTTCCTAGCTGACCTCAGCCAGGTGTAAGAGAAACAGTAGGATCAAATCAACACATCTTCTATAAATGCCCCATACCCCACTCCTCCCCCCACCCCCCAGCTTTTAAATCTCCCATGCATTGAGATGTTAAGGGGGTGTGTTTCCCCCCCCCCCCCCCGCCCCCACTGCACACACACACACACACACACACACACACACACTCGTTACTCCCCAAAGGAACTTCAGGGGGAAAAAAAAGAAAAAGAAAACCCAACAAACCAATCTCTGTGGTGTGTGTGTGTGTGTGTGTGTGTGTGTGTGTGTGTGTGTAATTCTTGGCCAGGAAGAGGACCAGGACAGGCAGGCAATATCCCTGTAGCTAAACTTCCTTTCCAAAGAAACTTTCCTTTCTTCACTGCTGGACCCAAACGCTTTAAGCTCCCAAGGAGCTGAATACTTAATGGCAGCTGCCGGCCAGGCACAGGAGGGCCGGCCACAGATGTAAGCAGGCGTTTTGAAGCTGGAGGCTCTTTTCAGAACAGCCGAAGGCTGGCACCTACCTGGAAAGGCGTCCCGTTTTCATATCACTGATGACTTCCACCTCCCTCAATCTTCTCTGGTTGTTTGAAAGGGGGTGGGTGGGTGGGTAAATCCACAGAGTATTTCTAAATCTTTGCCCCTTATAAATTAGTAATTTTTGCATCAAAACGCTTTGTAAATGGGGAAGAAGTTAATTATTTAGTTTCAGATTAAATATAATGATCCGGTGAGCAAACAATCCACCCTCTCTCCTCTCTGGGCTAACAAGCCACCCAATTTTACTTTCCTGCCTCCACCCATCTGCTCCACCCTATGGAGAGTTGCCAAGGCGAGTCCAACTTGTCCAAACAGGACATGGCTTCAGATAAGATTCTGCCCACACCCTGTACTTCGGGAGAGACGGAGTGAAGCAATTGATTTTGCATGTAAATAAGGACAGGTGCAAAGGTAACCACCAGGCACAATCCCTACACTTTAGCAGGAGGAGGCCCAGCCAGGCAGGGCTGGGGGTGGGGAAACCCAACACAGACCCCATATAGGTAAACTCTCCCAAGTTCACAGCCACCTGGCTCGTAGCATTCCGTACCTTCCTGAAAAGAAATGTTAGCGGGCCCTAGTTACGTTCAATACTAAGGTTACACGCCGGCTTTCCTTCTTTAGGCTGACCATTTCGTATTTCGGTTTTTAAGGGCAAGCAACCCCAGATCCACTGAGGAATTCCCCTGGTGCATGACCCTGCTGTGCGCCTATCTTTGTGTCTTCTGAGGCTGCCCGAGCCCTTGAGTTCTCTTCTGTGGAGTGTTATATAATCAAATCCAGAAGGGCTGTGTGAGGCCAGGCTGCCTGGCTCTGCTGGTACCCTATCGCTGGAGACCCACCCACCCCACTCCACCCTCAGGGGCCTCCACCCATGGGGCCCCACCCTGGAGGGAGTGGGAGGCTGGGAGGGACCAACTGGCTCCAGCCAGCAGCTAGTTCCTGGAAACTCTGGCCTCAGCGGCGATGGCTGGAGCCTTAAAAATAACCAGAAAGAACCGTCCGGGTGGTGGTGAATTCCCTGGGCTCCTTAAAATGCCCCATCCAAATTCTTTCCCCTTCCCCCCCCCCCCCCCCGCCCCCGGAACCTTCGGAGAGGCACCGTGCGCTCAGGCTGCCCTCTCCTTCAAAGCACACAAAAAGGAAGAAGAACACTGGGACCACTGCTCTCTGAGAGAGAATTAATTCAACATGTCCCCAAACCACGTCCTCCTCCCCCTCACTCCTGCCTTGAAAAGGCTGCCCCGCCGCCCCCCACCCCCACCCCACTTGCTTTATTTTCTGGTCATTCAGCCTGGAAACCTCTCCATTCCTGCCAGCTGCCAGCCAAAGCCAAGCCCTCCGTGCCTCAGGACCCTGTTACTGTTTTTTTTTCGCTCCACGGGCCTCCCCCCCCCAACCCCCCCCCCCCCCCCGCCCACCCCCCCCTATAAAAACCCTCTTCTCGCCTAGTCTTTCCTAAGCTCACCAACCTTCCTCCCTCTTTCCTAAGCTCGCCAACCTTCTTCCCTCCAACGGGATCCCCAGGGTTTGGGGAGCGGGTTCAAGAACCCATGTCTAGCACCCCTCTACCAACCAGCTGCCCCCTGCGCCAACAAGCGCCCTTCCTGCTCACTGCCCTGTCCCCCAACCCCAAGGCCTTTGTTCATTTTTGGACCTGTGGCTGGGCAACCCTTGAGGAATAGCCCCATCCCCTTCCGGCTTACCTCCATCCTCCCAGTTCTTCAAAGACCAGCTCAAGGCCCTCCCCACTCTGCGCAGCCAGCCGCTGGCGGCACCCTGGTACCTCTGGGGCCGCCTGCTTACCTAGATAGGCTGGGCCTTTGCACTCGCCCCAGGGAGGTCTCAGACCAGCACCTGAGCATGTGGTCTACTCCTTTAGAGGCCTCCCTCCCCACAGGCCAGGCTTGTCCACTACAGGACATGTTTTTTGGCCAGGCACAGAGGAGCCACAGTAAGAGTTCCACAGTCACTTGCTCTTCCCTTTGAATGCACTGGGAATCTCCCTTAAATAAGTAATGGGGATGAGGCAGACCAGACCTAACCCTAAAGGAAACTAAACTTCTCTTAAAAAAAAAAAAAAGGAAAAAAAGAAAGAAAAAGCTTTTGCTCCTAACCTTAATCTTGCCTGTTAGGGGTCCTCTAGAAACCTTATCAGTTTCATCCTCAGAGAATATTTTATTACCCACCCAGAGAGATCTTCTAAGCAAGTCTAGTGTCAAGGTCTCTACGCTGTTTTAGAGCCTGAAACAGAAAAGAGAGATAGAAGAGGCAATTGCATGAGGAGGGGGGAGAGGTGGGTGTATGTGTCACAAAAAACACTAGGGTTTTCTTTTTCTTTTTTTTTGAAAAGCATACTTCCCTTGAGCAAGGAAAGCCAGGGGTTTCCGATGCATCCTGACCACCTTTATGACTGCCAATCTGCAGGTGCCGTTCTTTACAAGGACTGTGTCATTCAAAGCCCAGGAGGTGGGTACAACCTTCCCAGTGTACCAATGAGAACACTAGCACAGAGAGGCAAAGTGATCTGCCCAAGATCACACAGCAGCTAAGTTGTAGAGCTGGGATTTGAACCCAAAGTAGGCTGACTTCAAGGCTGGTGCACTTGGCACCCCACCCTCCTTCCTCAGGCAGAGGACAGCATCACACCACAAACAGCAAATAGAGGGATAGCGATTTCCGAGAACAGATCTGTCCACGGGGCATAGGGCATTGGGGGGTGGCGTCTTTCTTTACAGTAGTTGCAATTTCAGTCCCTCCCTACCGGTCCCTGCTGCCTACCTTCTCTCGTAGAGTGCATGCTTGGACACAAGATCAAAAGATGCATTCTGAAGGCCCTAAATTAGGCTATTATTCTTGCTAGCCAATGCACCTGCAACTAGTCCATAAAACCGCCGAGAAAAATTGGCAGCTTTACTCAAGTAAATACGGAAATCCTCATAATCACTGTACAAAGGTGGAAGGGTCAGGTCCGCATCCCCATTTTAGAAATGAGGAAATGGAGGAACAGAGGTGAAATGGCTCGCCCAAATCTGCAGAGCCTGCTTGGAGCTGCAGGCCGAGAACAAAAAGTGTGTCTGCCTGTGGACCAGGGCTCTTTCTGTTCTGCTTCCGTCTGTGCCCTGAGACCGACTTTTAAGCGACATCATCTCACGTTAGGGTCACTCCCTGGTAACGGAGGGTGTGGGACGTGTGGTGTGCAGTGCCATGCCGGCGCCCATCCTCGCTTGGCAGGGCCGAGGGAGGATCCAGCAGGCAATTAAGATTTCAAAACGCCTTTCTGGTTAGAGCACTCTGGACCGACTCCATCCCGTGGCACAACTAAGAAGAAGAATGACCGCACATAAGTTGAGATTAGCTCTAATGAGTAGGTGTTCAATGAACACTTGGGAGATGCATAAATGGAGGTCAATCTACACTTCTCACATGCTAGGACAAAACGAAGGGCAAGGGCCACCGAATGACCTTCTACCAGGTGTCACCCAGGGAAACCAGCCCGAAAACTCCCATCTCCTAAAACCTAAAACACAGAGTAAAGGTGAAACTTCTGGAGGCTCAGGAGAGAATGACTCCCTTGTTCGGAGAACTAAGCGGAACAGGAACTTGAAGGGCCCAATGAAAGTCCTTTTGGGGTGCGATGCTCTGGAAGGCACCAGGGCATAAAGTGCAGGAACAGATAAAGGAGTGGATTTCAGTGATTAGACTCCAAGAGCAGTGATGAGTATAATAAAAACCCACACCGGATTCCCGGGTCGCTCTCCAGGGTAGAGGCGCTCACCTCCACGTCAACTTGATCTCCTAGGTCTACATTTGGCCGCACTCCCTCCACTGATCTGGGTTGAGACTAGCTCCAGGCCAGGCCTGAAGATCCTCAAGGCCATGGAGATTGGTAACCATCTAGAGCAAAGGTTCTCAACCTGTGGGTCTCGACCCCTTTGGGGGTCGCCTAAGACCATCGGAAAATGCAGATATTTGCATCACGATGCATAACAGTAGCAAGATTTCATGGTTGGGGGTCACCACCACATGAGGAACTGTATGCAAGGGTCGAGGCCTTAGGAAGGTTGAGAACCACTGATCTAGAGCATGCCTCAAGCTAATCTGGGCTCTCCCAGGGTCCTCCTAGAAGGGGGCAGCCTCAGAAACACCCGCTTCATGGAAATCAGGGCAAGAGCCAGATCCAGGGTTATAAGGAATGCATGGGCTGAAGTTCGGGCAACATAACTTGCTGTACTCTGTCTCCAGCTCCCCTAATCATTAGATGGGGGGAATGATAACGTATTCCGCCTAGCAACACAATAGGGTGAGTTTCAAAAAGATCCAGAACCTATTTTGTTCGAGAAAGAACTTTACTATTAAACACTCTGATTGAGGGGTACAAAATATACTGATAATTTTTTTTAATGGTCCATTGAATTAGGGTGGCTTCTCAGGAAAAGCACACAGCCAGTTAAGAGGATATATATATATATATTTTTTAAAAAATGAGAGAAAACAGTCCTAGTTCTGGTTCAGAAACTGTCTCTGGCATTATGTCTCTCTTATTCTTGCTAAATTTCAAGGAAAGAGGTGGAGTTTTAGGGATGGAGTGGGGAGCAGGGCTACCTCCTTTGGACAATGCTCTCGGGTTTCCTGTCTCGAACTCTGCTTCAGAGGACAAACAGGGTCTAAGGCTGGAAAATGAGAATTCGAAAACCATCATAATCCTTCCTTTTCACCGCACTCCAAGATGAGTTTTGACTAGAGTGTTCCATGTTAGCAAAGCAGGTAACAATTGTTTTATGATTCTAGGGATTTTTTTTTTTTAAAAAGCTTGAATCAATGATCCATGAAGCACTTCAGAAAGAAACCCAATTTCCAGAATAATTTAATTTCTAGTATTAAGAAGATGAGGTTGTTTATATTTATTTTTCTTCAAACAGAACCAGTGTGAAAATAAAGAATTACCACCTAGGAAAGCTGTTCAGTTTATAGCAAAAATGGTGATTTGGGAATATTATGAAGGGGGAGTGAGGATAAAATGGAATTGAATTAGGAATGATGATTTACATGGTCAAGAGATAAGTTATCCCCTTTTTTTGTAATTATAGTAACTTTCAGACTATTATCACTTACCCTATTGTTTAGGTTAGCATTTAGAAGCTTGCAGAATTTTTTTTCCTGGTAGAATATATTAGCTCCTTATAATCTCTATTAACCAGCTCTCTTCCCACAAATGAGGAGGGAAGAATGATTTGGGGTAAGCCAAATAAAAAAAAAAAACCAAAAAACTCAATCTATCAAATCTATTTGGATTGTTAACAACTTTGGAACTAAAACAAAACAAAAATCTTGCTTCAATGTGGGTTATTTATGAATTATAGTTGAAAGGCCTCTTGTCCTACAAGTCAGCTAATAAATCAAGTTTGCTTCATCCAAAGGAAAAAAAAAAATCTTACTGAAACTTTCCAAAACTCCCATCTTTTTTCAAGGAAAGTCATCAGTAGTCTATTTGATCCTAGTAGTTTTCTTAGCATCATATTGTATATTTATCCATAAGGCAAAAATGTGGCGGAACAAAACATTAAAACCAAAGTACTATTATCATCAACTTTTGGAAGAATATGGCCTAACTTGCTGCCTTACTTAATTATTCCATTAAATAATATTGTAAGTAATTCCTTTAGATTTTAAAGAAAATCCAAAAATAAGAACTTTAAAAAAGAAACTTGCCAAGTTTTCTTTTCCAACCATTTCTTTAAAACTTTGTTTCTGAAGAACCAGGAGAAAAATAATTTGTCCAAATAGGTTTTAAATAGTTAAACCAACTGGCAGAATAGACAAAAAAGAAAGAAAAAATGGGGTTATAAGCCAAGTTGTTCTTGTAAAACAATAAAAATAAAGAGTATTCTCCTGTTTTCAAAATATAAGATTAAAAACATTTTTCCAAACTATCATTACATGAATTTCCTATTTCCAGTTCTCCTTTTCTTTGATCTGGTTATTCTTAAAATAGTTTGGAAATCAGATGTAGAAGACAGGTTAAATCTTTGTCCTTAAAAAATTTATCCTAGTACTCAAGTGTTTGTCTTTAAAAAGACATGAACCTGGGATTTTCCCCCGCTCCAATATATCTTATTTTGCTTTAATACTTTTTCTAAAGATTTGTTCCTTTACATAGGCAAGACTTTCAAGTCAGCCCAGGATGCCAAGAATGCTTTAGTTCTCTATCCAATGGCACTTCCGATGCCTTGAGCATCCCTTGTTAAATGTGAGCGAGGATGGGCCACATCTCTCAGATAAGGATAAGACTTCTAAGCTGTGAGGTGGTAATCCTGACCCAGAATTGACAGCTTCAGGGCGAAATGCCTATCTCAAAACAAACACCTTATGCACCTCAAAACAAGAATAAAAACCAACCAACAAAAACCAAAACCTCCCTTAGACTTGTAGCCCAGTAATGCACCCGAGTCTCAAGTCACAGTTGACAATGATAAATTTGTAAAAGGTAAAAGTCTTTATTCACCCACATAAACACACTGGAGGCAAAGGGTGTATGTAAAAAGGTTAACTGGCTCCTCATTATGACATAACACGGGCATCTTAGGCAAGAGCAAGTGTGTAGAGACATGATAACGCCCTGGGTGGGGATAGGGAGTTTAGGGGCAGGGACCAAGGCCTGGTCTGGGCTACTGATCTACCAGAAAACAGCCTGAAACAGGAAAGAGCACACATATGCCACTTGGAATGTATGACGCAAACCCCAGCCTTGAAACAAAGAACAGGAAACAGCTCTGCTGGCTGTGCTGGAGAGAAAGCACAGAGAAACATTTAGCCGGCCCTCCCTGACCCTATATTCATGAGCAGCTGGAGTTTTTAAAGACAACAACAGAGGGGTGGAGGTGTTTGTTCTATGGGTGTGAATAATAACACCAGCTTTATACGGGGGACCTGCCCTATTTACAAATAGGAGCTTCCACATGCAGTCGACAGAAGTGAACATGGGATTTTATCATATTCACGCAGCAGCAGGGACCTTCCTAATTAACACCAGTCTCCCTACCGATTTCTTTTGTCTCTGCATCCCCCATCCCAACGGCTGGTCTCTAGCCGTGACCAAATTCTGGGTGAGGGTAATAATTATTATTCAGCCTCAGCGCATCAGTAGGAAAATGAAGACAAAACACTGCTGTTAAGAATTCAGATTACAATTGGGTTATACCACACAGCTGGAAAAAAGTGTCCCTTAGCCACATAAGTAAATTCTAAGACCAAGTGTGGACACCTTTACCTCACATTTTCACTGTCCTTTTCCACTGCCTAATTATAAAAATATTTGCACACAGCTGCACATCTGTACACAGGTCGACAGAAATTCACCTTTTGAGAATATGATCCTGCTTCAGACATTTCATATAATCCAAAATTGTTACACAATCTATAGAACAGGGTATCAATTTATATAAGTATTTTAAAATGTTTCCTTTCGGTGTTTTTAAGGTAGTAAAATCCATTCACATTCCCTTCCCCATTATTTCTCTTTATTTTGTTAGCATTGCTGAACTCAAGTTTCCATGATCAGAGATTTAAGAATTTCTGTGTAGACATTAACTCCAGGTTTAAAAAAGAAAGGAAGAAAAAGGCATCACTCTCTTTATAGCAACAAAAGATTGGGTTTTAATTAGAAACTTTGCAGTGAAAAAAAAAAAAAAAGACCTTTCTCCAAAGCTATGTTGCTGTTTCATATCTGACAAGGTTTTGCAGTTTAAGCAGCTACTTTTCTTTGTTACTGTCAAGTTAGAATTTTTATACTTGCATTCTGCATGCAAGCCAAATGCCCCTTACAGTGTCTCTTCCCTGAACTTACTAATAGTACATTACGTTTTTTTCCTTCTAATGGTTCTGCAGCAAACCCCACTGACTGTAGAAATTGAGATGTTTCTCTAGGGAGTTTAAATTAATCAAACATCTCATTTCAGATTTCTATTAACAGCCTAAGGTCAACTAACATGTTCCATGTTTCAAGCCGGAAGAAACTTCACTTTCTTAAAAAAAAAAATTACTCGCACAATTCTGGATACTGTAAATGCTATCAGATTGTGTGTGTGTGTGTTTTTTCCCCCTGAAAGTAAGTCTTCCCTCAGGTAAGGCAGGTTATATCATTCAGATGGACTTCTCTCCAAAATAAAATGCTCCTCACATTCATACATACAGCACCAAGAAAAAAAGGACATCACAAAACTGCTCGGTGGAAAAGCCTTTAATGAACAACTGCCCTGTGCCTCGCTTGATTTTGCTAATAATTACAGGTACAAAACCTAAATCAATAATAATTACAGACTTCTTCCCCCCCCCCGCCACCCCCCATATTCCAGACTCTTGTGAGAACAGAGTATCTCTCTAAAAGTGTCTTTGGTGATCTTCGTGGAAAAACACATTCTGAGCTAGTAAAAAAAAAATCCAGTGCGAAATATTTATTTTAGCGAAATACAAATGCAATTTACAATTTCCTTTTAACCTGCCTTATTCAAGTGAACGAGTCCCGCTCACAGGCTTTGCTCCTACTAGTACTCAAGTGTTGTGTCTGGTTGGAAAATTTAAAGCAAAAAAAATAAAAAAAGCTTCTCCGGGTTATCTGCCAGCGAAGTGGCTCTCGGACCGTCGCAGGGACTCTCTGCCACCTCCAGGAGAGCCAGCGGGGATGCACCCCGGGTCCCGGCCGGCCGGGCTCGGTCCCTCACTGCGGGCAGAGCCTGGGGCGGTCGCCGCCTGCGGCCGCGCTGCCAGCTCTGCTCCGGGCACTGCGGCGGGTTCTCTCCGTGCCCCGAGGAGGACGCTCCGACGCGGCCAGCCCCCGGGGAGCCGGGCGCCCGGGGAGCAGCTCCCGGGGCTCCGGGACCGAGAAGGCGAGGCTGCCTCCAAGTCCCCAGGGGCCCCCAAGTTTCTTCCCCGAGGGACCCGGGAGGCTCTTCCAAGTTTGTTCCGGCGGCGGGAGGGCAGGCGGGCGGGCGGGCGAGCCACCGCGCGCCCCGTCCGAGAAGGGGGGCGGCGGGGTGCGCGGGCGGAGGGCGGGGAGGGGGAGGGCGCGGGCGGGAGGTGGGGGACCCGGAGGGGGAGGAGCAGGAGCGCGGCCTCGGCGCTACCTTTCTCCCAACAGCGTTGCCACACGCGGAGACCACTGAGGTTTAGGGGGGCTTTGGAGGGGACCGCGAACCGGCGGGCGGGGACCACACAGGTGAGCCCCCCGCCCGCGCGCCCTCGCCGGCGCCGCGGCGGGAGCGGCCGGCCTCGCTCACCCGCACCCCCGGATCCACATGGTGGTGGTGGCTTCCCCCCAATCCCACACTTTTCTACCGCTAAACCCGGGGACTTCCTCCTCCTCCTCCTCCCCGTCTCCCTCTCCGCCCCCACCCCAGGCTGCGGGGAGCTGTTGCACTTTTCCGAGCCCAGGGGCGCCGGCACCCCCCAACCCCATTCCCAGAGCACCCCGTGAAACATAGGAAGCCGGAGGACGAGCCCCCCCAAAAGGAAGGGGGGGGCAGCCGGAGGCGGGCGAGAAGGAAAAGGTGAGGGCGAGCGGGGACTTACTTTTCGAGGTGCAGTGCTGAGCGCTGCAGATAGGAAATAAAGGCCCGGCTCCGGGCTGCCCGAACCCCGCGCCGGCGGTACTGTCAGCGCCCCGGGCGGGCGGGCGGGCGGGCGCGGCGGCGGCGGGGTCGCAGGGGGCGGACGGGGGCTGCGCGCGGCTCGGCTCGCGGCGGCGCTCGGGCTCCGGCTCGGGCTCCGGCCCGGTCCGCGCGGCTGCGCTCCCGGCTCCCCTCTGGCTCCTGGCACCGCGTCCGGGCAGTCACATGACGCCGGCGCCGCTGCTCTGCGAGCCTCCCGGGGCTGGCGGGGTAAGTAGAGGCTGGGACCCGGGGTGGGAGGGTCAGGGAGGGGAGAGGAGCCGCCGCGGCCGCCCGGGCTGGGCGGGTCCCCACCCACTGGGTGGAGGCAGCCGCCCGAGGGGTCGGCCGAGTCACTCGCGCAAACACGCACCCCGCCCTGCGCCCTTCCCCCGCCACCCCGCCTCCCGCGCCGCCTCCGCCCCGCCCCGCCCAGTCACCCGGGGACGGCCTGACAGACACTCATTATTCCCCG
>JAAGEH010002528.1:16185978-16228646 GCA_011751065.1 Lasiurus cinereus | reverse complement strand
CCCCTCTAGTGGCCCCGCGCGCGTTGCCAAGGTCACTCCCCATGCGCTCGGCGCGCCCTTTCTTTGTGCCCGGGGCGCGGGGTCCCCCTCGCCGCCCACCCCGCACAGATGGACGGCACCACGCCTCCCCGGGCTTCTCTTTGAAGGCCCGGTGACCCCGCAGCCAACTTCCCACGGGCCGGGCCTGGCACCGGGGCGGGAAGGGGACCAGGAGCAGCGGGGCATCTGCTCCACCGGGCCGGCCTGAGAACTTGGCAAACTTCGGTCCAGGCCCTCCCTCCCGCCCCCCGCCCCCCTCCCCCTCGGGAGACCTGGGGCCAGAGGAGGGCTCTCGGCCCCGCCACCTTCCTTTCATTTCTCGGCGCTTCCCTGGGAGCCGGCCCAAGTGTAGCCGTGGCCTCCCCTGCGCCGGCGGCCGACACGCCGCGCGCTCTGCCCCAGCCCGGCCCGGCCATCGGGAGGACTTTGCATTGCAGGGTCCCCGAGTTCAGTGCTTGTGCAGGTTATTTTTATTTTTATTTTTTTAAAACAGTATTAATGTAATACAGAATTAAATAAATAAAAAAAAGAACAAAGGACAAATTGGCTCAATTGTTTTAGCGCTGCGTAATGTTTAAAAAACGCCCTGCTTCCATCTCGGGCTTGTTATGCTTCAAGATGTTTTAAAAGGCCCTTTAAGTGCAGCAGCCTCACTTTGATGCTTCATCCAGGCATGGTACCACTTAAAACGTGGAGATAGGGAGAGATTCCGAGCCTCATCGTTTAGCCATACAGTAATATAAACTCAGTGCCGGTAACCTCAAGTAGTAAAATTACAAACTGTAAAAAAATGCACGTAAAAAAAGCCCACGTGGAGAACACCCAGCACTGACACTGATGCGTGTGCCATCATGCTGCCTCACAAGATTAATCTTTAAAATGTAAAGAGCTGAGAGGTTGTTTTTTTTTTAAATGAATAAAAGACAAATTCAAGGGAAAAAATAAGTCAAACTTGTGTCAGTTATTAATTGCAGTTTACTGGTCACTGACATCATTAAATGTCTGATTGGATGCCTGAGGTTTGTATTAGCTGAAAAACTTTATTCGTGATGACTGATGGGGTTGTTTTGGATTTCGGTGCCTGGGCTCCTGGTAGGGGCTCAGAAAATATAGGCTTCACTCAAGGGACAGCATGATGAAAGAGGCCTAAAAAGCACAAAAACCACGTTTTGTACATTGTTCATGTGGGTGTGGACCCAGAGTAGAAGCGTGAAATAGGACTATGGGAGAGCAGTGGGACTGGCTGATATGAAAGGTGGGGGAGGGCGGAGAAGAGTCACCCAAAGGGTTAATTAGTGAACACATGGTGTTCAGTGCCCTCTGGGAGGCAGCTCGAACACATCTTGTGGGGGGGGGGGGGAAGAGTCCATCCAGGGAAGGACACTACCATCCCCCAGGTGCCCAAATCAGAACTGCCTGAAGTCCTCCTTGACTCCTCCCCTCTCTAGCCAGTCACAGCCTGGTTATTCACTGAATCCAGGGCCTCCTCAATCACTACCCACTCCTTGGCTACTGTCCTGGGCCAGCCTATTGCCAGAGTGTTGTGCAGGTCACTCTGTTTGTAGCACGGCTGAACTGTAAGAAAGGGAACAAAGGAATAAATGCCTTTTCTAAAATGCAACTTAAACATGTCAGCCCCTTCAATGACTTCCCCTCAGATAAAATCCAAAAGTTCACCACCGTGTAGACCTGGCTTCCATGTGTCATTATAGCGTCACCACCCCTGTTCTCTTCTCCCATTCTTCTTCAGCAACACTGAGCGTTCCTCTCCTTTACCAAAGCACATGCTCCTTTTTCTAGGTGGGCTAGCCTGCTCTCCTTCTCTCCCAACTCCTGACCTCTACTCTCATTTCCCTTTAAATATTCGCCCTTAATACTATCTTCAGTGACATTTTCAACAAAATGTATCTTCTCTCACTACCATCCCTTGCCCCACCTTTGGAAGAGTGGAGGCTCTCCTTGGTACCCTGACAACTCCTGTGCCTCAACACTTGCAATGTGTTTTCTTTTTTGCAATCCTATCTAATAAAAGAGCAACATGCAAATTAACCATCACTCCATCACACCCACAAGCCACATCAACCAGCCAATCAGGAGCAAGTATGCAAATTAACCCCACCAAGATGACTGCGACCACAGAAAGAGCAGGAGGGAGGCTTGGGTTTCCCAGTTGATGGAGACCAGCTCAGGCCTCCACTCCAGGCTACAAAGTTTCAATTATAGAAGATAAATAAATCCCAACAAAAATGGCAGCAGCCACAGAGCTGGAGAGAGCAGGAGGCTAGGGTTGCCCCCGGTGATGGAGAAAGCCAAGCTTCTGCAGCCCTGGCCTGCCTTGGCCTTCACTTAAGGCTACAAAGTTTTAATTACAGAAAATAAATAAATCCCAACAGAAATGGCTACTGCCAGGGAGTGAGCAGAAGGCTTGGCTCTGCTCCAGGATACAAAGTTTCAATTGTAGAAGATAAATCCCAGATACCAGGGCCTCCGCTTGGGTCACCAGGGGGCATGGCTGGCCTGCAAACCACCACAGGCCCCTAGCCCAGACTGCCCCATGCCCCAAAGGAACCCCTACTACCCTGATCCGGAACACCCTTCAGGGCAAACCAGCTGTCCCCCACCCGTGCACCAGCCCTCTATCCTATCTAATAAAAGAGTAATATGCAGATTGACATTAACACACAAGATGGCTGCCCCCATGTGGTCAAAGATCCTTCCCCCATGTGGACACAAGATTGCTACCACAATATGGCCAGCAGGGGAGGGCAGTTGGGAGAGACCAGGCCTGCAAGGGAGGGCAGTTGTGGGTGATCAGGCCAGCAGGGGAGGGCAGTTGGGAGGGACTAGGCCTGAAAGGGAGGGCAGTTGGGGGTGATCAAGCCTGCAGGGGAGGATAGTTAGGGGTGACTAGGCTGACAGAGGAGGGAAGTTGGGGGTGACCAGGCCTGTAAAGGAGGGCAGTTGTGGGTGATCAAGCCTGCAGGGGAGGACAGTTATGGGTGACCAAGCCTGCAGGGGAGGGCAGTTAGGGGCAAACAGGCTGGCAGGGGAACAGTTAGGCATCAATCAGGCTGGCAGCATAGTGGTTAGGGAGTAATCAGGCTGGCAGGCAGAAGCAGTTAGGGGCAATCAGGAGAGCAGGCAGGTGAGCAGTTGGGAGCCAGTAGTCCTGGATTATGAGAGGTATATCAGACTGCCCATTTAGGCCCGATCCTGATAGGACATTTATCAAGGGGTCCCAGATTGGAGAGGGTGCTGACTGGGCTGAGGGACACCTCCCTGCCCCTCCCCCTCCATGCATGAATTTCATGCACCAGGCCTCTAGTCTATATATATAACAGGTTAATATGCAAAGTGTCCCCTCAGGAGTTCAACTGGGAGACCAGGAGTTTGATCGCTCACTATGATATGTACTGACCACCAAGGAGGTGACATGGAATGACCGAGAGCCCTGGCTGTCAGCTGGGGAAGGCTTAGGGACCATACCAGTTTACAAATTTTGTGCACCAGGCCTCTAGTTGGCTATAACTCTCTATAGCACTGGAATAGAAACTCTGTGAGGACAGGGACCTTATCTTTTTAGCAAAATTGTATTTCCATGGCCCAGATGGTCAATGAATATTTGTAAGATAAATAAATGTGAGCTGTGAATTGAGAAGAAGAAGTTATTTAGAGCTCAAAAGAGGAGACAGCTTTAGAGTGGCAAGGGGCCATGAACTTTACCTTTAAATGGTAAAGAGGAGGGGAGAGGGAAACATGGTGAATGTTTTCAAGCAGCAGAATGCTATGGTGAAAGTGGTCCCTAGATCTTCTTTCTATCCCTGACACTAGCTCGGTACCTGGCACTTGTGAAGGTGTTCAGTAAATTCTGGAAAATTAAATATCTCAAGCTTGATCCTTGGAACTGTTTTACTCCTGTTCTCTGAGGACAGGAGGCCAGTTTGGTTTAGATTTGGGGATATCCCTCCCTGGCCCCAGCATCATTGCTTCCAACCAATCTTTGCAATCCAGTGTCTTTGCCCTGAATGGTTGGAGGGTAAATATGCGACCTACTTCTGTCTAGTGAGATATGAAGAGATATGAAGGAAAGTGTGCTGGGACTTAGCTGTATATTTATATAAAAGCCTAATATGCTAAATGTCTGATTGTGTAGTCAACTGACCAGTTGCTATGATTTGCACTGACCACCAGGGGGCAGGTGCTCCAACCAGTAGGTTAGCTTGCTGCTGGGGTCTGGCCAATGGGGACTGGGCAAGACAGGGCGAGATGGCCCTGATCGGCCTGATTGCTGGCCAGGTGGAGGGACCCTACCCATGAACAAATTTCATGCACTGGGCCTCTAGTGGGAAATATTTTTCTTCCTGATAAAAGGAAACTCTTACAAGGATAAAACCCCCAGACCTGCCTTGGAAGTTATGTGATGCTTGAAGCTATGACAGCTATATATATATATATATATATATATATATATATATATATATATGTATATATATTAATTTGATTTTTAGAGAGGAAGGGAGAGGGAGAGAGAGAGAAACATCAATGATGAGAGAGAATCATTGCTGCCTCCTGCACACCCCACACTGGGGATCAAGCCTGCAACTTGGGCATGTGCCCTGACCTGGAATCGAACCATGATTCATAGGTTGATGCTCAACTACTGAGCCATGCTGGCTAGTCTCTAACACTATTTTTTTTTTTAAGAAATTATTCTTTCTCCACCTGGTATTCTTGGCTATTTCATCAAATATTAGTTGACCATGTACATGTGGATTTATTTCTGTGCTTTCAATTCTGTTCCACTGTTTTATGTATCTGTTTTACACCAATACCATACTGTTTTGCTACAGCTTTGTAATATAGTTTGAAATCAGGAACTGTAATGCCTCCAACTTAAGTTCTTTTTCAGAATTGCAAAGCCATAGGTTTTGTAATAAAATTAGAAATGTTAGACTAAGTGCCATCCAGCTTGAAAAACGTTACAAAGGGTTCAGAGATTCTCCTTAATATCTCTACATGTTTCCACAAATCATCCATCATACATACATACAAACATACATACATATCATACAATTTAGGATTGCCAGGTAATATTAAGGTTGAGTTAGGTGACCAAGAGTTATAATAAAGGTCAAACTGGATACATGATTTACCCCCTTCTCTCTGAACCCCCGTCCCCCTTGAAGAGCTCTCAGTATTTCTAGTGCAGATGAGTACTGTAATTATAATTGTCCTGGATTATGTCTGAAAGAACAATGCAATGGAATGATAGGGGCACAAAAATAGTTGAAATGTTGCATCTTGGAATTTAAGTTGGAGAGCTGAAATAGGAGACTGGAAAGATCTAGCCGGGAACTTGAACTGGACAATTCAAATAGGTTGAAGAGCTGCATGCTGGGAATAATGTCATAAATTACCTTGAAGGTTAGGGGCTAAATAGTCAGAGAGTGGGGATATGTGAGTTTAACATTTAAAGGTGATGTGGTCCTGGGGACAGCATGGCTCAGGGTGTGCCGGTGGGAGTGGGAGACTAGAGGGGTGGGGTGGAGATGAGGGAAGATGAGGAGATGAAGGAAAAGAATGACATGGTTCCACATGGATCCTGAAATTACTCAGAACTGTGACCAGACTTGGGTTCAAGATTAGGCCCTCAGGCCACATCTTCATTTTATGAGAAAAAGTCTCCAAGAAACTGGTGAATGATAACAAGCAGATTTTTTCTGTAGTTAAATCTGCTTTCCTTGAATCATGATTACTCAATTTAAAAATAATCATTCATATTTGGTTGTTTATTGGTTATTTTACTATTGATCTCAGAGAGGAAGGGAGAGGGAGAGAGAGAGAGAAAGAAAAACATCAATGTAATTTTATTTTACTACATTGTAATTTTATTTTCCTTTTTTAAAATATATTTTATTGATCTTTCACAGATAGGAAAGGAGAGGGTTAGAAAGCTAGAAATATAGATGAGAGAAACATTTATCAGCCGCCTCCTGCACGTCCCCCACTGGGGATGTGCCTGCAACCAAGGTACGTGCCCTTGACTGGAATCGAACCCAGGACCCTTCAGTCTGTAGGCCGACGCTCTATCCACTGAGCCAAACCGGTTTCGGCACACTGTAATTTTATTTTCTACTTTCTATTGCAAATATACTATTTCTGCTTCATTGAGAGTTCAGATTAGCTTTTGTGGACTTGTCAGGAATCTTAAACTTTATAATATTATTTCAAAGGGAAATGAATTATAATTTTTAAATCAATGACCTATACAGATAAAGATGTAGAGTGCAAGTCATTTTTAAGTTGAGGACTACCTAGATTTCTCCCGTGCTGGGAGGCAGAGTAGAGAATGGGAAACACACAAAATAAAATAAACTACTTCCCATTTTTTCAGTTTGTTTTGAAATGAGGCTGATTCTTCATGTTTCCAACTGCTCCTTTCTGTTACAGAAAAATTTATTGGCACTTAAATCCTAGGTTTAAGTTAGTTCAGTAGGTATTGATAACCCATGTAGGAGTGCAAGGAATATGTATTATAGGACCCTTGCATTAAAAGAATTTAAGATAACATATACTATATTATAATTGCTTCATCAATTATTACACAGTGTAGAATATGAAGAGTAAAATTTAGAAAACTGAGAGTCAAAGGGATTAAAAAGGTAAATTGATTCATTTGAACACTATGGGTATTCCTGTGCAGTTCAGTCCTTGTCTTTAAGGAGCTACTGACTTGCAGAAGAAATCACATTAGGTCAGGAAATACCCTAAAATCTTAAAAGAGGAGGCCGAATCAGTGCTAGAATTTCACAGTTAGAGAAGTGGGGAGGGGGCTCTACACCACATCTTGTGGTCTGGAAAGGGCCTGGAGCCTCGAGGGAGTGGTTTGAGGTAAGGTAGGGAAGGTAGCTGATGAGCTGCAAATTTTTTCAGCAGATGTTGGGAAACCATGGAAGGTTTCTGAGCAAGTGAGTTGTACGGCAGCATATGGAATGACATTAAATATAACTCCAATACAAAATTTCAATAGTGTGATGCAGGAGGCAGTAACCATTGTACATGAAAATACATAGAAATAGCCTATATAATAAAAGAGTAATATGCAAATTGACCATCACTCCAACACACAAGATGGCTGCCCCCATGTGGACACAAGATGGTTGCCATAAGATGGCCAGCAGGTGAGGGCAGTTAGGGGTGACCAGGCTGACAGAGCAGGGAAATTGGGGGCAACCAGGCCTACAGGGAAGGGCACTTGGGGGAGGCCCATGCCTGCAGAGGAGAGCAGTTGGTGGGGACCAGGCCTGCAGGGGAGGGCAGTTGATGGGGACCAGGCCAGCAGAGGAGGGTAGTTAGGGGTGACCAGGCCTTCAGTTAGGGGCAATCAGGCTGGCAGGGGAGCAGTTAGTCATCAATCAGGCTGGAAGGGGAGTGGTTAGGGGGTAATCAGGCTGGCAGGCAGAAGTGGTTAAGGACAATTAGGAAGGCAGGCAGGCGAGCAGTTGGGAGCCAGCAGTCCTGGATTGTGAGAGGGATGTCCAACTGCCCATTTAAATGGGCAGTTGGATATCGCTCAAGGGGTCCTAGATTGGAGAGGGTGCAGGCTGGGCTAAGGGACACTCTCCGTGCATGAATTTTGTGCACCGGGCCTCTAGTATATACATACACCATCTTTCGCTCTCACTCTGTGTGCACATGCATGCATGCATGTGCATACACACACACACACACACACACACACACACACTTCATGTACTCCCTCTCAGTAACTGAGCCAGCAAAGGGATAGTGTGTGACTTATGAAGAGCTTCCCCCTGTGTCAAGAAGCAATTGCATAGGCTTCCCTGGTTCTTGCCTGGGAAGAGGACTTCAGCCTTTCATTCATCAGCTTCGCTACCTGTCAAGCCAGTCCACACTCACAGATGCTTTAGAAATTTTGCTAATCTGCTGTCAGGGAGGAGGCGGGGAAGGGGAGAGAGGGAAGAAGCATATGGCTGGGTCACATGGACAGCACAGAGTTCTTCATCACTCTTGTAATTCAAAAAGATTTCCTAACAGCAGACATTATTAAAATCACAGGAATGATTATATATGCAAGTGAGAGGAGTGAGGGGGATATATTTTCTTTGCCTCTCAAGAGGCTTCCGTTTTTTGTTGTGTGTTTTGTTTATTTTTTTCTTTAAGGAGCATATATTACTTTTGTAATAAGAAAGAAGTGTGCTTTGAAAAACAGCTAAGAAAGACAGGCACACACTGTACGTATATCATTCAATGTGGGACCTCAAGCACAATTTTGCAAGGGGGCCTCTTTTGAAAGCAGCAGGGACGGAGAGAACTAGTTCTTGACTTGTGAGTTTTGGAGGGGGTGGGGGGAGAGATGGAGGGATTCTAGGAGGGGAGGGAAGTGGGAGAGGGTGAACACCCTCCTTTACTAACTCTGGCTTTTTCACCGCTGCTTGCGTGGCTGGACCTGTGCAGGTTCTTGGAACAGGAATTCTTCCTCAAAATAATATGTATTTATTTTAAAAACCAGTCCAAGGAGGAAAAGGTTAAACACACACACACACACACACACACACACACACACACACACACAGAAGAACCACCAAACTGGACTGACTAGAGCCCAAGTTCCTATTTCTCAAGAGACAGAGACATACTTCCTGGAGCACAAGGTCCACTCCCCCTCTCCCCAGGGTCTTTGGCCAGGATCTGTTGGTTGGACGGGGACAGAAGTGTCTGCGCTGGTAGTGGACAGGAACATCATCGGAGATTACCTGAGCCTCCTGAAGGCACCAGTTAGTACAGGGGGAATCCAGCCTCTCAGCTAGTGGGCTTCCAGCTTCTCTCACGCTTCTTTCTCAGCTACCTTTGTTTGTCTGTTATTGTTCTTAAAGTTTTCTGCGTAACTATAAGCAACAGACCTTGTTAGTTCCTCTTGAGATTGCCCACTACTCCCCACCCTTATTTCTCACCTCCCAGCATCCTGTTTGTCTCCCTGACTCTGTCCCCCGCCCCATCCCCAGCCCCACCCCCACTGAGCTACTGGTGCCTTTAGCCATGGTTTTCTTCCCTCAGCTTGTTAATTTTAAATTTCTGTTTTTTTGTAAGTGTTCTCACACCAAAGGAGGCATGCCACGGATTCAGTGCTTTTATGCATTGATAGGTATTTTCTCCTATTGTAAAACCTCCAAAGGATGTCTCCATGTATATTCCCATGTTTGCTCCCACCTCCCCTTCCTTTTTCTTCCTTTTTCTTCCTATTCATTGAGGAAGGGGAAGAAAGGGGAGAGGAAGAGGGAGTGGAAATGGGCAAGGGAGGTGGAGAGGGAGAGGGGAAGAGAGAGGGAAGGGGAAGGGGAGGGAGAGGAGGTAGAGGGAGGGGGAGGGGAGAAAGAGAGGGAGAGAGACTTCTTGTTCCACTTAGTTATGCATTCATTGATGGATTCTTGTATGTACCCTTACCAGGGATTGAACCCCAAACCTTGGCCCGTTGAGTAGAACCAGGACCTCCTCTTCCCTTTTCTGGAGCCCATTGTATTTCCAGGAGCTGGTGAAAGGAAATATGGGGAACTTTGGACTGTGCACAGGAGGACTGTTTTGGTGATTTTTACCTATTTAATGTTACTGTGTTACCAAAATCCACAATATATGCTGTGTTTGTGCTCACATCAGTAATAGTAATCTTTAGTTTATTAAATTATATTTTTAAAAAATTTACCTTTATTATTGCCCCCTCCCGAGGCTTTCATGGCAGTATTGTCCATGGGAGATATATATATATATATATATATATACACACACACACACACACACACACACACACACACACACACACACACATATATATGCTCCTCACCACCCCCCCCCCAAATATATCAGTCTGTTGCATACTTCTGGTTCTATTAGTTTAATAAATTTTAAAGAATACTTTAACCTGTCAATAATTTTATGCAAGCTATTCAGACTTACATTTCAATGTTATTCATTATTATTGCAAATGGATCTACTAGTTAGTAAGCACTATGGGATCTCGTAAGTTTAAGAGATTTGACCTTGTAAGTTTTACAGGTTTGTGAGAGATATTTTTAAACACCTTAGAACCCCATAATAAAAGAAATCATTAGTTCTACTGAATACATAATTCTGCCGACTAGTCACAGTATCATCACAGGAGAGAAAATTCATTTTCTGAAAGAAGGAGGGGAACACTTTCAAAATTCATTGAACACAACTTTAGCTACACAGTCATTCAGCTAATGAGTTTCCTTTTCTGTGTAGAAGAAAAATGAAGATTCACAACAAGCAGAATCCTAAACTCATTTCTCTTCCTACTTCGTGGACATCTGGAAAGTTAAAAATTTTTTCCTTTTCCATATGTTTGTTTATTTGGCAAAATGTTCAAATGCAATTCATTTTCATTTGGTGCTGAGAAGATTTGGGCATCTTAAAGTTCCCAAGATTCAGGAAGAGAGAAGAAAGGTCCTTCCAAAAAGTATTTGTTGAATTTATTGGGTGATATTGGTTAATAAAGTCATATAGGGTCTCAGATGTACAATTCTATATTGTATTGTATATTCAGTGCCCAAGTCAAGTCTCCTTCTTCTTTTTTTTTTAAAATATATTTTATTGATTTTTTTACAGAGAGGAAGGGAGAAGGGATAGAGAGCCAGAAACATCTATGAGAGAGAGACATCGATCAGCTGCCTCCTGCACGGTCCCCAATGGGGATGTGCCTGCAACCAAGATACATGCCCTTGACCGGAATCGCACCCGGGACCTTTCAGTCCGCAGGCCGACGCTCTATCCACTGAGCCAAACCAGTTTCAGCTCAAGTCTCCTTCTTAACCCTCATTTATCCCCCCTTAAACCTCATCTCCTTCTCTCCACCCCCTTTTTCTTTGGCAATCGCTATCCTGTGGTCTGGGACTATGACTTTTTGTTTGTTTGTTTTTCCTCAATCCCTTATTACCATGTTTGGGAGAGATACTTGATGGAATCTTTGTTTCTTTTCCTCACCAGATACCAAGTATCTCAAGGTTCCCTGTTCTGTCACATTTGGAAGTACCTTTCCGAAGTCCAGTCCTGAGGCCTTTGTAGTATGCTTAGGTGGTAGCGCTGTCAAAGGGATAGTGCCGTTTGGATGAGAAAATTTGTCACATCTCTTAATATATTTCCCTTTACTTTATTCTGTAAAAATAAGCACTATGTGCATTTCGAGTCTTAAAAAACAAACCTGTTAATTTAATCTAGACCAGTTGGTTACAGACGACCTGACAAAGATGCATTGTCTAATTTCAGACACAGTGTTGGCTGTCAGATACCCTCCCTAGTAATGCTGTTGATTATGTTACCTCAATTCTAGATAACCATCTTTCTATTCCATAGTCTTTAGAAACTAGGGAAGGAAGGCAAAGTTTGTTTAGTGCTTTACAGAAAACCTCTCCTGTATCGTCGCTGTTGTTTTTAAAGTGTATAATTCAAATTTTCTTTTTGAATCTAAAAAAGAAACCTTCCAAAAAATTTTAAAATTTGTTTTTATACACTAGAATTATCTCCCTTCTCAGTCCCCAGTACAGTTTCCATTTCTAGCTAGCTCGAACTCCAGTAGTTGTTTGTAAGCTCTTTGGGCTTTATCTTTTTTATAGTTCCTGTTACAACGCTTTAGACATAATAGATAGTTCAATATTACTCCAACAACTAATTTCCTTGACCATATAAATGACTTTTTTCATTTGTTTTATAGATGAAAATATACCTGTACTCTGACTTATATGAGTATTGATTTGTATTTTTATATTTTATACTTTATTGGGTATCACTTGCTTTAGTATCTCTGAGCTATATGCCTGAAAATATAAGCTTTACTAAAAATAGGGTTATGAGAGCCTAATTTCCCAAGGAAAATATTACAATTAAATGTTACATTTAAAATATTATAATTAAAGTTTCTACTAGAAATGTCCTCTTACATACATAAAAATGGAAAGTTAGACTGGGATTAATTGAGGAATGTTTACTAAAATAGTCAAAGGTTGGTTACAACCATGATTACCTTAACATTATTGTTTGGATCCAATTAGATGAAAAGTACAATGGGATTTTTTGAAGGTCATATGAAGACAAAGGGTCAGAGTGCAACTTGAGGAATATCACACTCATATTTCTTAAAGGCTTTGCATTAAATCAAGAGAAAAGACTTGTCCTATACTGGATCATATTGCATAGTGAGGGAATCACAAAAATCACTGACAATAAAAAGTAATTAACTCTATACAGTATTATTATTTTTTTTTAAGCCTATAATTGCATAAACACACTCTAGCTGTTTGCCAAAGCTTAAGGAGGTGGAGGTTAAACCTATTTCTGAATCCTGCTGCTGATTTGGTTGTCTGAGGTAAGTGGCTATGATCAAAAAACAGCCAGAGGAAAGAATAGTAAGAATTCTTGGAAAGGAAACTCCTAGCATTAATCCAACAGGTATTATTAAAAAATAGGGCATGTTATATGTTTATTAGGCTGATGCTAGTGGTAGTGCTATACTTTTTGGATGCTACAGCACATTGCTAACTACGTTAATTACAATTCTCCATTTCCCATTCTTCATAGGATTTGTGCCTAAGTTGTTAAAAAGACATAGACTGGCCAATATCTTCTCTAGCTCCTTGTACTGTCAGGGCTGGAGTTGGATGTGAGTGCTGATTATACCGTTTTCCAATATAAAAGCCAAGTGACCTAAATGACAGAATGACTGGAATGACCAGTTACTAGGACGTGGAGGCCAACTTCCTGCGAGCCCTCCCCATGGCCAGACTGGCCCCCGATTGGCCCCTCCACCCCAATCAGCAGTGGGGATAGCTGGCCAGCTGCCCATGGCTACTTCCTCCAGCCAGCCCTGCCCAGGTTGGCCAGACCCGACCTATGCATGAATTCATGCACTGGGCTTCTAGACTATAATAATGCAAGTGTAGTATGCTAATTAGAGCAGACATCCTTCTGGACAACCTTCCAGACAAAGCCAGGGCTGCGAGGGAAACCTGGGTCCCAGGTGCCTGACAGTGACCAGAGGGATGCCTGGGTCCTGGGTGCCAGAGAGAAGCCGGTGCCAGCATCCTGGGGAAGGAAGGCCTACTCTTGCATGAATTTCATGCATTGGGCCTCTAGTATATATATAAAAAGCTAAGTGAACAATGGTCCATCCACCCGACTGTCTGGTATGTACATATGACACTCACTGGCAATTTAAAAATAAATGTTGACTCATACATTTGTGACACACATAAAACTCTCACTGCTGCCAGTCACACACCTGTAGATTGTGAATTTGGTTGTTTTTGTTGACATTCTGAAGTTGAAAGAAAGTGGCATCATCAACAGAATATGTCTGAAGACCAATTATTGACACAACATACCTCTGAAGCCAAAAGAAGCTGGCGTCATCCACAGAATGTATCTGAAGAGCAACTATTGGCACAATAGTTGAGTGATGATTTTTATCGATTCAATGGATGATGCCGAAAAGGAAATTATTTTCATCGAATTTCTTAATAGTATTACTCCTTTGGAAATTCAGTGTCATAAATTAAAATTGAAATCATGCTACTCAGAGATATTAATAGTAAATGGGATCTTTGCAATGGTACTAGATTTATTATCAAAAGATTGCCACCTAATGTAATCGAAGCTGAGGTATTAACAGGATCTGTGGAAGGAGAGGTTGTTCTGATCCCAAGAATTGATTTGTTCCCGTCTGACACTGGCCTCCCATTTAAATTAATTCGAAGACAGTTTCCCATGCTGCCAGTATTTGTGATGACTATTAATAAATCACAGGACAAACTCTAGACAGAGTAGGAATATTCTCATCTGAGCCCATTTTCAGACATTGTCAGGTATATGTTGCTTTCTCTTGAGTTCGAAGAGCATGTGATGTTACAGTTAAAGTTGTAAATAATTCATCACAAAGTAAATAAGTCCAGCTCTCTGAAAGTGTTTTTACTCTTAATGTGGTATACAGGGAAATATTAGAATAAGTTTAACCAATTTATCAGTCATTGCTTTTATCAATGTTGTTTATGTGTCATGCTTTTGTTGTTTTTATATAATGTCTTTGTTGTTGTTACAGCATGCTATTATTCTTTATTTATTAGTTAACTAGTGGCTTGGTGCACAGGTTCATGCACATTGAAAGGAAACTAATTAGAAGAAATGTTTTAATATCACTGTTTGCACTTTCTCTATAATAGAAGTGTCAGAGATGAAAGAAAATTAGTAAAATGTATACAAAAATAATATATAAATTGATTAGTAAAAAACAGTAACAACATGATATAAAAACAGCAGACATTATGTAAAAACAACACTGATAAAAACATGCGGACCCGGGACCTCCACTTCCAAAGGTGCACATTTCCACAGCAGTAAGTGCGTCTTCCCCTCCCCAGCAGCAGAACTTCAGGCACCACATTCGCACGCCTCCAGCCACACTGGCATCCATAGCACGCCACTCCTTAGGCAGCGCCTGGGAGCCACTGGGAGCCCCTGCTGGGTGTGATTCTGTACAGATAAGGGCACACTGTCCCCCCAGTAAACATTCTAGATTTCCTCGGCCTGAATAACTGCCTGCAGACACCCCAGCTATGTAACTTCAGTGCCAGGGCCCCTCAGAGGGCATCAGACCTCTGCACTGGCAAAGGCACTGTCAAATGCACCACAGCCACAGTCCATGTACATTTCCAATGGGCAGGCACCCTGAGCCCATCTATCCACAAGGTGCCTGTGGGAGCTGCTGTGAGTCCTTCCTGGGTGTGATCTTGGACAAACATGGATGCATTCCCTCCAGCAGTAGAAATTCTGAATTCACTCATCCTGGAAACCTGCACACAGACCCCCCCAGCAGCATAACTTCAGTGCCAGGGCTCCTCAAAGTGCATCAGAACTCTGCACAGGCAAAAGCACCATCATGATCCGCACACGCATTTCCAATGAGCAGGCACCCTGAGCCCATCTATTCACAGAGCACTTGTGGGAGCTGCTGTGTGTCATTGCTGGGTGGGATCTTGGACAAAGGGGGATGCACTCCTCTTGGCAGTAGAAATTCTGAATTCATTCATCCTGGATACCTGCCCACAGATGCCTCAATTACATGGGTTCAATACCAGGGCCCTTCAGAGTGCTTCAGCTCCCCTTGCTGGCAAATGCACTGTGAGTACCTCTTGAGCCTCCACAGGGAGCATGTGCATATCCACCCCAGGTGCAGTAGCAAAAGCAGAGTCTGCCTGCCCCAGTGTACAGAACTCTGGACACCAGTCACGCCTTTCCAGAGCGTAGGTCTCCCGAGATGCATCACCCCTACAGATGGTTCCTGGGTGCCACTGTGAGTCCTCGCTGGGCACGCACGATTTCAATCAAGGGTGCAGGACAGCAAAAATTGGGACACCCCTCCTCCATGGCTGCTGACTTCTAGACACCACAGATGTACCTTTCCAACTCACAGGCCTACATCAAGAGAACCCAACTAGCTCAAATAGGGAGCTACACTAGATTACCAAGCTCAGGAGACTTCAGAGATCACATTAGTATCACAATCCCAAAAAGAACTGGAGTATCAAACCAATTGGACCTACAATTAAAACTTTACAGCAAAACATGGGAAGACAAAAAAGCAATCCTTAAAGGAAAGAAAAAGAGGAATCACCAGAAAGGGAGTTAAATGAAATTGAGGCTAGCAGTATATCAGAGAAAGAATTCAGAGTAATTGTTATAAGGATGTTTAAATGGCTGGATGACAAATACACACAATTCAATGAGAACTATAAGGAGCTGAATGAGAACATGACCAACATGAAAAGGAACCAAGAGGAGATGAATGACAGAGCTGCAATAAAGAACACAATGGAAGGCTTAAGACTAGAAGAGGCTGAGGACTGCATCAGTGAATTAGAAGACAAGGTAGGAAAAACACAGCACAACTGGAAAGAAGACTTAAAAAGCAAGAGGAGAGCCTAAGGGAGCTTTGTGACAAAACAAAATGAAACAAGATTCGCATGAAAGGGTACCAGAAGAAGAGGAAGAGGAGCAAGGAATAATAGAAAACCTGTTTGAAGAAATAATGGCAGAAAACTTCCCTGATATTGGCAAGAAAAAAAAACTATGCAAGTCCAAGAAGTACATAGAGTTCCAAACAAGTTGAACCCCAAAAGACCAACACCAAGACACATCATAATTAAATTGGAAAACACCAATGACAAAGTAAGAATCTTAAAGACTGCCAGACAGAGACAGATAATTACCTACAAGGGACCTACTATTAGAATATGAACTGGTTTCTCAACAGAAACACATCAGACTAGAAAGGAATGGAATGAAATATACAAAGTGATGCAAAGCAAGGGACTGAATCCAAGAATACTATACCTAGCAAGGCTATCATTCAAAATTGAAGGTGGAATCAGGAGCTTCACAGACAAAAAAGGACTAAGGGAGTTTATTATTACCACCAAACCAGCAATGCAAGAAATGCTGAAGGGTTTGTTGTAAAAAGAAGAAATAGGAAGCAAAGAAGGAACACCATTTGACTAACAAGTACCTATCAATGATAATTTTAAATGTAAATGGACTAAATGCCCCCAAAAAAGAATAAAAATGGTGACTAACAAGTACCTATCAATGATAACTTTAAATGTAAATGGACTAAATGCCCCAATCAAAAGACATAGGGTAACTGAGTGGATAAGAAAACATGACCCAAATATCTTTTGTCTACAGGAAACCCACCTCAGAAAAAAAGATGCACATAGACTGATGGTGAAAGGATGGAAAAAGGTTTTTCAGGCAAATGAAAATGAAAAAAAAGCTGGGGTAGCAATATTTATATCAAATTAGATCTCAAAGTGAAGGACATAAAAAGAGATAAAGAAGGCCACTTCATAATATTAAAGGGAGCAATCCAACAAAAAGAAATAACTCTGGTAAACATATACACACCCAATATAGGAGTACCCAAATACATAAAAAAAATCTTCTGGAGGTTATCAAGGGAGGTGTTGACACCAATACAATGATAGTAGGAGACTTTAATACCTCACTATCACCATTGGACAAATCCTCTAAACAAAAAATCAGCAAAGAAACATCAATACTAAATGACTCACTAGACCAGATGGAATTAATTGACATCTTCAGAACATTTCATCCTAAAGTCACAGAATATATATTCTTCTCAAGTGCACATGAGTCATTTTCAAAGATAGACCATATATTGGGTAACAGCCAAAGTCTCTTAAAATTCAAGAAGATAGAAATTATATTAAGTATCTTCTCAGATCACAATGGCATAAAACTGGAAATCAACTACAATAAAACCAATCCAAAAAAGTCAAACACATGGAGACTAAATAGCATGCTATTAAACAATGACTGGGTTACCAGAGAGATTAAAGAAGAAATAAAAAACATCATGGCAACAAACGACAATGAAAACACAACAATCCAAAATCTATGGGACACAATGAAAGCTGTCTTGAGAGGGAAGTTCATAGTTCTACAAGCCTATTGCAAAAAAACAAGAAACAATGGTAATAAATTATCTAACCCTACAACTCAAAGAGTTAAAAGAGAGTAACAAGAAAAGCCCAGTGTAAGCAGAAGGAAGGAAATAATAAAGATCAGAGTGGAGATAAATGACATAGAGACAAAAAAAAAAACCAATATAACAGATCAACAAAACCAAGAGCTGGTTCTTTGAAAGGAAAACAAGATTGATGAAACTTTAGCCAGGCTCACCAAGAAGCAAAGAGAGAGGACTCAAAAAAATAAAACCAGAAATGAAAGAGGAGAAATAACAACAGACCCCACCAAAATACAAAGGATTGTTAAAAAATACTATGAACAACTCTATTCCAATACACAGAAAAACCTGAAATATGTCTATTTCCTAGAAAAATACAACCTTCCAAAACTCAATCAGGAAGAATCTAAACATCTCAATAGGCCAATAACTATGGAAGAAATTGAAGCAGTCATCAAAAAGCTTCCAGCAAACAAAAGCTCGGGGCCAGACAACTTCACAGGGGAGTTTTACCAAACATTCAAAGGAGAACTAAAACCTATCCTCCTCAGACTATTCCAAACAATTCAAGAGGAAGGAACACTTCCCAGCTCATTCTATGAAGCCAGCATCATCCTAATACCAAAACCAGATAAAGACAACACAATGAAAGAGAATTACAGACCAATATCCCCCATGATCATAGATGCCAAAATACTCAACAAAATTCTAGCAAATTGGATCCAGCAGTACATGAGAAAGATTGTACACCATGACCAAGTAAGATTTATCCCTGGATGCAAGGATGGTACAATATTCACAAAGCAATAAATGTGATACATCACATAAACAAATTGAGAGATAAAAACCACGTAGTCATATCAATTGATGCAGAAAAAGCATTTGACAAAATCCAACACCCATTTTTAATAAAAACTCTCAGCAAGGTGGGAACAGAATGATCATAATTCAACATAATAAAAGCCATATATGATGAACCCAGAGCTAACATCATACTCAATGGGCAAAAACTAAAACCATTTCCCCTAAGAACAGGAACAAGACAGGGATGCCCATTCTCTCCACTCCTGTTTGACATAGTACTGGAAATATTAGCCATTGCAATTAGACAAGAAGAAGGAATAAAAGGCATCCAAATTGGAAAAGAAGAAGTAAAACTCTTCTTATTTGCAGATGACATGATATTGTACATAAAAAACTCGAAAGACTCCATCCAAAAAACTATTAGACTTAATAAATGAACTCGGCAATGTAGCAAGATACAAAATTAATGCCAAGAAATCTATGACATTTCTATACACCAACATTGAACTTACAGAAAGAGAGACTAAAAAAGCAATTCCACTTACCATCGCACCAAAAAAATTAAGATACCTAGGAATAAATACCTAAGGAGGTAAAAGACATATACATGGAAAACTACAGGACACTGAAAAAAGAGATAGAGGAAGACATAAACAGATGAAAGAACATACCAAGTTCTTTCATTGGTAGAATCAACATCATTAAAATGTCCATACTACCCAAAGCAATCTATAGATTCAATGCACTCCCCATTAAAATACCAACAGCATATTTCACAGATCTAGAAAGAACTCTCCAAAATTTCATCTGGGATAAATAATAATAATAAAAAAGACCCCAAATAGCCACAGAAATCCTGAGAAAGAAAAACAAAGTAGGTGGGATATCAATACCATATGTCAAGCTATATTACAAAGCCATTGTTCTCAAAACAGCCTGGTACTGGCACAAAAACAGACATATAGACCAATGGAATAGAATAGAGAACCCAGATGTCGACTCAAACCACTATGTTCAATTAATATTTGACAAAGGAGGTATGAACATTCAATGGAGTCAAGAGAGTCTCTTCAATAAATGGTGTTGGGAAAATTGGACAGCTACATGTAAAAAAATGAAACTAGACCACCAACTTACACCATACACAAAAATAAACTCAAAATGGATACAGAACTTAAACATAATATGGGAAACCATAAAAATACTAGAGGAATCCACAGGCAGAGAAATCTCAGACATATGTTGAAGCAATTTCTTCACCAATACTGCTCCTAGGGCAATGGAAACTAAAGAGAAAATAAATGGGACTACATCAAAATAAAAGGCTTTCCACAGCAAAAGAAACGATCAACAAAACAAGAAAGCTCACTTGCAAATGTTATCACTGATAAAGGTTTAATCTTCAACATTTACAGAGAACTCATACAACTTAATAAAAGAAAGATAAATGATCCAATAAAGAAATGGGCAATGGATCTAAATAGAAACTTTTTGAAAGAAGGCAGAAGGAAGGCCAAGAAACATATGAAAACATGCTCAAAGTCACTAATTATCCAAGAGATGCAAATCAAAACGACAATGCGGTACCATCTCACATCTGTCAGAATGGCAACCACCAACAAATCCACAAACGACAAGTGTTGGCGAGGATGTGGAGAAAAAGGAACCTTTGTGCACTGCTGGTGGGAATGTAGACTGGTGCAGCCACTGTAGAGAATAGTATGGAGTTTCCTCAAAAGTCTAAAAATGGAGATCCCATTTAACCCAGTGATTCCACTTCTAGGAATATATTCCAAGAATTTAGAAACACGAATTAGAAAGATTATATGTGCCCTTATGTTCACAGCAGCACAATTCACCATAGCAAAGATTTGGAAACAGTGTAAATGCCCATCAGCAGATGAGTGGATTAGAAAACTGTAATGCATCTATACAATGGAATACTATGCTGCTAGAAAAAGGGATTCCTACCATTTGTAGCAGCATGGATGGAACTGGAGAGCATTATGCTAAATGAAATAAGCCAGGCAATGAACAAAAAATACCACATGATCTCATTCATTTATGGAAAAAAAAGAACATTATAACCTGATGAACAAAAAGATAGAGACAGAGGCAATAAAACATTGAACAGACTGTCAAATTAGAGTGGGAAGGCTGGGGAGTGTTTGAGAGGGGAGAGGAGGAGATCAACTAAAGGACTTGTATGCATGCATATAAGCACAACCAATGGACACAAGATACTGTAGGGTTGGGGGGTGGTATGAGGCCACACGACAGGGGTTAGAGAGGCTGGGGGAAGGTCAATGGGGGGGAAAAAGGAGATATATGTAGTACTATATGTAATACTTCGAACAATAAAATAAAAAATTTTAAAAAAGAGTAAAAACACTGTCAGAGTGCTTGACTAATTTCCCTTGTGATGAAGTATTTAGAACTTTCACTTTAACATCACATGCTCTTCAAACTCAAGAGAAAGCAACATATAACTGATAATGTCTGAAAACGGATTCAGGTAGGAATATTCCTACTCTGTCTAGAGTTTGTCCTTGTGATTTATTAATAGTCATCACAAATGCTGGCAGCATGGGAAACTGTCTTCAAATTAATTTAAATGGGAGGCCAGTGTCAGACGGGAACAAATCAATTCTTGGGATCAGAACAACCTCTCCTTCCACAGATCCTGTTAATACCTCAGCTTCGATTACATTAGGTGGCAATCTTTTGATACCAAATCAAGTATCATTACAAAGACCCCATATACTATTAATATTTCTGAGTAGCATGATGATTGCACCTACTTTCAATTTTAATTTATGACATAGCATTTCCTAGAGTTATACTATTAATAAATTTTATGGAAAAATTTTCCTTTTGGCATCCTTCATTGAATCAATGGAATCATCACTCAAATGGTATGTTGTGTCAATAGTTGCTCTTCAGATACATTCTGTCGATGATGCTGGCTTCTTTTGTCTTCAGAGATATATTGTGCCAATAGTTGGTCTTCAGAAATATTCTGTTGATGATGTTGCTTTCAGAATGTGAACATAAAACAACCAAATTCATGACTGACACATGTGCAATTGGCGCTAGTGAGAGCTTTATATGCATTACACATGGGAAAGTCAATGTTTATTTTTAAATTGCAAGTTCATGTCATATGAACAGGCCGATCAATCGGTCCGTTGGATGGTAGGATGGACAGACGGTCAGTCATTTAGTCTTTTATATATAGATTTTTATATATATTATATATATATATATATTACTAATTTTATTTAATCTCTGATACTTCTATTATAAAGGAAGGGTGAATAATGATATTAAAATATTTATTCTAATTAATTTCCTTTCAGTGTACACGAATCTGTGCACCCCACTAGAGATTTAATAAATATAATACTTGCTGGATCCCCTACTTGGAGAGGGGTAGACGTAAGTAATTTTTAAAGTCTCTGTCCTTAGGCACGACCAGGTGGCTCAGTTCGTTGGAGCATCATCCTATACACCAAAAAGATTTCTGGTTCAATTCCCCGTCAGGATACCTACCTTGGATTCAAGTTAGATCTCTGGTCAGGGTGCATATGGGGTAGGCAATTTCTCTCTACTAGTAAAATCAATAAACATATCTTCAGGTGAGGATAAAAAAAAAAGAATAAAATATCCCTGTCCTTAGAGAACTTTCAATCTAAAGTGGAAACTAGACAGATATCTTCACATAAAGATCACAAGGCATAAGGAAGTAAGTGAGACTTATATATTTAAAAGTAGTCCAAATTAAGAATGGCATCACTTTGGCTTCAGAATGTCCTGAAAGGCTTCCTGTGTGAGGAGAGATTTGAGCTGAGCCTAGAAGGATGGTGTGTCTGTAAGTGATGCAAGGACCACTATGGTTCCAGCAAAGGGGTCCTGTGCAGACCTGGGCACATGGTGCTTTAATTTAGGCCAAGGAGTAGGGACGTCAAACAACTGGCAATTTACCCAAGTTGGATTTTCCAAGGCCAACTTGAATTTTATGACATTTTACCCTTTTCAGTTAAGGTGATTTGTTAAGTGTGACTTAATATTTAAAGTCTTACATGGCTATATAAATAGATTTACATAACTTTATTTTTTCAGATTATGTCCCGATTTAGTATTTGGGAAATACAATAATTTATTCAGTCCTAAAATATTTGCTAAATATCTTGTGCCAAATGCAGGACTGGATATTTCTTAGGAGCTGAACAATTTTTTATTAGGCCCTTACTATGTGTCAGGCTCTGTTCTAAGACCTTAGGGCTGTGGTTGGCAAACTGCAGCTCATGAGCCACATGAGGCTCTTTGGCCCTTGAGTGTGGCTCTTCCACAAAATACCACGGCCTGGGCGAGTTTATTTTGAAGAAGTGGCATTAGAAGAAGTTTAAGTTTTAAAAAATTGGCTCTCAAAAGAAATTTCAATCCTTGTACTACTGATATTTGGCTCTGCTGACTAATGAGTTTGCCGACTACTGCACTTAGGTTTGTCACTGAACAAAAAGAAAAATCTCTACCCTCACAGAGCTTCTATTCTAGTGACTTGCTAGTTTCCTAGGTACGCCACAGAGTTAATGTCTCAAGCAACAGAAATTCATTTTCTCATAGACCTGGAGGTTGGAAATCTGAGATGAAGCGGTCAGCAGAATTGGTTCCTTGTTAGGGCTGTAAGGGAGGATCAGCTCCAGGCTTCTGTCTTTGGCTTGTAGCTGGTGGTCTCTCTTTGTGTCTTCACATTGTCTCCTTTCTAGTCTAGTCTGTGTTCCAGTTTCCTCTTCTGATAAGGCTCACCCTAGTCCTCACTTTAAATTACTTTGGTAAAGACCCTATCTCCAAATATGGGTCATATTCTGAGGTTACTGGAGGTTATGGGTTGCAAGGATGCATCATTCAGCCAATAACAGGTGAGCATGAACGATAGAGCAGTGAATAAAGCCTAGAACATGGGTGGTCCTGGTTGCAGTGGGCCAGGCACTGTGCCAGACATGCTCATGTACATCATTGCATTTAATGCCCATAATGAGGAAATTGAGGACAGAACACATTAGTTTGTAGAGGGGTTTGCTTTTGTGATTCTGTGTTTAATGTTTTTATTGGGTGGAAACCTCAGAAATTGAAATGTGTAGGGCATATATTTGTGTTTAATTCAGGTTTATTAATTTCTGGATGTTAATATAGAGAGTGGAAGGTTTTTGGTATTTTGTTTTTTCACATTAGGTTCTAAGAATAAAGCCCAAGATAGGAGTTATCTTTTGATAACTAAGTATCTTTTGTCCTCTGTAGATAGTCCCATACATTCTAGTATGTCATAACATATATAATACATTACTATAAGTAACTCTAATTATTTACACATAACTATAATTATTAATAATACACATTTAGGAACAGAGAGAGAGAATCCAAGATGGCAGCATAGGTAAACACACTGCTGCCTCACACAACAATTTCAAAACTACAACTAAAAGACAGAACGGACATCATCCAGAACCACAGGAAAGCTGGCTGAGTGGAAATTCTACAACTAGAGTGAAAGAGAGGGGCTCACAGAAACCCAAAGGAGCTGCAAAAAGCTGAGGTACGGAGACACATGTTTGGAGAGACTGGGTGTTGTAGTACCTGGTTGGCTTTCTCTGGTGAGAGGGAAATGGAGAGTCCTAACTGCATTGGACTCCTTATCCTACGGCACTGAACCCCAGGTCCGGGCGAGACTCATACAGGGGGGAGTTTGGACTGTGAAAAGGGAGAAGTGCATGGAAATTTAGGGGAGTCTCGAAAGGGCAGAAGTCTGGTGGTGTGCACAGCACTGTGCGCAGAAGACCGACTGCTGATTGTGCCGCTGGCTTTCACAAGTGGGAAGGAGACAGAGCTTCCCAACTGTGGCACTTCTAACTCCTCTAAACCCCAGTTTCGGGCAAAACCCAGGAGACCCAAACTCATATGGTCCCAGAGCGCAGGGGAGCTGGAAAGACAGCAGTCTAGAGGCACTGCGCATGCACACAGAGACCGCTCCAGTGATTACCCAGAGTCATGTGAGACCCAGGGGCCATGTAGGGCGGGGTCGACTAAAAGGCAAGGCAGTCTGTTAAGCCCTGAGATTCCACCCTTCCCTAGCTCTACAGAGAGGCTTTTGCAGTTTTGTAAGTCTTGTATCATAAGGCTGAATCCAAAACAGAAGTTCTTCTGGCATAGTGAAAATGCCGAGACAAAGGAAGAGATCACAAACAAAAGAAATGGAGGAAAACAAACAAGTGGATAGAGAGTTCAAAACCATGGTTATAAGGTTTTTCAAGAATATCCTAGAAAAGATGGATAAATTTAGCGAGACCCAAGAGGAGACGAAAAAGGACCAACTAGAGATGAAAAAGGACCAACTAGAAATTAAACATACACTGACTGAAATAAAAAATATTATACAGAGACCTAACAGCAGACTAGAGGATCACAAGAATCAAGTAAAAAATTTGAAATATAAAGAATCAGAAAACATTCAACTGGAAAAGCAAGAAGAGAAAAGAATCGAAAAATGTGAAGATAATGTAAGGAGCCTCTGAACAGCTTCAAGCATACCAACATCAGAATTGTGGGGGTGCCAGAAGAAGAGAGAGAACAAGATATTGAAAACCTTTTGAAGAAATAATGACTGAAAACGTCCCACATCTGGTGAAAGAAATAGACGTAAGTCCAGGAAGCACACAGAACCCCCTATAAAAGGAATCCAAAGAGGACTACACCAAGACACATCATAATTAAAATACCAAGAGCAAAAGACAAAGAATATTAAAAGCAGTGAGAGAAAAACAGTTCATTACTTACAAGGGAGCACCCATACAATTGTCAGCTGATTTCTCAACAGAAGCTATACAGGCCAAAACGGGAGTGGCAAGAAATATTCAACGTGATGAATAGCAAGAACCTACAACCAAGAATAATCTATCCAGCAAAGCTATCATTCAGAATTGAAGGGCAGATAAAGAGCTTCACAGAGAAGAAAAAGCTAACGGAGTTCATCAACTCCAAACCAGTATTATATGAAATGCTGAAAGGTACTCTTTAAGAAGAGGAAGAAGAAAAAGGAAAAAGATAAAAAATTGTGAACAACAAATACATATCTATCAACAAGTGAATCTAAAAATTAAGTGAATTAAGAATTTGATCAACAGAATAAACTGGTGAATATAATAGAATCAGGAGCACAGGAAGGGAGTGGACTGATAATTTTCAGGGGGAAAGGGGTGAGGGGAGTACAGGGAGAGACTGGACAAAAATCATACACCTATGGATGAGGTCAATAGAGGGGAGGGAAGGGTAGAGGGAGAGGTGGGAGCCGGGTGGAAAGGAGATATGGAGGGGGAAAAGGGAAACAAATGTAATAATCTGAATAATAAAGATTTAATTAAAAATAATACATATTTAATTATTATGTAAATCCTACATTTTATTAGAAGTGTTTATTTCCTTTTGATTATCTAGATTCAAATAAAGTTACAGGTTGTTTCTGACCTGTACCCTTGATCTATTTCCAGACTAGCAAGCCTGCCTCACCACTGCTCCTGCGGACAGCATCCTCCTCATATTATCTGTTTTGTCTATTGATTCAGTCATGCTGCTCCTCTGGTGAACAGATTCAGACTCAGCAACCATTATGGAGATGCTACTGTCATGTGGCAGGCCATTTCGCATAAATCCCTGCTTCTCGTAAGTATGGAATGCCAAAGGGTAATATGGTACATTTTTTATGAGGATCAATTGTATTCGATTATTTTATGAAAAATAGTCACACAAATCATCAGTGCCTAAATTAAAACATCATTTAACTATTGAAACAATATAGGTATAAATTATAGTATAAAATGCAAAATTTGCATGAACTTTCCAAATGAGACCTATTTCAAAGACGTTGCTTTTGTTTTGAGTGTGCCTTCGGTTCAACAGAGATGTGAACCACATCGGCCTCCTTCCTGAGGGTTTCTTGGGAGAAAACCTTTGAGAAGTTCTGAATACTTATTAAATTCAAGCTTCACAACAACCAGGTGAGGGGTACTCATTTAAGGGATCAGAGAATAGAAGCTTGGGTAAGTTATGTTGCCCTAGTTAACACGGCAAGTAAATAGCAGAGGCAGGTGTTAAACTCAGCCTTTCTGACTCCAATTCCAGGGCATTTTCTGTTCCAGCACAGCCACTCCAAGGATGAATAGGCTTTAATCCTCAGGAGGCTGGATAGACACACTCACACCTCTACCTCTCCACCGGTCCCAACCTCATTCATTCACTTATGTGTGCATTCAACATTCAATCAACAATAAAAATTTAAATTAAAATTTTTAACAAATATTCATTGGGATCTTAATATGTGCTAGGTTTTATGCCAAGCCTTAAAGACAGAGTGGTTAGAGAAAAAATGGTGGGGGGGGGGGAGGTATAATTCCCTCATGGAGCCTACAGTCCAGTGGGAAAACAGATATTAAACAAATAATTACAAAAAATATTTGTTTACAAACTGTGGTAAAAGTTATAAAGTAAAAATATAGAGCCACGAGAAAAAAAAAAGGTGAATTAATTTACATTAACAGTCAGAAAAGATCTCTTTAAGGAAGTGAGCTTTGATCTTAAGCACAGTTAGCTAGAAAAACTGATTTGCACTTAAAATAGTTACAAATTATCCTCTACAAAACCCACCACAATTCCCTCTATTTCTATTATTTCTTCTTTGTCTACAATAAGACTAATTCTCACCCTCAGCCATCACATTTATCCTTTTCTATTATATTCTTCTGATTGTCTGTCCTTCCATAGGTCCATCTGTCCATCCATCCATCCATCCAGTCCATCCATCCTTTATTCATCAATCATTAAGCATCTACTATGAATCTGGCACTATTGTGCCCCAAACCTTTTACTATTCCATTTTTTCCCTCCTCTCCTTTTGCCGCCTTTGCTTTGATTATTTTCTCCTTTGATTTTTGAATCTCTTATTTTTGATTTACATCTTCAATGTCACGCTTTTCGTAGCCCTTTCTGTCACTTTCTTTACCTTTGGCTAAACTATCATTTCTCATTCTATTTCCAACAAATGGATTCTTTACACACATTTTCCTGAAATTTTTCTAATCAAGCACAAGAAAATTAATGATTTTTTTTGCCAATTAATTGGAGTTTCATCCCTTAATAAAGAAATGCCACTAATATAAACCTTTTTCTTTCTACCTATCTACCTATCTATCTACCTACCAACCTACCTTCTATCTAATTTGTCACCTATCTATATTTTGAGTAGTTCTTTTCTTTAACTATAAACTGCTGGAGTGAGACACTTTGCTGTTTAACTTACCATAGTAACTGGAACTGATGGCAATCACTTCATAAACTTCTTACATGTTTTTAAAAGAGGCACATCCTTTCTGGGCTTGCTATAAATGCACAAATGAATTCAGAATTGCATAGAAAAGATTAACCTGCTTTCAGATTCTCCCATAAAGCCATCTCTGTCCTTTCTGCCATAGTCTGTCCTTCCTGACATTACCTGAATACTAGAAGTCCGGGTCAGCAATAATATAGTGTATCATCAGCTACATAGGCAAACTCACCAGGAAAGGGTTTACATTTTCTTCTCTATCTCCACTTAGGTCAGTCAAATCTACCAAATCTCCTTTGGAAAGTCTGAAAACTAGAACGTACAATCTAGAAAAGCCCACCTCTCAAGAGATAAGTACAGGGGATTTCCCCTTCCAGGCATGATGGAATCACAAGGCCCAAATTTAACCACCCATGAAAAAGAATTAGAAAGCTGGATAAAATATGAAACAGTTTGCATGGGACTGAGAGAAGAGAAATAAAATGAGTTTGATAATTGCCCTGTCTTTCTGGAAACAATTTCTAGATTACAGACTCAGAAAGGGGGAACCCAAACAGATCCTGGCAGCCTTACTGCGTTGATGGGATGGAGTTAGAGTTTGGGGAGTCTGAGATGGCTAGAAATAATGGGAATAAATTAAATAGTAAAAAGTATCAATTAATTTAAAAAGAAATGGGAAAAGGAACAAGAAAGGAAACGACAAATAGAGCAGCAATAGTAAATGGTGTATTTACCTCAACCATGTTGATAATTATTTTGTTTATTTAAAAATATTTTTATTGATTTCAGAGAGAAGGGGAAAGAGAGATAGAAACATCAATGAGGAGAGAGTCCCATTGATCATCTGCCTCCTACATGCCCACACTGAGAATTTTACCTGCAACTCGGACATGTGCCCTGATTAGAAATCAAAACTTGACCTCATGGTTTATAAGATGATGCTCAACCACTGAGCCATGCTGGCCAGGGGTAATTATTTTAAATGTAAATGGTCTAAAGACTCCAATTCAAATTCAAAGATTGTTGGACTAGATAAAAAATTAAGATTCTGGTACATGCAGTGTAGAAGAAAACCACTTTAAATATATAACCAGGTAAGTTAAAACAAAAGGAATAGAAAAATATCACTATGACTTATCTGACCATTCCAATATTCCTAGGAGCCAGAAGTGGAAGATTATCATATGCAAACATAGAGATTTCAGGAGAGCTCAGTTGGTCAAAGCAAGATACATTTTGATTGTCATAGCAATACTCATTCCAGTTCTGTTTCTGTTCATTTATTCAATATCCATCCTTTCATTCACATACATTGAGCACTTTCTATATTACCAAGTGTTGGGAATGATCAAATGCTGGGTGCTGAGAGATGGTTCCTGTCCTTGAAGCGTTCCTGTGTTCTCAGGGGATGATGCATACAAAGGCAAAGCATTAGAGCAGAAGGAGAAGACTTAGTACAGAGATAATGAAAAGGTCCCGGGATCATGGAAGAAAGACCCACTAACTTTGCCAGGGCGGAGGAGAGGGTTCAGAGGAAAAGAGTAACATTTCCATGTGGGAAGTTTTTGAAGAAGATGTTGAAGTTCTCAGGGAGTGGGAGGAGCTACCGCAAACCCTGCAACTGACTCAGGGGTCTACCCAACACAGAGGCTGGTAGGCAGCAGTATCTGTGTATTTCTCAAATGTATTTTAAACTTCCGGACAGTAATCACACCCCCTGTGTTTTGGTCTCTCCCACCTAATTTTTTTTTAGCATACAATGAATGGGGGATAGCTTCCTCTATTCCTCTCTTCTCATCCAACTTACTCGGCTTTATTTTCCTCCATAACACTTTTTCACCTTCTAAATATACTATGCATTTTACTTATTTATTATGTTTACTGTCTGTTTCCTCCTCTCAGACGTAAACTCAAGGACAGGATTGGTCTATTTTGTCTCTGTGACGTCCACACCCCCCCACCAACTCTTGGGAAAGTGCCTAGTACATGCACAATAGGTTCCTGATAAATAATTGGAATGACCTGAATAAGCTAGCAAATTTCCGTATCCGGGACAAAATTAGTATCTGCTCATGTTTGAAGGAAAATGTAGAAGGAAATAAAGACCTACAGGAATGATTTATAGTAGCATCCTTTCTCTCCAGTCTTTCAACAGCATTTATTGATCACCTGCTCTGTGTCATTCTTACTTGGAGCACCTGAATTTCAGAGAAGAACACATCGGATCCTATTTCTGTCTTCAGGGAGCTCACTGGCCAGAGCAGATGCAGATGTTAATGAACTATGGAATTGTAATTGGGATAACTGTTAAGAAAAAAAGTAGAGGGTGCCAGGAAAGCATAAAACAGCAGCACTTGGCCTGGGAGGTTAGAAAAAGTTATTTTAAAGCTGAGTGGAAGTTAACGCAAAGACAGAGAGGAGTGGGATGGAGAGCATTCAAGCAGAAGAAAAAGAATTACAAAGGTCACAGCGTGGGAGAGAGAATGCCTGAGTGTTCCAGGAGTGGCTGGAGCCCGGCTGAGGGAAGAGGCACTTAGCATAACAGAAGAGGTAGGTGGAGAGCAGGTAGGCGGAGCAGATCATGGAGCTCCAGGTGGGCGCACACGTTAAAGGATTAGTTCTCTAGCCCCCTCACCCCCAGCAGAGGGGAGCCATGCGAGGGTGTAAGGTGAGGGATGCTGAAAAGACCTCTTAGGTTAAAGTGTGAACAGTGAACTAGGGAGTGTGGCGGAGAGGTACAGGAGGTAAGTTAGGAGAGTGCTGAAGTGGTCAAAGCAAGAGGTGATGGTTGGAGTGGAGATGAAGAGACGTGGGTAAGTTAGAGAAATATTTAGGAAATAAAATGGAAGTTAATGGCTTTTCTGTGCTTTCATATAAATAGGTTATAGTTTGTTTGTATAAAGTCTTTGGATGTTTCTATGAACCAAGATATAAAGAAAGAAGTGTCTTGAGTTATTTGTCAGCACTCTGTGATAGGTACACAAATATTAGTAAGAAGTGAGCCCAAGCTATAGTGAGCTAGTAACCTCTATGTGGCTGGAGGGCCTTCTGGGGAGGGAAATGAAGGAGTGCTGTTGGAAAGGCCCTGTATAGGTGAGGGTAAGATTATAAAAGGGGTGTGTGTGTGTGTGAGAACCCTTCCTCATTCATTTTATTCCTTATTTCTAGCCCTACTTCTTATTTAACACTAGAGGCCCTGTGCACAAAATACGTGTCCGGATATGGTTCCTAGGCCTGGCCTGTGATCAGGGCCATCTTCCCCAGCTGCCACAGCCAGCCTCTCCCCCAGCCACCACCCACCCCCAGTTCCCTGTTCGACACCTGGTGACCAATGCCTGACGGCCCGGGGAAGAGACTGAGACATGGACAGTGTGCCCCATAGTGACTGGTCCAGAAGTTGTTCTGGTCATTCTGCTGTTAGGGTCAATTTGTATATTACCCTTTTATTATATTTAGCATATGCTTCTCTCAGCTACAGAGTTTAAGATCAGTGGTTCTTTTAAAAAACATATATATGTGTATATGCATATCTATCTATCTATCTATCTTTCTATCTATCTATCTATCTATATCTATATATCTATGTATCTGATTTCAGAGAGGAAGGGAGTGGGATAAATAGAAACATAAATGATGAGAGAGAATCATTGATCAGCTGCCTCCTGAATGCCTCACACTGGGAGTGGAGCCCACAACCTAGGCATGTGCCCTGACTGGGAATCTAACCATGACCTCCTGGTTCATAGGTCAATGCTCAACCCCAGATCCATTATGACTGGGCAAGATCAGTGGTTCTTAATGTTCCTTGGGTCTTATCCTGAAAATACACATTTAATACACACAGCAAACTTCATGCCACATATTAAGGGCCCTGGGATCCCAGATTAAGAATCTCCGATCTGTAGAGTTTGTTAAAAGACAAGTCATAGGAAAAAAACCACACAAATTATTTAGCCAATAAATGAAAGATGATCAAGTTCACTAAATGAAGCAACTATGATATATGGTCTTTCATCTATTAAATTAGTAAAAGTGCAAAAGCTTGATAACACCCAAAACTTGGCCATTGTGGGGGAAAATGAGCAATTTTGTAGACCAGTTGAGCATAAAATAGAAAACTTTTTAGAGAGAAACTAAGAAATAGCTTTCAAATGTTGAATGCCTAGAACCTTTAACCTAGTAATTCCAACCTAAGAAACTATCCTTTAAGAAAATAAATGGGTGTGCAAATAGTCAAGGATGTTCACGGCAGCAATGACTAGAAAAACAGGGAACTGGTTAAATACATTTGAAACATGCCCATACCATACAGTGGAATACTATGCAGTCCAGAGTAATGAGATTAACAATCAATTAAGTGAAAAGGGTAAGTTGCAGATGGACATTTGTAGCACAATATACTTCCTATTAGAGATTTCACAAAAATGTCTGTTATATACATGGAATTACATGAAACTCACAATAGTGATAAACCCTAAGAAGTAGGATTAATTTTTTTTTTTAATTTAATGTTTTCATGTTGAGTTGAAAGCTTACAAAAAGCTCACTGGCCCCGCCCACTTCCTACTTCCCAGTGCAAACGCCTGAATGTCTATACATGTATCTGTGTCACTGGTGTTCCCCAACGAGGCACAAAAGGGTGGGTACTGTCAAAGGATTCCTTGTTCGGAGCAATAGGACTGTTAGTGCTGGGTGTCTTGTGCAATTGATGGCTGAAATGCAGGACTGTTGTTTCACTCAGACCTTGGATCTTCCTCCTGTTCAATGAACAAAACAAGTTGTTACTGTTCACCACCAACTCTGGAGACATTCTGGAGTATCTACAGAAATACTAAGGGAAGCTGGCCATGGAGATGGCCTTAGTGGTGCCCCCCCTCCCCCATTCCCCTCTCCCCTCCTCCTCCTGGCTCTGATCTGGACAGCCAGACAGCTCTTGGCCCAGGGACAGGCCAGAACTACCATGGCTCCAGTGGTCTGGGGACTCCGTGGGTTGGTGCAGAGTGATAACTGGGCTCTGCTGTGGTGTGGCCAGCTCCAGCACAAGTGAACCGAGGGACGTGGGGCAGTACCCCACGAAGGCAGTTCGGCTTGCCCCGGTGATTAGATGGTGAACCCAGGTGGATGGTTATATGCCACATTAAGACCAGAGAAGCCCACCAATCAGCAGGGAAACACAGCCACCCACCCACCCACGCAATGCAAACCCCGCAGCTGTTCTGTTACAGCTGGTCCAGACGCAGCCCCCAGATGGCTAACCCAATGGCGCCTGCATATTTCTTTTTGATCCAACTTTCAATTTGTTCTTCAGGCTCATGGGGCTCAGACTGGCCTCTCACCCTTCTCCCACTCCTTCCGGTCGAGTGCTACTTCCTTCTCCAAGTCCTGGCCACAAAGCCCTCTGAGAAGATGATGGGGCATTTCTCCTGCCTCGGCCCCTGGCTCTTTTCTTGGGAACACAAACCTAGGGCTTCATGTATCCCTCTGCTCTCCGGAAAGTCATTTGGGGGGGGGGGGGGGCGGGGTCGTGGGGACGGGGGATGACAATCACAGCTCCCTTTCGAGCATTTTCTGCTGTGACTGCCAACAATGGAGACTCCCTTCTGGTCTTTCTCCAAGGAAATCTGGACAATAAGGAAGCACAGACGACTGACTGGGTGACAGGGCAGAGGAGATGGCTTCTCCTGATATCAATTCTGAGGTCCTGAGATATATTCCAGTTTTGAACCCCACATTGACTGTGGTCAAAATCACAGGGACAAAGCTGAGGAGTAGGATTTAATTGAGAGGGTGGAGTGGGTGAAGCTCAAAGCTTTTCTCTTTTATTTTATGCACTTCTATGCTGTTTGAATTTGTTTTAACACACCAGCATTGCATTATTTTTACTCTTAAAAAATAAAGGTAACAGGAATTTCTCACCTTGAGGTTCTCCCAAGGGTACAGCTCCACTTTAAAATATTTCAGTGACATCCCAATGAGTTGGAGAATCAAGTCCACAGTCTTTAACTTAGCAGGATAGGTTCTCTTTGCCTGACTCCACAGTGTCTTCAACAATCCTCGGCTCATAGATCCTGTCCTCACTGTAGCTTACTAGGATGTGGAGTTCCTAGGATTTACCATCATTTCTGAAACACATTAGCTTTACACAGGTTGCTTATTTGCCTGTAGACACATCCTCAGCTGCCTAGCACTGGTCCTGTCCTTTAAGACTCAGTATAGAGTAATCTTGGTGGTAGGTTCTTACTATTCATCATTTTGAATATTTCTTGCCACTCCCCCCTGGCCTGCATAGTTTCTGTTGAAAAATCAGCTGCTTTGTAGGTAACTAACTGTTTTTCTCTTGCTACTTTTAAGATTCTCTCTTTGTCTTTTGCCCTTGGCATTTTAATTATGATGTGTCTTGGTATGGTCGTCTTTAGATTCTTCTTGATTGGAGTTCTCTGCGCTTCCTGGATGTGGAACAGACTGACAATTCTTGGGGGAAAGAGGGTGTGGGGGGAGTGTGAGAAGAGATGGGACAAAGATCTTATATGCATGTATGCAGTACCTATGGACGCAGACAGTGGGGTGGCAAGGGCCTGAGGTGGGGTGGGAACTGAGTGGAGGGGAACTAGGGGGGGGGGAAGAGGGAGATCTGTAATAATCTGAACAATAAAGATTACAAAAAAAAAAAGACTCAATGTATGCATCACTTTCTTCAGAGGACCTGACCCAGGAGCCATCCCCACGGCAGTCTGGGAGGGTGCTGCTCCCAAGGCTCCCGTCCCCAGGCACACCTCCTGTATTACAGAACTCGCTGTACTCTACTGCCCCCTTATTTTAGGGTCTGGGGAAGAACCCCCTTAGGGCAGAGGCTGTGCTTTGGATCCTTGTGTTCCCATTATATAGCCCAGGGCTGTCCAGAGGAGGCCTTCACCACTGGCTTTTGGATAGTAAAATGCCCACACCCTCTTTCTGGGATCCATTTATTAGGAGCCTCAAAGAAGTATGAGAGAAGGATTTTTTTAAAATATTTTTATTGATTTCAGTGAGGAAAGGAAGGAAGAGAGAGAGATAAAAACATCAATGATGAGAATCATTGATCAGCTGTCTCTTGCATGCCCCTCACTGGGGATCCAGTCCACAACCCTGGCTGGCATATACTCTGACCAGAAATTGAGCCCAGACATCTGGTTCATAAGTCAATGATCAACCACTGAACCACGCCGGCTGGGCTGAGAGACCGAATTTTAAAATTCCTCACAAATCACATTTTTAAACAAATAAACATCTATCTATCTATCTATCTATCTATCTATCTATCTATCTATCTATCTTTATTTGTTGATATGTATTTGTGTATATATATATACATTTTTTTGTTAATAGAGAAATATGCTAATTAACCGGGATACTGCAACAGGTCGATGGGACAGGAGGAGGTTGAGCATGCAGTGTCGGGGGCAGGGTGGCAGGGGCCCCTATGCTGGGGGAGGATCTGGTCAACAGCTGCTGAGGCTGCTTCAAAGACCAGAGAAGGAGGCTCCTGCAGGGTCTGGGGAGCCAGGTAGGGCTAGATCAGTGACTCCAGGGTGGTGAGTGCAGTCAGACTGCCCCCAGGCAGATCCGGCCTCGCAGCTTGACAGCAGACACAGAAGGGCCTGCTTGGCCATAGCTGTGGTGACCTGCAAGCAGGCAAGCACAGCCCAAAGGCAGCACCCAGCATGGCCTGCTTGACCCTTGCCACGGTATGGAGCAGGTAGGCCCTACAGAGAGCAGAGAACCACAGGAAGCTGGCCTAAGGACATACTGTTTGTCAGTAGAACATCTCCTAAGGGCTCCCGGATTGGAGAGGGTGCAGGTTGGGCTGAGGACTCTCCCTCCCCCCACACCTGCATGAATTTCATGCACTGGGCCTCTAGGTAACATAAATTAAAATTTAGAAGCACCAAAATCATAGCACTTAAAACTGGAAAGGACTTAGGAGTTATCAAGAGGAGTTGTTTTCAATTAAAAGTTTATGAATTAGTGTTTTAGTGTGGATTTTCACAGCCCAGTGCAAAATAAGAAAAATATGAGCAATGAAGCAGATGAAAAAGAACTCAGGTTAAATACATTTGATTTATTGGTGCTTTCTCATTCACAGATTATATCTCCCTCCCACTTTAGCCTATTTACAAATGATGGCTAGTAGGTTTTTAAAAAATTATTAATTGGTCTATTAAATTTAAAAAATACCTGGAAACCCCAGCTCTTGTCTTTTTCCTGAGAACTAAGGCCCAAGGAGACTATATCTTTGCCCAGGGCCAAAAAAAGAAAAAAATTTTTCAGTCACATATCCTGTTATGGTGGGTAATGCAATTGTATACACACAAAAAGATGATATATGTTTGATGTGATTGGTGTTCTCCTCAGCAATTTATTTTTATTTATTAAATATGTATTTTTACTGATTTCAGAGAGGAAGGGAGAGGGAGAGAGAGATAGAAACATCAATGATGAGAGAGAATCATTGACTGGCTGCATTCTGCATGCTCCCAGGATCAAGTCCACAACCAGGACATGTGCCTTAATCAGGAATCCATCTGTGACCTACTGGTTCATAGGTTGACGCTCAACCACTGGGCTCAGCATTTTAAATTCAGAAATGAAACAATCAGTTACCATAGTTGTTGTATTATCATCAGAAACAGACTTGCTCTTCTAGATGTGTCTGTATCTACATTGTATTACAGTCAGTATTTGGTGAGATTTTAAGACATGTTAAAGTCTAGAAATGATATGTATGTAATATTATTATTGACTTTCATATGGAAATAAAGACTGTCTTCTTTCCATTTTTGTATGCTTCTTGAGTTCAAAGGTATAAGCACTTAAGAAGAAAGTAAAGTGACTTTGAAATTGGTACTCTCTTTAATTCTAATTTTAACCATCTGAGTACCACCCAACTAAGAAATTCCACTTCTAAGAGGTTTTTATAAAAAAACAAACAAACAAACACACATCAGAGATACGTGCAGCGATGTATGTAAAAAGGTGTTCATTAAAAAGTGCGTATTTATGCTGGCAAGGATGTGAAAAAAAGGAATCCCTCGTGCACTGCTGGTGGGAATGCAGACTGGTGCAGCCACTGTGAGAACAGTATGGAGTTTCCTCAAAAAACTAAAAAAAGATCTCCCATTTGACTCAGTAATCCCACTTCTAAAAATATATCCCAAGAAACTAGAAACCCCAATCAGAAAGGATATATGCACCCCTATGTACATAGCAGCACAATTCACCATAGCTAAGATTTGGAAACAGCCTATGTGGCCATCAGCAGATGAGTGGGTTAAAAAACAGTGGTACATCTACACAATGGAATACTACACTGCTCTAAAAAAGGACTTTTTACCAGTTGCAACAGCATGGATGGAACTGGAGAGCATTATGTAAGCGAAATAAGCCCATTGAAGAAAGATAAATATCACATGATCTCACTCATATGTGGAATATAATGATCATCATAATTTGATTAACAAAAATAGATCCAGAGAAAAATGGCAGGGGAAGTGAGAGGGGTGGTAGAGAGCAACCAAAGGACTTGTATGCATGCGTATTAGCATAACCAATGGGCACAGACTCTGGGGCGGTGGGGGATGGCCTGGGTGGGAATGGTGGGGGGGGGGAAGGGGCAGAGTGTCAATTGGGGAAAATGGAGACATATGGAAAACTTAAGACAATAAAAAAATTGTTGGTGTTCATAAAAATTAGAAATAAACATAAAGCCCAACATTAGAGAATTGGTGAAGTACGTTTTGAAATAGTCATTCCATGGAGGGCACTTTGGCTACTTAAAACGGCTACATTTTTATCTTCTTCCATATACTTGTCTGTAATTTTCAAATTTTTATTTACCACAAATATATTATGCTTATGTAACTAAAAAGTTTTAAAATCTGTCTATCTTAATACTTGGACCAAAATAATGTTTCTTGTTTTTTTAATGCTTTTCCCAACCTGACATTATTGATTAATGTAATTTGGTAGCCCCTCAAAGATCAGCACATGCACACTCTACATTTTAATTTTTCAAGTTTAGGTTTTACATCTTCTGTTGTTATGTAGTTAACCTTACCTTTGATGCCTGACACTGAGCTGCTATAGGGAGGCTCACAAAACAATGGAAACTGTCAGTTTCGTTTTGGACACTGCAATCTCCGGCAAGTTCCTATCGGAGGTCTGTGCTTGCTAATTCAGTATGTAGAGGGAAAAACACCACCATAAACTTGAAGATCTAAAAGACATTTGAGGACATAATCAATCGAGATATTCATTTTTCCTTTAGACCTTACTTCATCTAAGCTCAGTATAAACCAATAATTTAAAATCCAGATATGTGGATTTAGCTTCTTTTGAAATTGGGCACAGCTGGTCACATCAAGCCAAGTCCCTCCATGTGGACAGCTGGCCAATGCAGCTGCAGCAATTTCAGGCATGCCCCCCACAGTCCGCCACAGAGACAGCGCCTGTCACTTCCTGTTGTCACCTGAATGCCAAGGCAGATAGCAGCTGCCACTGATGATCACATTTATTATGTGTGCATTTATATAGCATTCTCCTCACCCAGGAACTACCTAAGCTCATTGCTTATTCTATCTATCTATCTATCTATCTATCTATCTATCTATCTTATTTATGGGTGAGAAAACTGAAGCACAATTAGTGTGTAGTGGATCCAGGATTCAAACTCTGAACATCTGGCTTCCAAATTTTTGTTCCTAATCACTCAGCTATATCACATCTTGGTGCAGAGGGGAGGATATAAAAAATCATATCCAACTACAATACAAAGTTGTGCCACAGCCTCTTGTCCAAGACACTGAGTTCTGTCTAATTAGAGAAGACTTCACAAAAGAAGTGCCTTTGTAGAGTTTTAAAGATAAAAAGTGTTATTGGTCCAGACATTTCCAACACGCTGTGCAAAGGCCTTTTGGAGATCTGAGAGCTGTGCAAATGGACAATGGGCGAGGCTACCTTAGCCAGCCGAAGACCAGCAGGAGGTGAGGTGTGGCAGCTGCGACCCACAGCTTGGAGCTTCCATCTGATACCCGAGAAAGGCAGACGGAGCTGTGGGTTGGGTAGGGAGGCGATAAGGTCGAAGTCCTGGTTGACCAACCGTGATGTGGGATGAATCGGCATTCTTACAGGAGTTCTGCTGAACTTCATTCATTGCTTTCACAATGTAAGAAAGTCGATGTTGTAACACAGGTGTCCCTACAATACTGGCCTGCCTGTTTACTTCTGCTTCAGTCCCTGAGCATATGAGCAAATACTCCAGGCACTATAACGAGCAGAAACTTGAGACAGAGCTTATCTTGTAATGCTGGGTTTTGCATCATATCCAGGGTGTGGTGTTACTTTAGAAGGCAAGTTAAATAATTACGTGTTTACAGATTGAGCAAACAGTGAATATACCCTGAAAAGGTTCAGGATTTACACTTGGAGATCCACTGAACTAACTTATTCAGCTGGACAGCAGGCTCAGTACCGGGATGTATAAAGTAGTCACAAGTGGTCACAATACATTCCAATGTATATGTGTGTACATATACATGTATGTATGCAAATATTCAATATACCTGTGCATATGTACATACTTACATTAAACAATTATGTAGCACCTTGTATTTAAGCATATTTATTTACCAAATAGCCCCGACAGGTTTTAACATGTTAAGTGAATCAATCAAAACTAATTCAGGCAAGCTTAGGCCATTGAGCCAACCAGCGTGCTTTCTCTTTTTTACATGTCATCTATTAAATATGGTACTTGATGTGTTGTTGTTGTTTTTGTTAATCTTCGCCCAATGATATTTTCCCATTGATTTATACAGAAAGTGGAAGGGAGAGACAGAAAGGGAGAAACGTAGATGTGAGAGAGACACATTGATTGGGATGGAGCCTGGGACCTTCCAGTCCTCAGACCAATGCTCTATACACTAAGCCAAACTGGCTAAAGTGAGTACTTTGTGTCTTTGATGTTCCTTAACATATAATAAAGCGACAGAAATTAATGTTAAAAGCATTAGGGCCATCTAAATGCCTTCTTTAGAAAATAAAATGCCAATTAAACTGTTACATTCTTTATTTTCTTGCTCTATTATTATTTCTCTCTCCAGGAGAAAGACTGGAATTGTGTTTAATTCTCTGTTCTTAACAGGGCTTGTCAACTATTGTCAGACAGTAAGAGTTTATAAGCATCAGTAATAGTCACTCACAGCCCACACCCCACCTAGTCTCTGTTTCCCTGCTTTATTGCCCTTAGATAATTTCTTTCTTTTCTATTTTTGCATTTTCGAGGACAATGCAGAGCATAGTAGTTATCTGATTTAAGGCTTTTTAAACACATCTGTCATTCTAGCTTGATAACCAACCTAAAGGCAAGCTTTCAAGCACCGACTTGTCCTTTCCCTCCTCACTCCGGCTCACACTGTCTTAAAGTGATGGCTTTGAAATGATCTGTGTGTGTGTGTGTGTGTGTGTGTGTATGTGTGTGTGTGTTTGGCGGTATGTCCCTGCTCTCTGTAGAAGTGGCTTTGGGATGCAGGTGTTGATTTCCTGGGCCTCCTTTGCTGGGATTTAACATGCCTCGTTTCCATTGCTACAACTAACTGCGCAGACCGGGCAGCTCCTGGACTTTCTGTGGGGGGAGTGGCAAGGGGTACACATTGGCTTGTTCTGTTCCCTTTGATGTAGATGCCACCTGAGTTTGGCCCTCCTTTGCTCTGGTCATGCAGGTGCCCTGGACTTACATTTCTGCTAAGACTGCCAGTGCACTTAGAACTCTGCTAGGGAAGCATGAAATTACTTCCCCAAAGATCTGGTCCCTGCCCTCTCAGAACCAGGAAAGGGCAGGCCAGGGTTGGACCAGGAACCCATCCCAGTGGAATGTCTGTTTCCTTATTTCTGCAGTGTGAGGGTCAGGCATGTTTGCCTCTACCTTCCTTTTCTGCTGGGCTATTCTGTGAACCAAAGAAGACCAAGGACACATCCACATTGCAAATTCAGTAATTTTAAGAATTTGTTAAAAATGGGATTCTGGCACCAGCCAAGGGACTGAGATAGAGTGGGAATTAAGGTTGAAACCAGCTCTGCCAATGCCTTGCTCTATTACCTTTAGGACAGCGGTTCTCAACCTGTGGGTCACGACCTCTTTGGGGGTTGAACGACCCTTTCACAGGGGTCGCCTAAGACCATCGGAAAATGCAGATATTTACATCACAATTCATAACAGTAGCAAAATTTCATGGTTGCAAGGGTCACGGCCTTAGGAAGGTTGAGAACCACTGCTTTAGGACATTCATTCTCTCTGGGCCTTAGTTGTCTTATCTTTAAAATGGAAATACTACCATCTCAGGATCAGGGTGGTTGTAAGGATTTAATACATACACATAGTATATTTTATGTGTGACACAGCAATCACTCTGTAAATATGAAAGTCAGTACGGTGACAGTAATCTTAGGAATATGGTTAGTCCTTCCTTAGCATCGATAGATTTTGCAGCTTTAAGCGAAACGATGTGTGACAAAACCAATATTATCATTGGCGAATTGATGTAAGCAAGAGCTAAGTTCCTGCGGCATCTCATCGATGTTATAATGAAGAGATTTCAATGAAATGATGTCAGTGGAGGACCTGTTGTGTATGGCTTTTTGGAAGAGCCAAGGGTTTGGAATAGATTACATCTAAGGAAGATGACATATGAAGAAGTCTTTGAAACTAAAGGACTAAGAATGACTTTGAGCATATAGTGCCTACTGAAAGAAAAGATGTAATGGATGTAATAAGAAATCAAGAAGAGCTCTGATGGACAAGTTAATTTATTCACTTATTTCTAGCACTAGTTACAGGAATAGGTATTTTTGATGGGAAAAATCTCCTCTTTATCCGTATGATCTTGTGCTTTCTCCAGTATTTTATCTTCTAGACATGGAGTCATTCTTAGTATTCAAAGATGATGGCATATTGATGCCATATTGCTATTTTTGCTATCCATAACAGATGAAAGTGTGTCAGTTTTCCTCCCAATATTTAAATGTGGAGATTGCCTTTATTGTGCAGCTACTGTCAATGCTTACAGTGCCTGCCACTTTTGCTGCTTCTGCAAACATCTGGATTCTTGGCAATCCCACCTCAGCTTAGATCTTCTTACTCTGGGCTCTGCTAGATCTCAGGGGCTTTTAAAGTCCTTGGAATTCTTTGCAGAATTGCATGCATATGAGCATATGTGCATTTTGAGGGGACACAGAGCAAAGTGATCAGATTCAAAAAAAGCCAAAAACTTCTGCTGAAGATGTCTTGGACTAGGAAAGAATTAAAATGACTTCATGAGATGAAAAAATGACACAACACAAACACAGGGAGGTCCCCCAGTACCTATATGCTCCTGCAGCTTTAATACTTCCACACCTCCCCTTCTTCCCACAAGCAATGTAATGGTTAGGTCTCATGGTGGTTAGGTCTCATGGTTTCGGACTAGCTCTCTGGTTAATGGATGTGGAGACTGCACTTTTTCCATTGTCCCTAGAAAGGGCATTCCTTTTTTTTTTTTTTTAAGGAAGGCTAAGGTGTCCATAATAAGGTTTCCAAGGAAAGAAATAAGACTGATTTTGATACCAGCAACTTCAAAGTGTAAAGTAAAAGTGGCAGGTTGAGATTTTCGAAAGAAAGGAAGGAAAAGTGCTTGTTTTCCAGATTTCATCTGCAAAAAGAATCAGTCCTTTGTATTCGGCTTTGCCTCCAGGCCAGAAGGGTTGACAGGGCCACACCCAAGGCAGGATTAGCTTCATTCATTCTCTTCCTTCTCCTCCTCCCCTTCCTCCACCCCCTCCTCCTCCTGCTCCTCCTCTTCTCCCCTCCCCCTT
>JAAGEH010002528.1:16090030-16185578 GCA_011751065.1 Lasiurus cinereus | reverse complement strand
TACTATTCAACAGCCAGAAGTAACGAAATAAGTCTCTGTGTAGCCATATGGACAAGTCTCAAACTATTCTTAAATTAAAGCATTTTTAGGATATTATGGTGTTATACAAAAAATGTAAGACACACACACATAAAATAACTTCATTTATTCTGTTCATGTTTGTATTTGAGTGTGTGTGTGTGTGTGTGTGTGCATATGCACGCGTATGTTTCTTTTTAAGGAACTAGAAGGAGACATTGAATTCATAATCAGAGCTACCTTTGGAGAGGGAAGGGAGATCAGGATAAGGGTGCCAGTCAAAGATATCTTTAGTTTCATCTGTTTTGTGCTGGTTTTGCTTCTGATGTTTTGCTCTGATAACAGGGAGTCCAGTGGCCCAGCTTTCTGCTGCAGAAATCAGCCTTCTCCTAATAGACCACATGACTTCCTGGGCCTCACAGAGGTCCCGAGAGCTGGGTCTCTCCCATTGTTTTCCAGGGCTTCCAGCTCAGTGTGAATGAAGAAATGCCAGAGGAATGTTACGACCGGCACAGTACACTTTCAATGTTTATATTTAGCCATTAACTTTGTGCGATGAGCCCTTTCTCTTTAATCCTGTCCCTGCATTTCCGTGATACCATCAGAAGTCTGTTCTAAGTCTTGAGCCAATGGTCCTCCTGCCGCCTTGCTCTAAGAGGCACAGGGAACCAGGAAGAGCCCTGCCCGGAACAGGCTGAGGGGCGGTGATGGAAGGGCCCCAGGAAGGGCAATCCTGGTGCCTCAGCCCTTCCCCAGGGTTAAGTTCTCTCCCAGGCATCTGGGTCTGCTGTGTCTCTTTTGCAAAGTGGGTTTGGTTTCAGCACTGTGCGGTTGCCCTACAACATCAAATAGATAAGTTTTTACCTTTCCCACCATCCTCTCCTTCTTCCCCTCAGGGCATTTAAGGTCAAACAGGTTCTCAGAACACGCCCTGTGCCAGCCCAGCCCCACCCCGCCTCCCCCATGCCCTGGGAGAGAATGGGGCCAAATGTATCACGGCAGTTTCATAGGCCTCTAACAGGTCCAACCATTTTCTTTTTCAGGTGGGAAATGCTCATCCCAAGAAAACGTTGCGCAAAAATATTATAATGTGCATCTATGTCACATTATAGAAAAGGCATGGATTTTAAAGTCTTTACTTTCACAGCTGGTGAAATTCTTGCATGCATATCTGGAGAAGTTAATGGCCTTAGCCAATGAGGAACTTGAAATGTTTTGAAGAGCTTTGTCCCTTTACTCTCCCTCTTTTTGATATTGTACTAAGAGTTTATGTATCAGCCCTAGCTGGTTTGGCTCAGTGGATAGAGCGTTGGCCTGTGGACTGAGGGTCCCGGGTTGGATTCCGGCCAAGGGCACATGCCCAGGTTGCGGGCTCATTGCCCAGTAGTGGGGGCATGCAGGAGGTGGCTGATGGATGATTCTCTCTTATCATTGATGTTTCTATCTCTCTCTCCCTCTCCCTTCCTCTCTGAACTCAATATATATATCAATATATATAAACTCTTTTTTTTTTTAAAGAGTTTATGTATTACCTTAAAGCAGCGTCATTACTACAGCACGGTCAGCCATTTAAAAGAATACGCTCATTTAAACAAATACACTCCAAAGTGAACCAAATGCTAATGCACATTTTATTGGATGAAGAGACAAACAATATAATTATACTTGAATTTCAGGGAATCAAAGGTAGTAAAACGAGCCCAGGGAAGGGTTTATAAGTTAGCCATCCTTGAGTTCATTTTTCCAAGCTTGGAAAGTTTGCTAAAAGGAGCAGAGGGCTCCTTCGCCAGACTAGCAAAAAGGAAAATGTCTATCAGTTTTTCTTTTGTTCTCTCAGATCCTGTTCAAGTGTGCCCTAAGCCAGCAGGTTCACCAGAAAGCTATTGAGCTTCTGCTGGAACCCATTATGCAGGGTGAATTTCTCTTGGAACGCTGCCAAAGGTTTTTTATGCTGCTGTGGTAGGCATGTCTTGCACACTGTCATGTAGCCAAGCAAAGAACATTTGCTTAAAGGATAGAAAATGTTTAAAAATTAGTGTTTGTTTAAAAGCAGGTTAAATAGCAATATGATCTTATTGAAGGGCAGAGAAAAGTCTTTATTTCTCTAAGTGATCTGATGAGGTTATTTAACTTTTTTGTTGTTGCTTTAAACAGATTTATAGTTTTTACTAGAAAAATTATATATTAATATTGTCTGCTAGAAAGTACCTCCCAGTGCCTCTTTTTCTTTGTTGTGATTTGCTGTGTTTTTCAAAACTGAATTTTCACTTTAGAGATTTTCTCACTTGTTTGTTTTTATAGGAGCTACTAATAATAACTAATAAACTTTGGAGGTGCAGAGAACATGCTAAAATAGAAGTTCTTTTTTCACTTTCAATTCCAGAGCTATGCCATAAAATACATAAAGAAAAACATGAAAATATCTTTATATTAGAGCAAGTAGTATTTTTAAGACTTGCAAATTTTATTATAAATTCCAAGTTCAGATTCTGACACATAAAAAAATATAAAACATAAACATGTCCCCAGAAATTATTCCTTAATAAATAGTAAAATTTGACCCAAACTATCTTCTTTTAGCAAAGTTTCCTTAGCACCAAATTCTCATATTCTCTGTAATAACCCAGTGATGTATGTGTACAAGAACTCTCTCAGAATGTATTAAGGAAAAATCCTAATGATAAGAATTTGAATCTTGCCTCTGCCATTCACCAGCTGTCTGATCTTGGGGAAGTTACTTCACTTTTCTGAGCTTCATTGTCCTCATCTGTGAAGTCCTATATAATAAAGAAGTAATATACAAATTGATCTTCATGTCCTCCCACAAGATGGCTGCCCCCTGTAGTCAAAGATGGCCACCACAAAATGGCCAGCAGGGGCGGTAGTTGTGGGAGATCAGGCTAGCAGGGGAGGGCAGTTAGGGGTGCCCAGGAAGGTAGGGGAGGGCAGTTGGGGGTAATCATGCCAGCAGGGGAGCAATTAGGCTTTGATCAGGCTGGCAGGGGAGTGGTTAGAAGTGATCAGGCAGGCAGGCAAGTGAGTGGTTGGGAGCCAACACTCCGGGATTATGATGGGGTGTCTGACTGCCAGTTTAGGCCCAATCCCTGTGGCAGGGACATCCTGGCAGTCAGACATCCCCTGAAAGGTCCCAGATTGGAGAGGGTACAGACTGGGCTGAGGGCCCCCCCCCTCCATGCACGAATTTTGTGCACCCAGCCTCTAGTAGGAATAATAACTCACAGGACTGCTGTGAAGTTTATATATGTGTAAGGAACCTCAACAGTACCTAGCACACTGTATAGGCATACAAATTATTCCTTTTCAACCTCCCCAATCCATTCCACCAGTCAATCTGCAGATTCAAATAGGCAAAACTGTGATTTAAGTTAGGATTGTGTTATCTTAATGTTAGGATATTTCTGGCTGCTTAATTTTATACTTGGACTTTAAAGATACATGTTTCTATAAACATTCTGTAAACAAAATTAATCTGTTTTTATTTTGATGAAGACAGCTCTGATTCTGATACAGTTGGAGAACTAAATGGTATACAAAAGCATTTTGCTTTTGAAAAGCTGACTCTATTATGACAATGTGCTCAGCGAAAAGGAAAATATGATGCTACTTTTTCCTACTCAGTATTTAACTCACCGGAAAAAAAATATGGCAATTCTCCTTTTATACCTAAATCCTATGGAGTTTGCTGCCTCCAGTATTCAAGTTTGAGCTCTGATCTTAAAGTTGGCTTCCTTCAATTGAGTTTTGTTACATACTTGGCACCTTCCCACATCTGAACCTCCCATCTGTAAACTGTGCCTGCCCTTCACAGGATTCAGCAGATAGCCCTGCACTCCAGGGCCACTCAGGTCCCTGCAGGCGTGGCTTCAGGCTCGCAGGCCACAGTTTCTCGACCAGTTTAGATACTGCAGATGTGTGGGCCTTCCCGTTTCTGCAGTTCTCTTTTGGTTCTTTACAGATAGCTCTGCCCCCACCCCTGCACTCCATGGCTTCTCCCAGGCACTCCCTGCGAGATGGGAAGGCTGGTGCCTGTCATTTGCATTCCAGATTGAAAAACAAACAGAATCTAGATCCCACCCACCTGCTGCCCCTTGTGTGTGTGTGTGTGTGTGTGTGTGTGTGTGTGCGCGCGCGCGAGCCTAGACTTGACAAACAAAAGAGGATATGAGATGGATTTACTCTTTTGTAAAATGTCCATTCTAGGAGATGCTGAGTTTTCCTCGTTTATCCTGAGTTGCTTGTGTAGCCCCCTGCTTTTAGTAGGTGTGTAGAAGGTGTGATTTTAGTGGAGCTTGTGGAAGAAGGAAGTGGTGACATGGTAAAATGACTGCTTTCTCATTTGCCCTCAGGCACTTAATTCCTAGGAAGAACATATATAATGGCACATAAAATGGCCAAGAATGTGTGTGTGTGTGTGTGTGTGTGTGTGTGTGAGAGAGAGAGAGAGAGAGAGAGAGAGAGAGAGAGAGAGAGAGAGAGAGAGAGAGTCGCAGCTGCTAGGGGCAGGCTTATGCATATGTGGCTCTCTTGGGCGTTGGCCTCTGTGGTTCTTTCCCCTTCACAGTCTGCTCTTGCTGATGGACCAGGAGTTTTGGGTAAAGAAGACTAGATCTGATAAACAGATTCATAGCAGTTTACAATTTAATTTCTTAAAAAAAAAATTAAAAAGAGAATGTCAGGAAAGGGTGTGGCTAAAACAACACCCTTCCTCAAATGCAAGACCCTTAAAGCAGAGGTGGGGGAAGGAAGCCCTAACTCTGAGCTCTGTGACTTATCTGTTGGGCCACGCAGACAGGCCCCTCATTGGCCTCTCAACCTCTGCATCTGTGAAAATGAAGACGAGAATCCACCTCCCAGACAGCGTCACAAGCCCTTTTGTGATCATCCGTGAAGTGCTGCTCGTAGATATGCTTTAGGGACTCCGGAGTTGTTCATGCTGAAGGCGAGAAGGGAACAGTGGAGTGGTCTGACCCAGCCAGGGGCTGAGGCTGCTGGGGAACAGAGCTGGGAGCTTTTTAAGGGGAACAAGGGGAAGTTACTGAGATGTGGTTTGGACCTGTTTGGAAACCTCCATTAGAAACATTCAAAAGGTAGAACAAGAGAGAGAAACAGGAAGAGAAAAATGCCAAGGAATGTATGTGAGGAGGTGGGTTCCTGTGGAGGAACCTGGGGCCGGTCTGTAAGTCAGAAATTCCCACCCTCTCTGGACCTCTGACCCTAACAGGTTCCTTGCCCTTTCATACACGGCCTCCACTCTGTGGAGCTCAGTCTTCTATGTAAAAGGGATGTAGTTGGTTGACATAGATGAACCCAACAGCCCAAGCTGGGAATCACAAGTACTGCTACCTTTTATGCCAGGTCCAAGGCTTTGTGGGATGTTGTATTGAAAAGGGTGATGAATGAATGAAATCTGCTGTGTGTTTGGAGGTGCTTCACCCAGGCCCAGCATTTGTATCCTCTGACCCTGGCCCGGAAACACAGGAGACTCACACCCCAGGAAATTTCGCGGGGTCTAAGGAAAGGCCTCTCTGGAATTCTGGTTGCAAGGTAATCAATCGCTCATGAGATGTCAGCCTTGTGGCCTTGCCTCTTCAGGGCAGAGCTGGGCCCTTGGACTAGGCCGGCTTTGTGAAGAGGCTGGAAGAGAGGGCGCTGGGAGTGGCCAGATTCTTCTGAAAGGTGACTCCTGAGGTCTGGGCCAAGAAAGGGTTTGGGATAGGAAAGGGGATTCACACCGGGGCATGCTTGAAAGAAGTTGTTTAAGGCTTTAAAATCTCCCTCAGGCATGTAACAGGAGATGGTCCCTGTAAGTTACTTTAGCTACCTATAGGGTGTAACCTGAAAATGCCTCTCCGGCAGCAGCACTGGTGGTTTTGACCTCACAGTGTGTGCCTCCTGTGGAGGATGGAGTGGGGGAAGGGATTCTGCTGGGGTCAGACAAAAGTGGGAACGCACTGGCTTTGAAGACTGAATTTACTCCCTTTTTATGCGTGGGGTGTAACCAGAGAGCAGTGTCTACAAGGAATCTGGCTTAGGAACGCTTTTGTTTGCAGCTCTCCCTGGGGCGTGGCTTGCTTTTTTCAGAGGTCACTGAAATCTAAATTGTGTAATTTCAGGTTCTGCTGAACCAGGGTAGGGGAGATTTTTGAGGGAGCTGGCGGGAGAGGGGTGGATGTGTCACGCAGGCATCTAGGGACTCTTGCTGTCTATCTGTAAAACCAGACCTGGCCACATGGAATTGTCCCATTTCACAGAGAGCCAAAAATATAGGTGGATTTGGGTGATAATGTCTGAATTTGCCACGACAATGGATCCATGTTAAGTCTTTGAAATAAGGTGATAGCTGAAGTTCAAAACAATAGCAATAGCTAGGAGCAAGGGCAAGAACACCAGTTATTCGGTATGCTTGACTGAACTTCTCTGGTTATAACTATTTCTGGTGGCCTGTGAAGGTATGTAGCCTGTGCTGTGGGAAAGTGCAATGAATTGGGAGCTTCTAAAGGTCTGAATCGTTTTTGATCTATACTTCTCCTCCTATACTCTAGGTCTAGCAAAGGACCTGATATTTACACAAGCTCTCAACAAAAATCTATTGAGTCTTTAATTATTCTAGCCACCATTGTAAAGGCTGGAGATGGAGAAAGTAAACAAACTCTTGCTCTCTCAGAGTTGACAATCTACTGGGTTGGGGCAGACAATAAAATTAGTTTATTATATAACATATCAAGTGGGGGACATGCTATGAAGAAAAACAACGAGAGGTACAGGTGATAGAGGGGAAGCAATATTGCTGGGGAAATGGGGTTTGGAGCAGAAGTGAGGGAGTAACCCTGAGGCCAATGGAAGGGAGCATGGCCAAGACAAAAGCATGACTAGAGAGCTGCAGGGGATGTGGGGAAGGTGAGGTCAGAGGGGAGTCGGAGGCAGAAGCCGAGCAGACCTGGTGAGACATTGCGGGTCACTGCATGGGCTTTGAATTTTAAGATAGTGGAAGGTTTTCAAGCTGAGGTGAGACAGGATCATTCTGGCTGCCATTTTGAAAATTAATTGAAGAGGGCAGAGATGGAATCATGGAAACAGAATAAAATAATCTGGTCAAGAGATAATACTTTGAGCTAAGGGTTTACCAGATTTTAAATATTTTGAAGAAATAGCTGGCAAGATTTCCTGATGAGTCTGGAACAAAAGAAGTAAAGATGAGTTAGGGTTTTGGGTCTGAGCAGCTGTTTGCTAAGGTGGGGAAGGCTGGTGGAGGAACAGGTCTGGAGGTAGGGGACCCATAATTGGGTTTTGGAATTAAGTCTGAGATAGGCAACTAGTAGAGAGGTCCATAGACTATTGGATGTATGAGCCTGATGTTTGGAAGGGAGAGTGGGGCTACAGGTATAAATTCGGGAATGGGAAGCACACAAAAAGTAAAGCTCTAGGTGGGATGAAGTCACTAGGAAGAGAGTACATACATGGGTGGAGAGGAAAAGCAATCCATGATGGAGCTTTGGAGACTCCAGCTCCAGTGGGTAGGCATGTGAGGAGCACCAATCAAAGTGACGAAGAGGAACCAGTGAGACAGGAAGAGAGAGTGATGTCCCAGGGAGCAAGGCGAGAAACTATCTCAAGAAGGGAGTGTCCAACTGGGTCAGATGCTGCTGATAGATCAAGTATGACGAGGACTTAAAATTAGCCATTGGATTTGGAACATGGAGGTCATTGGTGAGTCTCACAAAAGCAGTTTTAAGTGGTATTTAGATGAAAGCCTGTTTTAAAACAGAATGAAAAAAATAAGCGGAGGTAGTGAATATGGGACAATTCTTCAAGAAACTTCGTTATGAAGGAAAGCAAGCAAATGAAGACAGTTGTAGGTGGGAGAAATGCTGGTATTTAATAGGGCTCAATAGTATACCAGGATCAGCTTTTCAAACAGCAAGTTGTTCTCCTCTGACGAAGGCAGCTCCAGAAAACCCCAGGAGACTATCCTATGACTATCCTACTGGGGCTTGCCAAGGACTCTGCACAGCATCCCTCTCTGTCACAGATAGCTTTAGCATCAGTGGGTCTGCCAGTTCATAGCAGTTAAGGGCACTTGCATGGTAGCCTGGATCTACTGCAGAGTCCTCTCAGAACTATGAAGGCCTTAAATCATCCAACACATAGGGTTGACCAGTAGTCCCTGTCATAGTTTATGTTTCTTCAAAACCTAATGGGGCTCAACAAGTGTTGGATTTTCTTTTTTTGTGGCAGAAAGCCTACGGTATAATAACTTGTTCCTTATCTTGCAGGGGATGTTCTGACTTACCATCCTTAGATCACTGAACTCCTAAAAACATCACTAGTGTGGGAGGCACTGCAGGATCCTTTCTTAAGGGGACCCAGGCTTTGGGGCAAAGAACTGGCTCAGATTTGGAAATTATGGGTGCATCAGCTCTTTCCTCGATAGCACTTGGTTTATGTCCTTGTTATACAAATCATGTAACATCCATATTGGCTACTCACCTGTCTCACTCGTAGGACCACCATAGTCTACTAGCCATCATCAGAACCTCTGTGATTGAAGGCACTCTGGTTGTGCTTCTGGCCTTGTTGCCTGTTGTGGTTTGTGTCTATTTTGACTCTTACAGTTAAGCACCAGCATCCGGCTCTTGCTATTCTGGAATCCCCTTATCATTCCCATTGAGACTGGGGAGCCCAGAAATATGGCAGAGTCACCTATTCTTACCCTGGCCTACAGAAGACAGTCATCACCAAGCATCTCAAAGATGTGGTTGCCTCTCACTGATATATTCGTTATTGCCTAGTGAAAGAAATGTCCTCTGAATCCTCCTAGGCATTGTAAGTGTCACATGATAAATTTGTTCTAATATTCTTGTCTCCATGAATATTCTGACCCCTCCTATTTTCTGCCAAGATACTGCAGCCCCTCCCGGTAATTTACTCTAAGGCACTATCATGTCCAAGGTTCAAGGTGCCATTCAGAAACACCCTAATACTAACTCTGAGGAGGGTTCCCAAGTTAGTAATCCCTCCCTCACCTTTGTATTCTGCTCTCCTTCTCCACTCCTATTTATTATCCTTGAAATCACACTCACATCTGAGGATGTTTTTTTCTTCATCGGGCACTGTATTTCTCCACTTGGACTGTCTTGAGACTTAGTCCCAGGTTGGTCCAGAAACAACGAATGGAGGCAGAGACAGATCTTGAAGAGAGCAACATAATTTTGTCACAGTCACTGTCAAGAATCTTGTTGCATCCAGATATGGAAAAGAAAACAGAAGCAGCATATTCTAGCTAAAATCACTGAACTGATGGCATGTTTTGGATGAAGTAAGAGAAGCCAAAGAATGTATGCTCAGGATCCAGGCTTCTCCCTATAGGATTGGGAAGAAGTTGGTTATGGAAAAGTATAGGTGATATTGATATTATTATACCTTTGGGAATTCTTAGGTTTTAGATTTGTCTTTTATAAATAGCACATGCAATTTAATGTAATTCAGCATGACAATCTTTGTCTTTTAATCGGCAAAGTTAAATATTTACACCTAATCTAATTTCTGATATTTCTGGGTTGGAAATTACCATCTTAGCTTTTCCACTTGTACTGCTTGTTCTGTATTTCATTTCTTGCTTTCATTTGCCTTGATTAAAAGTTTAAAAAAATAAAAATAAAAGTTTTAGAAAGTTATTCCAGTCCTGTAAATTCTTGTAGTGGTTACACTAGATATTGTAATATGCATACTTGATTATAAAAAAAATATTAATTGGTTCTTATCCCTCTTCCTGGACAATGCATGGCCTTTAAAACACATAACTCTATTATGCTCTCAACTTAATTCTCTTGCAATATAATAATTTTCTATGAAATTCTTCACAAGACATTATTTTTATTGTTTTATATAGTCAATATTTACTTATACTTATTTCTTCTTGCATCTCTGGCCTTTTACCTAGAATCATTTTCTTTTCTAAAAAAATGTAATAAATCTTTATTGTTCAGATTATTACGATTGTTCCTCTTCCTTCCCAACCCCACACCTCCCCTCCAACCCAGTTCCCACCCCACCCACTGCCCTTACCTTCCTACCACTGTCCTCATCCATAGGTGTTCGATTTTTGTCCAGTCTCTTCCCGCACCCCGCACACCCCTCTGCCCCTGAGAATTGTCAGCCCACTCCCTTTTCTATGCCCCTAATTCTATTATATTCACCAGTTTATTCTGTTCATCAGATTTTTTATTCACTTGATTTTTAGATTCACTTGTTGATCGATGTGTATTTGTTGTTCATAATTTTTATCTTTACCTTTTTCTTCTTTTTCTTCTTCTTAGAGAATATCTTTCAGCATTTCATATAATATTGATTTGGTGTTGATGAACTCCTTTAGCTTTTTCTTCTCTGTGAAGCCCTTTATCTGCTCTTCAATTCTGAATGATAGCTTTGCTGGGTAGAGTATTCTTGGTTGTGGGTTCTTGCTATTCATCACGTTGAATATTTCTTGCCACTCCAGTTTGGGCTGCATAGTTTCTGTTGAGAAATCAGCTGACAATCATATGGGTGCTCCCTTGTAGGTAATTAACTGTTTTTCTCTTGCTGCTTTTAATATTCTCTCTTTTTCTTCTGCTCTTGGCATTTTAATTATTATGTGCCTTAGTGTGGTCCTCTTTGGATTCCTTTTGTTTTGGGTTCTGTACACTTCCTGGTCTTGTAAGTCTATTTCTTTCAGCAGGTGGGGGAAGTTTTCTGTCATTATTATTTCCAATAGGTTTTCAGTATCTTGCTCTCTCTCTTCTTCTGCCACCCCCAAAATTCAGATGTTGGTATGCTTGAGATTGTCCCAGAGGCTCCTTATACTATCTTCAAATTTTTGGATTCTTTTTGCTTTTCTGGTTGAGTGTTTTTTGCTTCTTTGTATTTCAAATATTTGATTTGATTCTTGCAATCCTCTAGTCTCCTGCTAGGCCTCTGTATAATATTTTTTTTTATTTCAATCAGTGTATGCTTAATTTCTAGTTGGTCCTTTTTCATATCCTTGAGGGTTTCACTAAATTTATCAGCCTTTTCTAGGAAATTCTTGAAAACCTTATAACAGTAGTTTTAAACTCTATATCCAGTTGTTTGCTTTCCTCCATTTCTTTCATTTGTGATCTGTTTCTTTGTCTCTGCATTTTTGCTGAGTTGGTAGAGTAGCTATGTGTACTAGGTGTCCTATAGGGACCAGTGGCTCAGCCTCCCCAGTTACCTGAGGTGGACACTCTTGGTTCACCCCTTTGTGGACTGTGTGCACAGTCTTGTTGTAGTTAAGTCTTGATTGTTGTTGGTATCACTAGGAGGAATTGACCTCTAGACCAATTGGCTGTGTGGAACAGCTGTGTCTATGCTGGGAGAACTTCTGTGTTGGAGACACCCTTATGAGACAAGACTTGCAAAATTGCAAAAGCCTCTGTGCTCAGCTTGTATGGGGTAGAGTCTCAGGGCAGAGCAGACAGCAATGGTTTCTGCCAGCCCTGCCCTATGAGGCCTCTGGGTTTCAGTGTCCCTCAGTAATTGCTGCAAGCACCTTTGAGAGAAAGCCACCCTCGAGTTTCACCTGCTGCTAGACAGTCCAGTTTCTCACCTAATGAGTCTGGGTTCCCAGGGTCTCCCCTGGAACTGGAGATCAGTGCAGATGGGAGCTTCCATCTCCCTACCGCTTGAGAAAGCCAGCTGCGCACTCAGCAGTCAGCACTCTCTGTGCACGTGCACCTCCAGCCCTCTGCCATCTGCAGCTCCCAAGTCTCAGTGTGCTTTTCTCTTTTCCTGACAGTCCAGACCCTCCCCCCTCTACCCCATATGAGTCTGGGTCCCCAGGGTCTCACTCAGAACTGAAATTCAGAGCAGTCTGGAGTTTCTGTCTCCCTCTTACCTGAGATAGCCAGCCAGGCACTCAGTCGCACTCAGATGCCAGTTCTCTTTGCGGGCACATCGCTGTACCTCAGCCATTTTTTAGCTCCTCTGAATCTCAATGTGTTTTTCTCTTTCCTTTGTGTTGTAGAATTTCCACTCAGCCAGCTTTCCTGTGGTTCTGAATGGTGTTCCTTTTGCTTTTTAATTGTAGTTTTGAAATTATTGTGTAAGGCAGCAGTTTAGGTGCTTACCTATACTGCTATCTTGGTTTCTCTCTGGAATCATTTCCTTTTACCTGAACACTATAATATATTAGTTCAGATATTTTAAAAATGAATTCTCTCTGTTTTGGTTTATCTAAAAATTTTATATCTATCTTAGGAATAGAATTCAAAGTTGGCAGTTATTTCAGCATTTTGAAGCAATTATTCCATTGTTTTTTGGCTTCCAATATTACTGTTGAGAAAGTAGCTGTCAGTCTAATGATTGCTCCTTTGATGACAATCTATGTATTTTCCTCTGGCTGCTTTTAATATATTTTCTTTTTTTAAGGCCTATAACAGATTTTATATAAAGTACCTAAGTTTTTTTGTTTTTTTTTTTGTTGTTTAACCAGTTTTGGGTTTCTTGAATCTATTGATTGATATATTTAACTAGAGGCCCAGTGCACAAATTCATGCACAGATGAGGTCCCAAGGGGGAATTGCAGGGGGAGGCCAGGAAATAATTAGGCCTCCAGATGGGCAGTGGGATGCCCTTGCCAGCCCAGGACATGGATCTGTCCTGCTGACATTCATAACAGTTGTCAGGAGACACCTGGCAGCTGCTTTTATATCCTTTCTTCCTTGTGGAGCATCTATGGAGAGGAAGTGGCATGGTGCATGAGGGGTAATTCCAGGAGGTCTGTGGTGCTGTTGGGATTATGCTGGCAGCACTGGTCCATTGGTGCCTGGCCTGTTCTTTGGAGATTAGACCTACAAGACTACTGAGGGAGTGACTGGCTGCCGGTGGGCCTACAGAATGGATCAGTCAGCTGAGCAGTGCTGCTCTCACTGTGGGAGCACACTGACCACCAGAGAGCAATTCCTGATTGAGCATCTGCTCCCTGGTGGTCAGTGCATGTCATAGCAACCAATCAACTGGTTGACTGGTTGTTCAGTCATATATTGTTTAGGCTTTTATATAGATAATTTTTGGAATAGTCTCAGCTATTAATCATCATCTTGTAATTGTGTTCATTATCTTTGTCCTTACCTTCTAGGACTTCAATTAAACACACATTAAATATTTTAATGGGCCTTTTATATCAGTGCCATGGTCTGCAAAAAGGTAAATACAGATATTGAGAGAAAGCATTTTAAAGTTTTATAGCAATTGGCAGAGTAATTTGATGTGTTATGAACCTAATAAAAATTTGGTCTTATATTTTTTCCATTCACTGTTCCAATTTATTTAAATTAAATTTTGCAAAATCATCAGTTTATGATATTTAAATTTTAAAAATTGCCCTGTCTGGGTGGCTCAGTTGCTTGGAATGTCATCCTATACACCAAAAGGTTGCAGATTTGATTTTGGTCAGGCCACATTGGTAGATTGCAGGTTTGATCCCCAGTCAGGGTGCATATGGGAGGCAAACAATCAACGTACTCTCTCACATCAATGTTCTCTCTCTCTCTCATCAATACAAATATACTTGAGTGAGGATTAAAAAATTCATTAACAACCTACTTTAAAAAAATCTTTATTCTTGAAAGTATTACATATGATCCCCTTTTCACCCCGTTGGCCCTTTCCAGCCAATCTCTGCTCCTCTTTCCCTCCCCCCATTCCAGGCCCTTACCACCCCACTGTCTGCATCCATAGATTATGCATATATGCATACAAGGTCTTTGGTTGATTACCTCCCACCTACCCATCCTCCCCTAACTTCCCTCTGAGATTCTACTCTCTGGAACTACTTTTCTATGTCTCTTAAATTCTCCTTTAATTTTTTTCTTTAGTTTTTATCTCCATGCTTCCTTCTGGATATTTCTTCCATATGACAAATCTCTCTTCAGACATGTGTAATTGACTGTTAAATATATGTCATATTGTGTCTTAATTGGTTGTTATTATTTTTTCATCCAGCATTTTCATTGACTTGTTTTAAAAAATAGTTTTCAGCCCTAGCTGGTTTGGCTCAGTGAATAGAGCATCGGCCTATTGACTGAAAGGTCCTGGGTTCGATTCTGGTCAAGGGCACATGCCTGGGTTGGGAGCTCAAGCCCCAGTAGGGGGCATGCAAGAGGCAGCCAATCAATGATTCTCTTTCATGGATGTTTCTAACTCTGTCTCCCTCTCTTTTCCTCTCTGAAGTCAATAAAAATCTATAATAATAAAAGCGTAATATGCTAATTAGACCAAATGTCCTTCTGGACATCCTTCCTTCCAGACAAAGCTGTAGCAGGCAGGGGCCACGGTAGAGGTCCTTTGCCTGGATCTCTGGCCTGAAACAGGGCCTGGTATGTTGTAGATTCTCACCAAATATCCTTTGGTTGGAAACATTGATGTTTGACATGGGTGTCTTACTGTATAACTTGGTTTCTTAGGGGAAAATGAACGTTGAAAAATAATAATGGTAACCTGGGGAATATGAAACATAGCCCCTCCCCAACCAGATTTCCCATGTGTTATAGTTGTCAGAATGGGGTTTCTGTTTTCCCTGCCCCTGCAGGGTCTTCTATGCCCTTGGTTGTCTCAACGGAAGACAAGATGGCGACTTAGGCAATACTTTTCACTCTCAGGGACTCTAGAAAGTTGCTAAGTGGGTCACTTGTTCATGGGTCCAGAACACTCCTAAATTGTATAAGTGATTCTCTTCAGGATGGCTAGCATCTGCCAAGTTGTCCTCAGCTATCGTGAGGAAAGAAGAGCTGCTTCCTACCTCTGGTTGGGTGCCAGGAGGGCTCTGTCTATCATTGTTCCCTCGGTGCCTTCAACTGGGTGGGAACCCACATGGTCCATCACATTGGCGAGGACATGGACTACTAAGGTGAACAAAGAGGCAAACCTACTTCCTCAGATGTTTTAAAGTTGTGTTTGTTTTTCTCCCAATCATTAGCTCATTAAAAACTGAGGCCTGTGCCAGTGCTGGCTGTAAAAAGACCTGGACATTCTCTCCACAGACAACTGCTGGTGGTCTGAGCTGACTCATCCCCATCCCCTCGCCTCCCCATGACTCTGCTTCTGGCATCTGGTCTTGGGTGGTTGGCATCCTTGCAGTAATCTCAGGCTGGGCAATAACAATGGGGATTTTTTTCCTAGGGTAGGTCAGGAGCGAGAGCTCCAGGGGCCAGCCACTGGCTTTTATTGCTGTTTGCATGAGGTTTGGGGGGAGAGGTTTTTTTTTTTTTGTTTTGTTTTTTACCAAATAAGGAGATTCGAGAGTCCTCTTGGATGGGGATGCTTTGGATCCCCACAGCACTCAGATTGGAAATGTTTACACAGATACATTTCATATTTTATCTGTTTTTTTCAGATAGACATGTGGAACATTCCTACTAGACTTCTCTCACATCTGCCCTTTATCCGCGGTAAAGCTGGTCAGAGACACTGGTACTTGATTAGTGACTTTGGCATTGCTTGCACACCTGTTGTGCCAGGAACAAACTGAAGATGAATTTGACAAAAAGCAGAGGTTGCGGGTGGGAGGCATTGGCAGCTCCCAGCAGAGCGGAGTGGCCTCCAGGGGTTTGTCAGGCTGGCTCATCCTCCTTGGGAGCTCTGTTTGTGTGGGAGTTCAGTTCACAACAACTTGTTAAGCACCTACTCTCTGCCAGGCGCTCTTCCCAATGAGGTGCTGGGGACACCAACACAGATGAAAGTCTCTTCTTGCCTTCCAGGAGGTCAGGAGAGGAACCTAGGGTGGTGACTGCAAGATGGCTACACATTATTTTTACTCCTTCCCTTGAATTTGGGCTTGTCCTGCCACTAGCATTGACCAATAGGATGTGGTGGAAGCAATGTTGTGTAACATACGAGAATGGGCCTCAGGAGATCCATAGCATTGGTTTTTGTCACTCTTAGACTACATTTTTTTGGAAGCCAGCGCCATGTAAGGAGCCCGATTACCCTAGGACCACCGTGCTGTGAAGGAAGCCCAACCTAGCAACAAGGAGTGAGAGTGTGAGGATAACTGAAGCAACACGAGTGAGTGAAACCCTCATGGGCCTTCTCTTCGGCCAAGGGGCTAGCGGACTGAGCTGAGTGAATAACCCCAGCTGATGCCACATCAAGCAGAAGCATTGCCAAACCAAGCCTTGCCTGAATTCTTGACCCGTAGGATTCTTAGCAAATAAAATGGCTGTTTTAGTCCATTAAGTTTTGGAGCAGGTTGTTACGCAGTTACAGATAATCAACACACACTCATAGCCCTGGCTGGGTGGCTTAGTTGGTTGGAGACTTATCCCATACACCAAAGGTTGCAGGTTTGGTTCCTGGTCAGACCACATACCTAGATTGTGTATTTTTAAAAAAATACATATTTTATTGATTTTTTACAGAGAGGAAGGGAGAGAGTGTTAGAAACATCGATGAGAGAGAAACATCGATCAGCTGCCTCCTGCACACCCCCCACTGGGGATGTGTCTGCAACCAAAGTACATGTTCTTGATCAGAATCGAACCTGAGATCCCTGAGCCTGCAGGCTGATGCTCTATCCATTAAGCAACATGGCTTAGGGCTAGATTGTGGGTTTGATCCCCAATTGCAGTGAGTACAGGAGGCAGCCAATTGATGTTTATCTCTTAGATCAATGTTTTTTTCTCTCTCTCAAATAAATAATAATAAAAACAACAACAAACACATCCTCAGGTAAGGATAACACACACACACACACACACACACACATGCACACATTCTTAATGACGGATTAATGCATAGGACGCTATAGGAACAAAAGATGGACCTGAGCCAGCCTGGTCTGATGAGAGGATGGGCATAGAATGCTCCCCAAAGAAGGTTTGCTGGAGTAGAATCTTCTCTAAAGACCTAGATGTAAGCCAGTCTTGAGGAAAGGTCTGAAGGGGTCTAGGTTTGGAGGAAGAGAGCAAAGGAGCATGGAGGTGATTAACAGTATGATACATATGTAAAGGATCTTCAAGTGTAAGGCAAGGAGTAATGGATAAAAGCCTAATATACAAATTGCCAGAATGACAGAATGACCGGTTGCTATGTCATTAACTGACCACCAGGGGGCATACACTCAACACAGGAGCTGCCCCCTGGTGGTCAGTGCACTCCCATAGGGAGATCACTGCTCAGCCAGAAGCTGGGCTCACTACTGGCAAGCACAGTGGCAGTGGTAGGAGCCTCTCCCGATTCCACGGCAGCACCAAGGAGCAGCAAACAGGCAGGTGATACCGAGCAAGAGGTCCTGGAATGTGAGAGGGATGTCTGCCTGCCAGGGAGCGAGCCTAAGCCATCAGGCGGACATCCCCCAAGAGGTCTCAGATTGTGAGAGGGTGTAGGCTGGGTCTGTGGTGACCTGCCTCCTCCCCACCAACCCCCACCCCCAGTGCACAAATACTGTGCACCACCAGATCCCTAGTTCATAATAATATTGATGAGAGTACTAATAGTAGTAATAGATAACATTTATTAAATATTTACTATGTGCCAGATATTGATCTAAGGTTTGCTATGTATTACCTAATTTCATTCTTACTGCAACCCTTTTACATTAGAAGAAAATGGGCTCAAAGGGACAATAAGATTAAAGAGCACCTAGCTAAGCAAGAGTTGGAGAACTTTGTGTTCCTTCTTAAAGAGCTTGGGATTTGTTCTGTAGGTGATGTGAAGTGAAAAGTGTTATTTAAAAAAAAATTCTCACCTGAGGATATTTTTTCATTGATTTTTATAGAGAGTGGAAGGCAGAGGGAGAGAGAGAGAGACAGTGATGTGTGACGAAGACATTGTTTGGTTGTCTCCTGAATGCCCCCTACTAGGGCTGGGAGATATGAGCCCTTGATCAGAATCCAATCCAGGACCTTTCAGTCCACAGGCCAAATTCTATCAACTGAGCCAAAGCAGCTAGTGCTGAAGTGAAAAGTTTTAAGTGAGGGAGTTATATGGTCACATGGAGAGATTCTGTAGTCTTTGTCACTTGCCTGAATTTAGTTATTTTCTTTGCCTGTTATTTATTTTTCAGTAGTGACTAGTGAATTCTTTATAACAGCGAGGCCCATGACCTTATTTTTGAGGCACACAAGTAAAGAGGGAAGTATGGGGACACGAGCTGCTCCACAGCTGGTCATGGGGTGGAGAGGACAGAAGGGAGAATGGGTGTGGTGGCCACCAAGAGAGGAAAGTGGCCACATCCCTGACCCCTCGGAAAACAGCAGAATATGGGAAGCCAGCTTGTTCTAAGAACATCTCTTAGGCTGAGGCACAGATAGACTCATGGGCTTTGTACACAACTGGCCTTTCTCTCTTTCCTGCTCTCATGGTCTTTCAGGTGATTAGCATCAAAATATTAAAAACAGCTGTTGGGTTCCCAGCAGCAATTAGCCAAGAAGAGAGCATTTCACATAAATTTGGAAATGCTCATCTGGCCATGACCATTGCGTTCTGAAAGGGTCACCATGGGACAGCCATGGAATAGCTTTTCTCCAACCTGCCACACCCACTTTCTCTCTGTCCCCTGCTCTGTCTACCAAGGGCTGTAGAGCAGATTCAGTAGTCTTAATCTGTGGGCAGACTTGACGCACAATCACTTCAATAGATTCTGTGCGAGGAGGGAAGAGACCAAGTGTATAAGAAGTAAGGTTCAGCTTTAGTTCTGGTAGAAATGTGGGGATCTGGCTTTCAAACTTGGTTGGGCAGCACTTGCTTTGTGTGATATGGGCAAATGTCTGAAGTTCCTAGATCCCAAGATCATCTTCTGTAATATAAGGGCTCTGGGAGAAGACCAATTTAATCACAAATAATAAAAATAACCATAATGTTTACTGAGCATTCACTAAAAGCTAGGCACTTTGTATGCTTTATTTATTTAATCTTTGCAATAACTTAAACTCAGTGAAACTCCCTGAAGCCTTTACTGATCACCCTATTTACAGCTCCCTGCATCAGCTATCTATTGCCGTGTAACAAATGACTTCAAATCCTACCAGCTTAAAGCAACAATAACGATTTAGTCTCATAATTTCTATGGGCCAAGAATTCCAGAGCATCTTGACTGACTGGTTATTGCTGTTTTTTTTTTAATTTGTTTGTTTGTTTATGAGTGTGCTGGGGCTACCATCATCACTTTCAACATGGCAGGTCAGCATTGGCTATTGATGAGACTTCTTCCATCACCACCTCATCATGGTACCGTCCTTGAGATAGCTGGCTTCCCTCAGAGTGAGTGATCCAGGAGAGAGTGAGGTGGCAGCTGTAGTGTCTTTTATGACCAATCATTGGAAGTCATGCACCATCATTTTCACAGCATCCTACTGGTTACTGTGGTTAGCGCATACCAGATAAGGGCAGGAACACTAGGAGGCAAGGATAATCAGTGGCTATTTTTAAAAAAATATATATTTTTATTGATTTTAGAGAGGAAGGGAAAAAGAGAGAGGGAGAGAAACATCAATGATGAGAGAGAATCATTGATTGGCTGCCTCCTGCATGCCCTCTACTGGGGCTCGAGCCCCCAACCCAGGCATGTGACCCTGACTGGATTGAACCTGGTATCCATCAGTCCACAGGCTGACGCTCTATCCACTGCACCAAACCACCAGGGGCTATCTTTGAGGCTAGATCACAGCTAGCCTCAGCAGCCAAATTCTGTGGCCTTTCCTTTCACACCTTCTCTCTAAATGTCTGTGTTTTACTTTTAATACCACTTACCTAAAATTATCAACTTTGTTTGCCTGCAACCTGCATCCTCCCCACGAGAATGTAGGCTTCCTGAGAGCAGGAATTTCATGTTTTTTGTTTTTGTTTTTATTGCTGTGTCCTAAGTGCCTAGAACAATGCCAGGTGCATAGCTGATGATCAATATTGAGCATGTGTTAGGTATATTATGCCAGTTTCATATGCAGAAAGAGCAGCTCAGAGAAGTGAAATATGGAAGTGGGATTACATGTCTAGGTGGTGAGCAGGACAGCATGCAGGAGAAAGGCTGGGAGAATTCCTGGGCAATTAGGAAATACTAGGAGGAAGTCTTTATATAAATGAGATGACAGAGATAGAGATAGAGATAGAGATAGAGATAGAGATAGAGATAGAGATAGAGATAGAGAGAGAGAGAGAGAGAGAGAGAGAGAGAGAGAGAGAATGAGTGCATGGGTATGGTAGCTAGGTCATTAAAGGGGAGATAATGTACTGTGACCAGTTCTTATGACACAAACCTAGAGATTATACTTTAACCCCAATCTTATTTGCCTTAAAATTCTTTGAAAAATTTGTCTCCTAGGTACATCCTTCTTAACATGACTAAGTAAATTTTCCTATAAAAATCCACAAACAATTTAAGTCATTCTTGGACTAGCAAGCATATTGCCAAATTACTCATGGATTGCTAACTTGATTATGTTTCTGGGAATTATCCACTTTCTGGATTATTTGCCAGAAAAAGAAAAGCACTGCCTGCTGGCCACTCATTCTCCATTCCCCTAAGGGAGGGGCTCTGGTGTTCATCACACCATGGAGTCCTCTTAGAACGATGCCTCACCCAACCCCTTCTTTCAGCTTGGGAGATGAAGATGTGGGGGGACTGAGAGAAATGGTTATAAAAGGCTCTCACCTACTGTTCTTCCTCTGATACATTCTGGGTGCTGAGTTCGGGAGGAAGCAGTTTTGTTTGTGTGAAGGGGTCTTCGGTTTTAGCCAGGTGAGATTCAGAGAAAAGGCTATGGAAACCTATTCTTGAAGCAAAGGTGGTGGTGGCAGTCCCTGAGTTTCTTCAGGGCTCAGCCAGTTCACCAGAGCAGGAAAGCACAGAGGGATGCTAGGTAGGAGGCCTACTGGAGACAAAGAAAAGGGTATGCATTTAGTTTGAAAGTATTCTCAGGAGCCCGTGGGGAGCTGAGGTTAGCTGGACCCAAAGCAGACCTGGCTGAAAGATTGAAATAAAATTCCCCATCAAATCAGTGAGTTTCTAGACAGACAGTATCTAGACGGACGCTGAATAGCCATGTGTCAAGGAGAATGGCATTCTCACTCTGCTTACCTGGTAGGTCAAGTTTATTCAAGTAGGGCCCCACCTTCTCTTCTCCACAGCTCCCTTATGGGGGGTCATAGCACAGTAGTTAAGAGCATGGGCCATCTAGCTGATGTGGCTCAGTGGCTGAGCATTGACCCATGAACCAAGAGATCATTGGATCAATTCCCAGTCAGGGCACAAGATGTTATTTCTTTCTTGTCGATGTTTCTATCTCTCTATTCTTCTCACTTCCTCTCTCTCTAAAAATAAAAAGCAAAAAAAAATAATAATAATTAAAAAAAATAGCATGGGCCTTAGTGTTTGCTTCAGCTTATGCCCTGTCCTCTGACACTTACTATGTGACCTTAGGCAAGTTATTTAACTTCTCTGTGCTCCATTTTCTCAAATGTAAGAATGGGATAGTAATTGCCCTTATTTCATAGAGTAGTTGTGTGAGTGAAATTGAAATTATATCTGTAAAGCTCTTTGAATAGTATGATGGTGCAATGAACAATATGTTGTCCTGGAGAATTTATTTAAGAAACATATATGGAATAATATATATTGCTATGTGCCAAGTATAGGAGAATGGTGATGAAGACCTGGTTCTGCCCTGATCCCCCTGAAATGTATATTCTAGTATATTTGAGGTAGGAAGCAGGATAATGCCCCTTCCCCTCAAAAAAATGTCCATTTTCTAATTCCTGGAACTGGCGAGTATGTTATGTTAAATGGGAAAGGGAAATTAAAGTTGCAGATGGAATTATAGTTGCTAATCCATTGACTTTAAAATGGGGAAAGTACCCCAGATTAACCAGTGGACCCAACGTAATCACAAGGGTCTTTAAAATATAGAGGAGTGAGTGTCAGAGTGAAACAACTGGAGAAGCGCTTGACCCGCTGCTGTTGACTTGGAGGGCAAAGGGGGACACGTGCCAGGGACTGCAGGTGGCCTCTACCAGATGGAAAAGGCAAGGAAATGAAGTCTCCTCTAGAGCCTCCAGAAGGAACACAGTTCTACTGATACCTGGATTTAGCCCAGGGAGAGCCATTTCAGAGTGTAAGGTAAATTTGTATTGATTAAGTCACCAAGTTTGTAATAATTGGTTACACAGCAACGGGAAACTAGTACTAATACAGATAAGAAATAAGTCAATGAATGAATATACGATTTTAGGTAATAAGTACTCAGAAGAAAATGAAACAGGATAAAGGGATAGAGATGATGGAGGTGGAGCTCTTTTGGATGGTCAATGAAGCCACCTCTGGGGACATGACATTTGAGTGAAATGAGAGGACAAGCCATGGATCTGCATTCCAGGCAGGGGGAATAGAGCCCACAAAGGCCCTAAGGAGAGAAAAACCTTGAGGACTTAAGGAAGGGTTGGTGTGGCTAAGGGATAGTGGGCAAGTGGGAAAGGAGTAGATAAGATCAGATGAGACACACATCATAGCCTACACATTCTTGATGTTTGGATGTTATGGTGAGATGTTTGAATTTTATTCCTAACTAGAGGCCCAGTGCACAAAATCATGACAGGGTAGGTCCCTAGGTCTGGCCAGTGATTAGGGATGATTGGGGCCATTCTTTCCCTGGCTGCCTGCTGCCAGCTGGGGCCTTCCTTCATTCTGTATCACCCCCTGGTGGGCAGTCCAACTCCCAGTTGGTTGAACTCTCAAGGGGACAATTTGCATATTAGCCTTTTATTATATAGGATGTGAGAGGAAACCACTGGAAGAGAGGTGATATGAACTGATTTACCTTTTACAAAGCTCACTGAGTCTGCTCTGTGGGGAATAAACCAGAAAGAATTAAAGAGTGGGAATAACAAGTCAAACGTAGGAGGGTAGTCTGAAAAAAGATGGACTAGACTTAGTCGGTGGTGAGAAGAAGTTAGATTCTAGACACATCTTGGTGGTTAGAGCGGACTGGACTTTATAATAGGTTGGATATGGGATTTGAGGGAAGGAAACAAATCAAGGACATCTCCTAGTTTGGGCTGGAGCAGCTGGGTGGATGGACATACCCTTTACTTACATGAAGCAGGCAGGAGAAGGACAGGTTTGGAAGGTAATAATCCAGAATGTTCACCTAATAAATGCTTGAGGATTATGATCAGTATCTGGTGCTCCTGATACACTGGTCCATTATTATCTCTTCCATCCCACTCTATTGTGAAGGTTTCAGTTCATATCTTCCCATTAAGGCCCATCTCCAATGTCATCTCTCTTCTTCTTCTCCTATAGGAGGGGCTTTTCTTTCCTTTGACTCCACAGGGGCTACTGGTTAAGTCTCTAGAACAGTTTGCTTTTGGACTTCGTTCATGTAAGTGCTGTATCTTCCCTACCTGATGGTAATCTCCTTGAAGGCAGGGATGTATATTCCTGATTTTGAATTCTCTGCTCCAGAGCGACTTGTACTTTGGAGGCGTCTAGTAAATGACTGATGAATGGAATTGAGTATTTCAGGGAGGGCTGCATTGCGTGGGGGAGTTGAATGAGATATTCTCTAAGGCTAGTTTCTGTTCTGAGTGCCCGGGATTTATTTTATTTCTGTATTAGTTCGATGTCTCCACTACTCTCAGTGACCTGGTTCTGCCTTTGGTTAGAAAATGCATGGAGAATACAATCTACCTTGAATGCCAGCCCAAGGAACGCTTGAGTTAAGGGGGGAAATATTGCAGATGCATACAAAGATGTCTTTTGGATGCCAAATCTAAATGGTTTCAGATCGTGTGCAGTGTCATACTCCCCTTCTTTCCTTTCTGTCCCCTCCTCTCTCCATTTAATCAGGACAGCCTTACAATAGGCCAATAACAGGAAATGATGGCAGAATACCAATATGCAGTATTGTCTTCAATTATCCCATTTCTACAACTGTGCAAGAGTCTCGCGTGTACTATATATTTACTGACTTACTTTCGGTAGCAGGCATATGTATCTATTTCCAATGCCAAGACAGTAATATATTCAAAGATTGCTTAATGAAACATGCAGTTAAGGGAAGTTGTTGTTCTAGCAACAATCTATATCTTTATTTTTATTCATGTATCAACTTTTGCTACCTGACAAATCATCCCACAACATAGTGGTCTAAAATAACAATCACTAATTCAATTTTTAATTCTGTGGTTTGGCACTTTGGCCTGGAATAGCTGGGAAAGCCTGGGCTGGGTGGGCCGGGCATATCTTGGTGAGTTCACTTATATATCTGTGATCTGTGGTGGGCTGGATGGGGCTGGATGGTTTGATGGCTCAGTAGAGGTGACTGAAGAAACAAAATCGCTCTCTTTGCGGTCTTTCCTCCTCCTTCAGCTTGCCTGGGTTTCTTTATACGGCTCTAGCAGGATTCCACAAATAAGAAAGTAGTTATAAGCCTCTTGAGGCCTAGGCTCTGAACTTTTCAAAATTGCTTCTGCCACATTCTATTGCCCAAAGCCAGTTACAAGGTCAGCTCACATTCAAGGGGTGAAGGAAGTGCCTCTGGATGGAAGAAGAGGAAAAGTTGCATTGCATTTGGCTGTGGATACAGGGAGGGGTGAAAAATCGCGGCCATTTCTGCAACCTGTCATCATCAGTTAGGGTGCTTTTGGCTTACGTAACAGAAAATTCAACTCTATGCTGCTTAAACAATAAAGGCACATTATTTCATAAAATAAGAAGTATGGCGGAAACGTGATTGCAGGGTTATTTCAACCGCTTAGCAATGCCAGCAAGGCCCTATGTTTTCTCTTATCCTACTTGGTTCACATTTGTTCCCTTTGTTCACATTTTAACAAGTTGTCCAGCTTCAGGCTTTATTTATAGATGACAAAGTCCAGAGGAGAAAAATGGGATGTCTCTGTCCTGTGTCTTCGTTTAGAAATGAGGGAAATCTACCCAGAAGCCCTTGCAGACTTCCCATAGGATCTCATTAGATCATATGTCCGTGCCTGAGGCTAAATAAATTGAAAAGCTCTGCTTGCCGACTTCATACTACAAGCTTTTGAGGTAGGAAGATGGGGATTAGAGGTGGTGGTCTATGCATATAGCAGCTTAGAAATGTTGAATGTAAGGTGGGTATATCTTTCTGGGTATTTCTCCCATTGGTAGTAATTTCTTTAATAATAACAACAATAACAGATGATAAGCATCAGTGCAAACATAAGGCTAATTCAATGGTGGTGAGGTCTTTGAGTCAAGGAATTTCAAATAAATTAGAATAAATAATTTTTTAAAAATCTTCTGTTATGTGGTTCTTATATTGATCACTTATATTTACTTCATGAACCATGTAATAGAAAGTATATTTCTTTAAATCTCAAAGGCCACTAAGGTTGTCGAGTTTGACAGTCTTAAACAGTCTAATAAAGTATTAAAGGAATGACCAGCTCGAAAACTTTAAGCTTTGTTTTCAGAGTACATTTGCCCTTAATTTAATCGTCTCACAAGATCTATTAGTTCTTCCCTCTTCACAATTTGACCTGGAGTGACATATAGGGCCAATGCAAGTACAGTTTTTCTAGAAAGTCTCAAGTATAGTGTGCCCCTTCCTGAACTATTCTCCATGAATAAAACGTCTTGTAAAAAGGGCCATCACCTTAGCAACTGTCGTCTGAATTGGGCTTTACGAAGACAAAGTAGAACTGCAAGTAAACCTGCCAATCGGGCTTGAGTAACTTTTTCTGCATGAAAGAAGGTGACATTTTAAAAAATAAGTGACTTCAGACCATGACTTAGAGAGATTAAACTATGTAAAGGTAAAGTAAACACAATTTAAATGGGGAAAAAAAGGAAGACATTACCCTGAAAGGCAAGCTTGAACGTTGCATTGTTCCCGTTTCCTTCCACTTATGAGTTGTTTGAATATCTATTTTCTCTCCTTATTAAACTGCTTACACTTCAAAAGCTTTTCCTCTTTCTGTAAGTATCTCAGTTAAAGTGAAATCAGCCACTGCACAGTGAAATCCACATTCTGGATCTTGTGGTAGGATCTTGCCATTAGCATGCTCCTTGGGTGGAAGGGGCTGGGGGCTGTGAACCCTCTTATCTACAATAGTTCACAGATCTATGACAGAATTTTCAAAGGCAAATCGCAGGATTTTAGAAAAATTTAACAATGTGGGTAATTAATTGGTCAATGCTGAAATGATAGTAATAAATGTCTAAATGTAAAATACAATTGAAGCTTAAAATGTACTCTTTCATAGAATCACATATTGCAGAAGTGATGTAGTTTGGATATCAAAGTATGAGGCTGGTTAGTAAGACATTTGGGGCAAAGGTCACTTGAGAATATTGGATATTTTCTAAGAAATAAAACTGTACTAAGAAACAAAAAATTATTTTTTGGGGGGGCACCCACCCTCAATACATGTGCATGGAAGGAGGCCAGCAGGAACTGCCCCCAAACTGTGTTCACTGATGACCTCTGAGGCGGTTCCTGTTTTGGGGCAATTCCCCATTGTGTTTAGTTTTGGTCGAGTGCCCTGCCCTCATTGTCTTTGTAAATTGAAAGGGGAGTCCCTGCCTTGCTCACCCCAGTGACCAGATTGTGGTGATATGAAGTGGGCTTGGACCTTGAGGCCACCTACAACTCTAAAACATGGGTGTATGTGCCGAAACCGGTTTGGCTCAGTGGATAGAGCGTCGGCCTGTGAACTGAAGGGTCCCAGGTTCGATTCCGGTCAAGGGCATGTACCTTGTTTGTGGGCACATCCCCAGTGGGGGTAGCTGGTTGATGTTTCTAACTCTCTATCTCTCTCCCTTCCTCTCTGTGAAAAATCAATAAAAAATATATATTTAAAACATGAGTGTACGACACAGGTGAGGCATTTGGACTAAGGTGAGGCCCCTAGGGCCGCTAGGGTGTAAAAATTCAGGAGGTTCTCATTCTCAGTCATGCATCTGTATGATACAGAGAGGAAGGGCCACCTTAAGTGTTGTGTCTTAAGATCCTTAAGATCCTGATGTGGCTCCCCAATGCCCAGCCATGGAAAGACACCTGAATGGTCAGTAAACAGGTCATCACAGTAAAGTAAACACAGTTTAAATGGGGAAAAAAAAGGAGGAGGTGATGGCAGCGGAAAGATGGAAGGGGCAGTGCTCATGACAGCAGGAACAATGAGGATGGTGGTGGTGGCTGTGTTGCTGCTGATTTCCATGGTGGCATCATGTACACTGGCGTGCATTTGCCTCTGGTTCCAATGGAAAGCTCTTGGTTTTGTCAGCTCTTTTCTCTGATAAAAAAAAATTTTTTTTTAAAGCTCATCATGAGGGTTAATTTTATGTGTTAAATAGACTAGGTACCAACTATTTGGTCAAATATCCAATTAACACTTAACTTAGTAGCCATTGGTTCTGTTTCTTTGGAGAACCCTGACAAATGTGCCTATATTTTTCATAAACATTATATGGTATTTCCAGAAACTTGGTGTTTAAAAAACTGTCTTATCTTTGTCAGTAGAGTACAGGGGAAACCTGAAGATCTAAAGTTGCAAATCACAGCACCTGCCTGGACCAAATGTCTGTGCAATGGGTGAAAGTTGTATAGGATAGAGGAGGAAGTGTGTGGATCGGGGAAACCCCACACAACTTTCCCCCGGGTTCTGGAATTCCCTTCCCATACAGTCCCCTACTGTGTTCTTTATGAAACCACTCCAAACAATAGCTGGTATGACAAGCACTCAAGAAGTGGTAGCAGCTTTTATTATTATCGTAGGGGAAGATGTGCCTGCCCCCTTCATAATGTTCCCTTCTATGTGGAGGAAGGTCCGCAAGGGGAGTAATCTGGCCTTTCCCTCCTCTCTCTGTTCACAGAGGGCTGAGGTTAGAAGGAGGAACAGAGTGCTTTAGTCTCTCAGGGCTGCTGAAACTAAGTAGCACCTATGGTGACTAAAATCATAGAAATGCATTCTGTGCCGTTCTGGAAACCAGAAGACTAAAGTCAAGGTTTGGACAGGGTTGGTTCCTTTGGGAGTCTCTGAGGAAGGATCTGACCCAGGCCTCTCTCCTAGCTTCTGGTGGTGGCCTGAGATCCCCGGTGGTCCTTGGTTTGCAGGTGCATCACTTCAACCTCTCTATCTCGACCTGCAGCTTTACACGGCCTTTTCTTCTCTGTCTTCTGCCCTTTCTTTCTAAGAACACTTGCCATTTGATTTAGGACTCTCCTAATCCAGGATGATCTCATCTCAATATCCTTAACTTAAGTACATCTGCAAAAAGACCATTTTCCCTCTCTCTCAAATAATGTCATAGTTATCACAGATGTTTGGCTGGGCGTATCTGTTGCGGGCTACCATTCAGTTCACTACACTGAGTCTGTGTATTCCAGTCTCTGCTTCTCGTTTTCTCCTTGTGAGCCTGCCTGCTGAGAATATGATTTCTGCTCTGATTGTTCTGCTGTTGGCTTTACAGGAGTCTTGCCCTCTGTCAGAAACCCTGCCACAGCCATGCCGTCTTTGTGAGTGCATTATAAATCGGTGTAATTCTGGGTTCAGGATTAGAAACCCACTTCCCTGCAATCATAAAGCCTTATTCTTCAATATCAGCGACAGTTTGGTCTCCCACTTGCCCTCTTCTTCTATCTCATTTCTCAATTAGTGTAGAATTCAGGAATGACAGAAAGGTGCCTTTCCCCAGCTCCCTTGAAAATTCAATTAATATTACTTAAGGCTCAGCTCAAACATCAGCATATTTCTAAATTCCTCCTCACCTCTCACAGGCAGAATTAGCCTTCTCTTCTAGGCCTTCATTCATTCTCCTTCATTCTCTTCTGTTAGTACCTTCTTGGGGAGACTACAGTTGGTCACAGACTGCGTCCATTTTATACCCCCCAAATCCCTTCCCATTTAATCTATGAATAAATGACTGGAACAGGCAGGAGCTATATTTTGACATATGTATAAGATTATATATATATAATATATGTATTATATATAATATATATATATATATATATTATATAAACGATCACCATTTCTTAGTAGGCAAAACCCATAAATTTGATTTGACAAAAATACAAGATATATTATATATATATATATATATATATATATATATATGTATAATCTTATACATATCTCAGTTACTCTGTCATGCTTTTGATTTCATTGTCATCTTTGTTTTCTTTATCTTTTTACTGGAAGTGAGTCCAAAATATCTTGTATTTTTGTCAAGTCAAATTTATGGGCTTTGCCTACTAAGAAATGGTGATCTTTTATACTGCTTTATATATCTTATGATGGGTCACTTTTTTAAAAAAAAAAACTTTTGGGAGGTTGTAAAAAAAAAAAAGCATAACAAAGAACATAAAATTCACTATCCAAAGGATCCCTGTCAACTTATCTTTCCAGTTTTTATTCTCTTTCTCAATCCCATAGATGAATGTATAGTTCATTCCCTAATAAGATGATATAACTTGTGTCTGTTTTTTATTTCACATTGTATTCGCGTACGTTTTCCTTTGTCATGATATAGTTTCCAAACCACGATTCTCTCAGAAGGCTCTATAATATACATCCTTATAAATACAATTTACTCAACTATTTTCCTCTTACAGGGTCATTCCAGTTGTTTTTAATTTTATTTATTTAAATAAACTTTTTAAAAATGTATTTTTAAAAAAACCACACATTTTTATTGATTTCAGAGAGGAAGGGAGAGGGAGAGAGAGATAGAAACATCAATGATGAGAGAGAGAGAATCCTGCATGCCCCACACTGGTGACCAAGACCGCAACCAGGGCATGTGCCCTGGCCAGGAGCTGCACCGTGACCTCTTGGTTCATAGGTCGATGCTCAACCACTGAGCCACACCAGCCGGGAGAAAAATATATTAAAAAAAAAATCTGTCAAAACCCTGACGTTATTTGCAGCCAAGCTGAAGGGTTGACACGGTCCCTGTCTTGTATTTTTGTCAAGTCAAATTTATGGGCTTTGCCTACTAAGAAATGGTGATCTTTTATACTGCTTTATATATCTTACACGACAGCGGGCGCTTGGACTGGAGGAAGTCAGTCGATAGGACTGGCCGCCGGGCCAGCCCCTCCTGGACAGCGCTCTGCGCACGGGCTCATGCGCTGGACACCGGAGTCTGCTTCCCTGGCCACAGCCCGCTGCGCTGGACACTGACGCCCGCCCCAGCCGCAGCCATACATGGGGCGTCCAGTAGCCAATGAGAGGCGCCGCTGCCAGAGCTGCGCCCCACAGGGTCACCGTGTCCTAGCTGCCCGGGGCTGGCCAACCAAGCAAAGCCTCTTTCCCAGGATCGGAGACCCGCCCGGGGGTCTGTCTGCGTCAAAAGGTGGCGCAGAAATGGGCAGGTCCCCAGAGAGGAGTGCGAAAGCCCTGTCCACCCGGCCACGGGAGGAGAGCGGGGGCCACGGGAAGGGAAGAAACGCAGAGAGGACCCGGCAGCGCGCAGGGGGGGCAGCGGCAGAGCATAGCCGGCCCCCCGCGCTGGCAGAGCGCTGGGGAGGGAGCGAGCGACAGATGCCTCCCTCCCGCTGAAGCAGAGTCAAGAGGAACAGGTGGCTGGAGGTGTCCTGTGTCCGGAGTGACATGCCCCGCTCCGCCAGGCAGCTGCTCGAGCGGCTTCCTGCTTCTCCCCGCTTCCCCGGGTATCCTTACAGTGAACCGCATGAACCCAAGTAACCAGAGAGCGTCTCCTCTCCTGGCCACCGAAAGAGCCTTTAATCAACACCATGTAATATTCATCTCTCTGTTCTGGCAGGTGTCCGGTGGCAACATGACCGTTTGTGTTTTTTTTTTTTTATGATTCTCCCTGACTGGGACTCCCTGAGGTCAAGGACTCCGCGAGATGCCTTTTTCAAAGCACCCGCCACAACTGGGAGAGGGCACTACTAACACACAGTAGGTGCTTTCATAAGTGTTGGATGAACGAGTGACTGGTGAGCAGCAGGAGTGGGCCTGGGTCCCAAAACAGCCATTTGAAACACAGGGGACTCAATGAGATAGCCTTTCTCTAAAGACTGTAACTTTTTAAAAATATATATTTTATTGATTTTTTTTTTTTTTACAGAGAGGAAGGGAGAGGGATAGAGAGTTAGAAACATCAATGAGAGAGAAACATCCATCAGCTGCCTCCTGCACACCTCTTCTGGGGATATGCCTACAACCAAGGTACATGCCCTTGACCGGAATCGAACCTGGGACCTACCTTTTAGTCCGCAAGCCGACACTCTATCCACTGAGCCAAACTGGTTTTGGCTAAGTGTTTTTTTAATGTTTTTTTTTTTTTTTTTGGATTTTTTACAGAGAGGAAGGGAGAGGGATAGAGAGTTAGAAACATTGATGAGAGAGAGACATCGATCAGCTGCCTCCTGTACGCCCCCTACTGGAGATGTGCCCACAACCAATGTACATGCCCTTGACCGGAATCGAACCTGGGACCTTTCACTCTGCAGGCCGACGCTCTATCCACTGAGCCAAACCGGTCTTGGCACTTTTTGTGTTTTTTTCTTTTGTTGTTGTTCGTTTGTTTTTGTCTTGTTCTCTATGAATAAAGGGTGTAAAACCTTTTAATCTCACCCATTTTACTTGAAACAATGGCTAGGCAAAAATCCCCCTTTAATTTTGTTGTAAGTAAAACACATTACACGTGTATTTACTCACCAAACATTGATTGAGCCCTGCCTCATATCAAACATTAAATTAAGCTCTTGGCATATATTATACTGAGCTGCTTGAGGACAAAAGCACATGATAAGACAGAGGCCCAGCCCTTATGGCCTGTTCAGCCCAGGGAAGGCAGGAAGCATGGCAACCCTACCAAGAAAAAGAAAACAATGTAGAGTGGCTACTGTGGTCTACTTGGTTGTAGACTTCAGAAAAGACACCCACAAGTTGCATAGAGAGGCACTAGCTCTGAAGGAGAGAGCAGCATCTTATAAAACAGTGGTTAACAATTCTCTCCCTGTCGCTTTAACAGGGCATGATCTTCGAACATCAGACTTTCCCACGTTATTCGGAATGTAACAGGATTGGAGCTCCAGAATTTACTGTCTTCCTGGTACCATTTATCCACTGTCTGAAGGCAAGGTGTTGTTATTACTGTTTCAACTGAGACAAGCAATCACGAATTATTATTTTTTTCCCAAAAGGATATTCGGCACAATAGTACTCTGATAGGACAAGTGTTACGTTACTGAGCTGGCTGATGTTTTCTAAGGAGTCGGATGCGTTGGATGGGACAATATCACCTGCTTACCTTTGTTGATGGTATGGCAGCAGTTAAGTTGAAACTTAACATCATGACTCAAATTGCAAAACAACATTTACTTTATGGTATTCAAATTTTGAGCCATAGTTACTGAGATACCTGAGCTTTTCATTTGTTTTAAAGATATTGTTGAACTTCCCATCATATGCTACAGATCTATTTGAAAAGCATCTTCCCAGGGAACACTTAATTTAGCAGAGGAGCCTCTCCATCGTGTATGTACTTACACTGGGGAATAGAATCTCCTGTTGTTACTCAAACTTTTGGCCTACTTTCAAACGTTGGCACAAATGTAATTGAAGAGTATCCTGAGTGTTGCAGGTCTGCTGTTGGTAAAAACAGACACCATTTGTAGCTGCTCACCTGTGTGAACCAAGATTTTTCTCAATACGGTGCAAATAAAGTAAAATTCAGAGTAAAAAAAAAAAAAACAAGTGGTTGAATATTGAGACTAATATAATCTGGCCATTGTTATTCTTTATCTCCAATTAAAAGTTTTTGCATTATATTTGCAAAATAGAGTAGACTATTGTTCTTTTACCGACCCAGAACCTTTCCTTTTCCTTTTGGCAACGGTTTTCCTCTGAGACACCGCCTCCTCCCCAATCAGTCCCTGGAGCCTGGGTGTATGCAGGACCCACCGTGACCATTTCAGCCTGTACCATTGTCCAGACCAGTGACAGGTCCAGCATCGGCATGTGAGTCACGTCAGGTCAGGCCACGGAGGCTGAGTTCTGGAACTGTTGGGCTTTGCTAGGAAGGAGATTACAACGGATAAAGATGGTTATAAGCCCAGGGCTGCAGCTGATACAGAGAAGTGTGGAGCTTAGAAATGGACAGAAGTCTTTGATGATATTCTCTCCTCCCCTCAGGCACCTGATTCCTGAATCCCAGGACCACTTCTAGATTTACATTAGTTAATAAATCTTTTTCCTACCCTCTTTGTTTTCTTCTCTGAGTTAGTTTGAGTTGGGTTTTCTGTCACTTGGTACTTCCCCCTTCCCCCCAAATCTTGACCAACGTTCAAATGACTACAACTTTTCTCACTGGTTGATTTAAGAATAAGCAAATGTTATAATAAAGGTAAGATTATAAGATAAGTTTTTCCTAGTAAAGCCTCACTCCTCTTTGTTTTGTACATTAAAGTGCCCTGGAAGAACTACTTGAAAAAATAACTGTTGAAATATAAAACTTAAAAATTAAATATAAAATGCTTACTCCCCCCCCCCCCCGCCGCCCCCTTCGCTCACCTATAACATAAGGTCAAGTGCATGCGTAGCAAGTCATCACAGACCATTCGTAGTCTGTTCTGACCTACCTTCCCAGCTCAGGCCTTGCTCTTCCATCATGCCAGAATCCAGAACTCTCCTAGTTGCCTCTGCCCCTCACCTTTCATGAGTGTTCCTTAGCTTGTATCCTCTGTTAAGAAAACCATCCTTTGCTAGCTGTTGGTTTTTTTCCCACTAGTTCTTTATGGTTCAGTTAACTAGCATTTCCTCTGTAAAGCCTTCCAGAATCTCCCCATGGAGAATTAATAGCTCTCCCTTCTGCTTAGCTCTTATCACAGACTGACCCCATATCATGGCTGGGGGTACATGACTACATGATTGCCTTCTTTGTAGTCTGGAGTCCACAGACAGGACCTATCTTATTCATGTGTCTATACTTCCTGCTTAAACTCTGCCTGGCACCCAGTAAACACTCAATGAATATTTATCAAATGAGATTTCAATGCCTGAGCTTGGGGTATCCTTGCTCTTGTTTTACTCTCTTGGGTGCTCCCAGCCTCTCTCATCTAGGGTGTAAAGGGAGCTGTGCAACCTTAGTACTAGTAGAACTGTCAGCATTCACAGTCTCACCAAGCACCATAAATGACCCATGTTCCTCCCATTCAAAGACTCCCAGACCAAGGGTGACTTTTATTAACTCTATTTATTGGCCCAAACATAATAAACCCAGTGGTTTTAATGAGGCCTTGAGCCAAATATTGAAACACACAGATCAAAGAGCCTCCAAGGCTATTCAGGACTGCGGATATTACCATTCTCCATGAATTTGTATTTTGGCTCAGTGGTTTAATGTATTTTTCTTCAGCATTTTTCCATTTGTCACAAGCATGAGAGATGCTTTCCCAAGGAGTTTACAAGGATTTCAAAACACATTCAGCTATAGGAGGCTTGCTTTGGATCCAACCATACTGGGTGTGCCACCTTCTTTGGGCATCGCTCATGCCTCGTCGGACTGCTTAATTGACTTGCGTGCTTTGAGCCAGCTGACCTGCTAGTGACTTTCCATGTTGCTTTCCTGAATAACTAATGATAGATATTATCCCTACGAGTATTGGGTACTCCTGGTTTAAGTTGGACTTGTTGGACAGCATCGAATGCTTTAAAGGCTCTTTAAATTGGCCTTCTCCTTTTCCTGGTGAAGTTTCCTGGGGATCAAGCACTCCACCCCACTGCCTGCCTGTTGAGGAAGGATATTCCGTGGACATTTACCCGAGTCACAGTCAAGCCATCCTCACACTTGGAAGAAAATGCTTGTCTAGCTGAGTTCATTCTCTTAAGTAGTGTGTAATTAGTTGAGATGACCCAGTTTCTACTGGATGGTTAGGAATGTTTTTTGTGGACAGAGCCACGTGGAAAGGAGTGTTGAAACAAATGCCAGGGTGGTTGGGATGGCCCAGCGCTAGTCCAGAGGGATCAAGACTAAAGTCCTATGGCCTGAGACTAAATTCTGTTGGATTATCAATGGGAGTAGAGAGGTGGGGCGGTGGGGGGGTGGGGTGGTCAGCGAGAGAGGTGACAAGGTCCCTTTTCTGGGCATTCCTACTTCGTTGGGTAATGCAGACAGATTATAGACTGGAGAGCACTGTTTGGGGCATGTGCTGATTATAGACTGGGGAGCAGTGTTTGGGACACGTGCTGATGTGTTAAAAAGATGGCTACTCTGATTCTGTAGCATTCAATCTCATCTTAAACCATTTTATTTTCAAATTGATCAATCGTTGATTTGGTCCTCTGTTCTTTGTTCTCTCTGGGTTTACTCAATGGCTCCTTCCCTCTAGTAGGGGCCAGGGAAACATTACAGGAGCTAAAAATAATAGTAACAATCAAAGAGGGAGAGTGTTGCTTGGAGTGCAGGTGTTACTTTTCATGATTAAAACCTGAAAGTTGGGAAAAAACCATTTCGTTCCATTCTTTTTAGATCTCTTTATGTTGTTCTGATGATGTTGAATCACACATATTTCAGAATGTAGGATAAAATAATTAAGAAAATGTGATTATCAGTGGCTCCTCTCTGATCTGTGGAATCCATTCGGGGCAGTCTGTTGTTGAGGAAAGGGCAGGAGCATTAGAGTCTGCTGGATTTGGATTCAAATCCTATCACTGGCTACTACTAATGTGGAGAGAGGAATTAGTATGAAGTTCAAAGAATATGTATCAAAGTACCCAATTTCTAACAGTGTGGTTTATTGGGCAATAGGAACATTTTAAAAAGTAAAGCTAGTCTGGCCGGTGAGGCTCAGTGGTTGAGCATTGATCAGGAGGTCACTGTTTGATTCCTGTTCAGGGAATGTGCCCTGGTTGCCGGCTTGATCTCCACTAGGGGGCATACAGGAGGCAACCGACCAATGATTCTCTTTCATCATTGATGTTTCTCTCTCTTCCTCTTCCTTCCTCTCTGAAATCAATTAAAAAAAAAAAAGTAAAACTAAGTAAAGAGCATTATTCTTGAAACTTGTGTAAGTATATATACCACACAAATATCAAATGCTTACTATTCCCAGAGATTCTGCCATTTTTGTCAGAGAAAGCAGTGGTGGGTAGCCCCTTCTTTGCTTGCAGACTTCCTCCTGTTGATCTTGAGATTGGTGGATGTCTTCCTGTATCCTCAAAGGACTTAGGGTTTAGTGGACACTGAGAGTAGCATCCAGTTGTTCCTGCAGAGATTTAAAACAAGGGGCTTATTGGCCATGTCTCTCAAAAGGCCCCAGACAGAGAAGGAGAAAGAGGAAGTCAAGAGATTTGGGAGTTGGAAGGAGATGAGTGCTCTCTGTATCTGCCTGCAGTAAAAGCTCCTAAGTGCAGGAACATAATGCCTGCCTTTGTTTGCTGGAAGGTTGCTGGTGTCTTTGGTTTTCAAGTTTTTGCCTGTGTCATAGAAGCAGGCAGAAAGGAAGAAATGCTAGATTCCCTTGAGTCCAGCAATTTGTAGTGTCATGATATTAAAAAATATATTTTAATAGGTTGGGATAAAAAATTGTGAGGAAAATTTGGAATTGATGCATCCATACAAGATATTTTCAAGTCTTGTAAGTCAAAAGCATTGTAACTTTGTAAGAAAACCACAAAATGTGATTTTTAATACCATTAACCTAGCAAAGTCATCTTAATCATATAAGGTGCACTAAAAATATTACAGTCATTAATCTTCCCCCACATGCACATTTTTCTTGAGGAGGAATGCTTAATTGAAAATAGTTGCCCCCCTTTAGGCATTAAAATTAATTTTTTAGTAGCTACCTTTATATGATTGATTATGGTATGGGGATGAATGCATGGTTTCTCCGTTGGTTTGAATGCCAGCACCACTTTTCATTAACAAGTTGCTTAATCTTTCAGTGATTTAGTTTCTGTTAAACTGAAGTTATTGTGAGAATTAAATGAGTAAATATATGTGAAGTGCTTGGTAATTAAGCATTATATAACTACTAGAGGGCAGGTGCATGAAAATTCATGCACTGGAGGGGGGGTCCCTCAGCCCAGCCTGACCCTTCTCACAGTCCAGGAGCCTCAGGGTTGGGAGGTGACCTGGAGATCAGGGGAAAGTGATGCCCCCATCACTCCTCTGCTGCTGCCACTGCCAGCAGCGCAAGCCTTGGCTGGCCCTGGTTACCTGAGCCTCGGGCGGCTGTTGGAGGCTGGGAAGCTGATATCTGAGGCTTGCCTGTGCCTCAGGCCAGCCCTGGGCGGCTGGGGGCACTGAGTGGACTGAGGGACTCCAGAGGCAGGAGTGCCACACACCTGCCAGCCTGCAGGGCTGGGGGGACTGGGTGCCACCATCTTGTGGCTATGGGTGCTGCCATCTTTGAGGGCATGACAATTAGCATATTCCCTTCTTATTGGCTGTGGGTGCCACCATCTTTGTAATAGCATAAGGGTCAATTAGCATATTCCCTCTTTGTTTGATAGGATAATACATTCTTTATTTTCTTATATACTATCAGTTTATCCTAACAAAAAATTTGTGAGGAAGATAAAGCCGGAGTTGTGAATGACCTTGTGGGGAATATAAAGTTCAGAATGACAGAGTACCTTGCCTGGCATAAATATATACTACAAAAGTGGGATTCAAATCTAAGTGTTCTGGTTTTCCACCAAATCTCCCCTAATTTCAGGAAATGTTACACTTTTAGTTTTCTCCTTAATGTGCAGGGAGTGAATTAAGCACAACAATTTATTGAATAGGCCTTTTTCAAATATGTATTTATTGAGTGACTAGAACAACTAACAAGTGCTATCACATAAAGTACTATTTAGTCAACATTCCCTGACATATTATCACAGGCATTCAAGCATTGTATAGGGGTATTTTTCCCCACAGAGTGACCAAGTGTTTTAGCCTTTTTTTTTTTTTTTAGGTTACACTGAATAAAGACAACTGGTGCTGGAACCAGTATGGTGCCAAATTCAACAAGTGAGCGTAAACAGGTCCGCACACAGGATGATATGACAGGAAAGCCACATGACAAATGATGCAGTCATTGAAAATGAAGGATTTGCACAATACGAAAGTATGATTAATCTTCCAAGAGATCTATTTCCATATCTTTTGTCCACAATGTGGCTATCATTGCTTTTAATCAAAACACTGAAGCCTGAATCACCTTGATAGAGACTGAACAACAAGGCCTGACAGGGAACAAAAGCTAGGAAGAACTCCCTCCACTTGGTTTATGTGTCTGCTTGGATGCTCCAGGAGCCAGACAAGAGGAAGGGCTGGCCTCTAAGGTGGGAGAGACTTAGGGAGCACATTGATGATAACCTGGAAAGGCAGAGATGAAGGACAAGACTGTATGGGCAAAGGGCTAGTTCAGAGTACATAAAGTTGCTATAAAAAAGTTTGTTATGTAGTTTCATAGTTTTATTTTACTTTTTTGGTTTTCAGTGAATATTTCTAACTTGATTTCAGAGAATATTATTACTCAGGAACTTTATCTCTTGGACAAAACCTTTTCAGCTTTTTGATCAAATAAGCAGTTGAGACACATACGGGTCAGCAATTCCTTTGATGTCACAAAGCAAGTTAAGCATAACCAAGTTGAGACGAGGTCTTTTGATGCCCTTTTTCATTCAGCAGTAAGCTCACTCTGGAATCCTGTGTCTGATACATCACTGACATTCTGCAAATACGTGATGAATGAATGGTTCTGTCTCTCATACCTTTTTTTTGTGTGTAATTTTTGTCCCTCAAATTATTAAAAAGGTGAAAGAAATTGTGGTGTCCCTTGTAGTTGAACACTGAGATGGAGGAAGCGAAAGTTTCTAGTTTTAGCACAAATTCAGAGACATCAGAAAAATGACACCACTTAAAATTTTTTTTTTCCATTTGACAATCATTCAGTAGAGATGTGCCTGATGAGAGGGCTAGATTCTAACTCAGCCACAAGAGGAGATTACAGATAATCAAAACTGCCCGGGAAATTCTGTTAGGGAGGTGCCAGGCCAGAGACTGGCACACTGTTTCTCAGCCACTTTTCCCTCCATCATTGGAGCCCATGGTTGTTTTCTTGCTCGAATACCAGTGAGGCAGCTAGCTTGAATTTTGGGCTCATGTACATGAAAAATGTGTATTTCAAGCAAAAGACGCCACAGTGGATGGTCTGTGGGCTTAGAGACAAACCAAAGGCAGAATAGAGTCATTGCTCAAGTCTCATGCTCACTCTGGGTGTGTGCTTTGTAAGAACAATATCCATTCTCTCTCTAATCACTGAACTTACAGAAGTTAAATGCATGCGAGATTTGACTTCACTGTTCCCCTAGTTCATGGGGAAGACTGAACTAAGTATTAATCAAGTATCCTCAAATCAAAATTCATAGTAAAAGTATTTATATTTTGTGGAGCTTCTTTGATAAAGATGAGATGGCTAAACCCTAGAGTTAGATGAATTTGCTGGCAGTGCTATGAATTCTTTTTGCTGTGGAGGCTTAAAAAAGAGGAAGTTTTGGTATGGATATGCCTGGGAAAAAAGTGTGAATTACATGACTACTGAATCTAGAGAAATGTAAATGCAAAAGGAAACTGGCCTCAGCCACTACTACCCTCTTCTCCTCCTTCCTTAAAAAACAAAAATAAAATCCCTGGTTTACTCAAACTTCCTCTTTAAGACTTGGTTTAGGCATCAAAGCCTTCGATGCCTACCAGTTTCCTCAATAGGCTGTTTGTTGTCCTTTCTACATCTCTCTCCCTCTTCCTTCCTTCTCCTGCTACCCATTTCTACTCCTAAGTCTTCATTCCCAGTCTTAGGGAATGAAGACTTAGGAGTCTTCATTCCCAGTCTTAGGGAATGAAGACTTAGGAGTCTTCATTCCCAGTCTTGTTTATGTGGTAGCCTCACAGTGAACACAGACTATGGTCTCATGGATGCCTTTGTAGGAATTTATTAACCATTAAAAATTAAGCTTGTAGACATTGCGAAGGAGGATGTTGGACAGCTACACCTAGCTGACTTCCTGGAGCAATACCTGGGGAATTATTTTTTTGGCTCCAAGAGGATGATATTTTAAGTTGTTATATATTTGCTGATCTTGGGGAGATTGTTGGAACCATCCAGCATGCACAGGAAGCTTGGCTCTTGGCCCAGTAGGCTCAGAGTCTAAATATTTGGAGGATGAATACTTGGAAATCCATTTAAACATTTAAAGCATTTTATTTCTTTCCCCCCCAGTTAAGTTCCATTGTTAATGTGATACAATTCTGCCTCAAGACTCTATCTGCTGAAGGCATGAACCTGGACAAGTCCAGACCCAGGCTCCACCTCACGTCTTGGTGTGAAGCCAGAGGTGCATGTCTATTGGCTAATGTCCACACGCCTGCAGTGGGTTATTATTATAATCATTCACCTTCAACGCCCAAGTTCTAAAGTCAGGCTAAGAGTCTGACCCAACTCTGCACTGAAACCAGGAGTGTAACTTACACACACACACACACACACACACACACACACACACACACTTTTCCAAAACAAATGTCGCATTGCTCTTTTTCTTTTGTTAGTGCTGGGTCTTTATTATTGCCAACTTTCAACTCTACCCTGATGGTCATCTGTGGTCAGTTGTCCTCTCTGGCCTATCAAACAACACACTTTTGGGGTGGTATATGCTTAAAGAATACAAACTAAATGCATTAGATTATGTAAAACATAATTAGGGAAGCAAATTTGCTTTTATAAAACTCAGAAGCAGTTATAAGCAATTGGGGTATTTTCCATGTTCATGAGACACACAGATATACTCTAGTACTCAATTATATGAACTCTGCCTATCCCAATCAAATTATCTAGAAACTTGTGAACCATCTAGTTTGCTATGTTAAAGGGTCACAAACTTTTGTCTCAATGAAATGGAAAGGAACATAAACTTCCTTTCTGAAATTTGAAGTAGAAAGGGGTGGGGAGAAGTGGGTGGGATGAGGTGTGTATGGGTGTGTACCTGACCTGGTAATTGTCATGGTAAGGTGTCTTAGACAACAAGATAATAGCCTTCTCCATAGAATGGGGATGCAATAGCAATAGCAAAAATTATATTAAACTGGGCCTGATGCCCAAACTATCAGCCTCAAATAAACAAAGTGCAAGAGAAACATTTCAAGAGGGACCAACTTGTAAATCAAGGAAGCTAAACAGGCCAGAGATGTGCTCTCTTGAGGAGACAATGCTTTCACCTCTCTGAAAAACTTTGCCCAACATAATTAAATGTCGAATAAAATTAAAAATCTAACCAACTTCTGGTCAAGATGGTGGCATGGTACTCAAATCTTCTCCAAACCACATCAAAAATACAACTAAACTATGGAACAACCATCATTCAGAACCATCTGAAATCTAGTTGAAAGGAAGTCCTACAATTAGAGAGTTAAGAAGAAGCCACATTGAGACTGGGGTGGAGACACTGAATGGGCTGGTACCACACCCATATGTGGTTGTTTAAAATCATCAGGATTATGTCAAATGTGGAGGACCCCATGAAAAGCAAGAGGATCCCAGCCTCACACCAGAAACCCAGACCAGGGTTGTAGTGCCAGGAAGACAAATCCCCATAACTACTGGCTATAAAAACCAGCGGAGATTGAGCCGCCTGAATGGAGTCTCAGGGGTGCTGGAGTCCCAGGTAGTTTCTCTTAAAGGGTCCACACACAAACTTACTAGGACTCACTCTCTCTGAGCTCCAGCCCTGGGGCAACAGCTTGAAAGGAACCAGGGAAATCTGGGGAGGAACTGGGGGGCAGCTTTCTGCCAGAGAGAAGTGCTGGAAGAGGTCATTGTTCCTTTTATGAAACCCCTCCCCCTCAACAGAGCTGATAGGAGTCATATTTGAGTCTCCATCAACTTGGCTCACACTTTTTGCCTGGTTTTCCCCCCTTACTTGCAGGCTCATCCAAGCCATTTCCAGTAGTTTTCCCATACAACTGGCCTCTCTTACCTCATGCTTCGGATTTTCCTAAAATCTCTCAAACAAACATCTGCCTCTGCATACCCCTACTCTTGCTAAGTCACCCCAGGCCTGGCATTAGCAACAGCCCACCTTGGTTCACAGCTTGTCTCTTCTGGGAACCTCCAAGCCCAGCACAGGTAGCAGCCATCTGCAGATCATTCTGTAGCTTGTGCTGGGTGGCCCCAGGCAAGGCACAAGCAGGACTGCATTGCACCTCCTGGGTAGCCCCAGAGCCAGTGTACCTGGTAAACAGATTCAGACCACACTGGATTACAACTCTACAATCTCCATGAGCAACCCTCAAGTGGTGGATTCAGTGAGTACCAAAGCCCCACTGAAGCAAGTCCTGCTCCATAGGGTTGAGTCCTACATGGTAGCTCCTTCACTGTAGTCACCTCTGTTGGTCTGGGGTCAATCCCTCCCAGTGATGCCAACAGCAATCAAGGCTCAACTGCAATAGGACAGTGCCCTCAGCCCACACACGGGTACACTTGAAGTTACTGGATGACTGGAGAGGCTGTAACACTGTGCCCTACAGGACACCTACTACACATGGCCACTTTACCAAGTCCAGGAGACATACTAGTTCTACCTAATAGACACAAACATATGGAAACAGCCAGAATATGGAGACAAAGAAACAGTTCCTAACTGAAAAAAAACAGGAGAAATCTCCAGAAAAGGAAGTAAATGAAATAGAGGCAAACAAACTACCAGATACAGAGTTCAGTGGTCATAAAGATACTCAGGGAATTTAGTGAGAACTAGCATGAAAAATGACATAGAAACCATAAAAAGGAAAGGAAGGCTACACTAACTGAAATGAAGAATAATTTATAGGAAATCAACTGTAGAGTAGATGTAGATGATGCTGAGAATCAAATCAGTGATTTGGAATATAGAGGCAAAAAACACCCAATCAGAAAAACAACAACAAAAGATTAAAACGCAAGATGATAATGCAAGGAACCTTGGGGACAACTTCAAGCATTCTGACATTCATATCATGGGGGTTCCAGGAGAAGGAGAGAGAGAGAGAGAGAGAGAGAGAATATTGAAAGCCTATTTGAAAAAAATGACAGAAAACTTCTCTAATCTGGCGAAGGAAATAGACATATAAGTCTAGGAAGCACAAAATAAGAGAGTCCTAAATAAGATGAACCCCAAAAGATCCACACCAAGACATGTCATAATTAAAATGCAAAAGGTTAAAGATAAGGAGAGAATCTTAGAGCAGCAAGAGAAAAGCAGTTAGTTACCTACAAGGGACCTCTCATAAGCTTGTCAGCTATTTCTTAACAGAAACTTTGCAAGCCCAGAGGCAGTGGCAAGAAATATTCGAAGTAGTAAAAAGCAAGGACCTACAACCAAGATTAGTCTATGCAGCAAAGCTGTCATTTAGAATCCAAGGACAGACAGAAAGCTTCCCAGATTTAAAAAAAAAAAAAAAAAGCTAATGAATCCATCACCACCAAAACAATGTTACATAAAATTTAAAAGGGTCTTCTCTAAGAAGAAGAAGAAAAACAAGGATAAAAAATATGACCAATAAAATGGCAACAAATACACATCTGTCAACAATTGAATCTAAAAATCAAAGCAAATGACAAGCAGAACAGAAACAGCCTCATAGAGACAGAGAACATTTTGATGGTTGCCAGATGGGAAGGGGTTGAGGATAAAAAGTGAAGGGATTTAGAAGTACAAATTGATAGTTACAGAATAGTGATGGGAATGCAAAGTACAGTATGGGAATCCTATCTAATAAAGAGGGAATATGCAAATTAACCATCACACTATAACAAGATGGCTGCACCCACAGCAGAGGCAGGGATCTCATAACACAAGAAGGCTGCGCCCACAGTGAGTTCCCGTAATGAGCCTTAATGACCTGCTGCGTCCGCACCTGGTGGGGCTTGATGGGGGTTGGGCCAGCTGGGTCTGAGTCTCACGCAATTTTGAGGCACACCTGGTAGGCGCAGACTTGACTCTGTTCCTGTGGTGCGCCCCAGACTATGACAGGAGGAAGATTTTCATATAGATTTTACTAATTTTCTTTCATTTCTGATACTTCTAATATAAAAGACAAATAGCAATATTAAAATATTTCCTCTAATTAATTTCCTTATAATGTGCATGAATTTCATGCACTGGGTCACTGGTATAGTCAATAATATTCCAATAACTATATATGGTGTCAGAGGGGTACAAAATTTATCAGAATGATCACTTTGTAAATTATGTAACGTCTAATTACTGGGGTGTACACCTGAAACTAATATAATAATGTATGTCAACTGCAATTGAAAAATAAAAAGTGGTTTTAAAAATTAAAAAAAAAAATCTACCTATAATCCCTCTGGTGGCTCCTTGCTTCTCTCCTTTCCATTGTCAAGATTCTCCATAGGGCCTCTTTAGCTGAAAAATTACAGAACCAGGGTCTATTTGAACACACTTGTATAATTCCAAGCCTCCCGATGTGGCGTGAAGACACTAGTGATTTGTACGGCTGCTGGTGGTATCTCACTCAGCAATGATGTATGACATAGATTAGTGCAGAGTGGCCATCTGCTGTGGAGGCGGGTGATAGACAGAATCTGTTCAACTGTGGCAGACGACTGTCCCAGCTCTGGCCAGCTGGCTTAGAGTGGGCGAAGTTGGACAGGGCGAGTGATGCTCTAGCCATCCTCTAGGAAAAGAACTTGAGGACTTCTCCCTTATGTTACCCCTATCTTTCCCCACATGTATGTACATCATGTAGGTGATAATGAGTCCATACAATTTGGAATAGGGAGAAAAGAGAAGAAGCACATGACCACTATAAGAGTTAAAAGAAAGTTGACTTGCCTTGAGCATGTGAGGTAATGCTGAGTTTCCTGGTAGCCTGGGCGAAAAGAGGAAGTCTGATAAATCAGATGACTTGTGTTATCTGGGAAAAGAAGAAAATCAGTTTCTTCAAATGAATCAAGTTTTTCTTAGCAACAGTTGTAAAATCTATCCTCCACTCCCCCTCCCTCCTTGTGACTTGATCGAGAGGAAAAACTGAATTTCTCAGCGGGCATAAAAGAAACATCACTGCTAGACCTGAGACAGGGAGAGGACCTGGACAGGATCCCTCCGTGACTGAATGAGAAATGGGGAGTTCAAGGTGGCTCCCCCCGAATGGCTTCTTTAACTTTACCACTTGAGAACGAACAGGATCATGATTTTACCTTTTTTCTCTTTGCAGATCTGTGTTTTCTAAAGTTTCCACAATGAACACGGATGACATTGTCATGTCAGTGTGCTGGTTCTGGGTCTGTTTGACCTGAGACCCAGTCCTCTACCCTTCCTTTCCCAGCTCTGTATTCAGAGGACCCGACCCCTCCCGTCTGACATTCTCAGGCCTCCTGTCAGCCAGCTCCCAATTTGGTTCTGCTGGTGGGAGGCCTTGGGGAGTGAGGAGAGCGGGAGGGAGGGAGGGAGAAGTCAGTGTATTTCTCCCTCTCCCTCTGTACTTGGATGGTATCTCTGGCAGCTGCGGCGTCTCTCTGTTGGCGCCAGCTCTCACCGGAAGCCTATGTAGTTTCCTCTGGGTAATCCCAGGCCCTGGGCTCCGGGAGCATCACCTCCCCCCTTTGTCCCTCCAGCCTAGGAGTGGCTTCGACTTCCTGCTGCGGCCAGTCTAGTCTCTGGCCTGCTTCACAGTCCTTGTTTGGCTTCTAAATCTCTCTCATCACATGGCACTAAGTTTTCTCTGTTTTAAGTATTCAGAATGATTTCTGTCTTCCTGGTTGGGCTTGGACACAAAGAAATAGAAATGTATGTGAGACAAGAAGGAATGGAGCAAAGAAATTAGACTCTAATTATTAGAGGAACGTGAGTTGAAGACGTTTCTGAAGAAGCAAAAGGCTCCTTAGATAAAGGCAGCACACAGGGGAATGGCCAGCGTGGTGCACACTGGATGGGAAGGACTTTTGGTCACTTAGGGGCCCTTTGCAATATATTCACACACAAAAATAGCAATTTTACTCAGGATTGTCAGCTCCAGAAGGGAATTATAATCCTATATAATAAAGATGTTACACTGGGAAGCATAATGACCGACCATGTAAGGACTGGACCACGGATCAGCAGGAGGGTGGAGAGCTACAGGAGGGGGCAGGGCAGCAAGCTCTGAGGCGGGTGTGGGGAGAGGGAGGGGCAGGGTAGCTACAGGAGGGTGGGTCGGTGGGCCAAGAGCTACTGGAGGGCGGCAGCAAGCTACTGGTGAACTACTGGCCCACGGATTTGTGCGCAGGGCTACTAGTAATATATAAGATACTGAAAAAACAAAAAAATATACCCCATAGGATTTAGAGTCCTAAGTCAAGAATTCAAGTCCTGACTGGTGATGGGTGTTGTGGTTGATTATTTCAACCCTCCCATGTGGCCTAGCAGCCCTGGGGTTTAGATGGGACTGATCCAATCCCCAGCTTCTGGTTTGTGGCCTTGGTTGAGACGTGGTCCTTGGCTCATACGTGGGTCTGTGCCCCAGGCCTGAGCCCATCAGTCCATGGCATTCCCTTGGCTGCCGCCGCCATAAAAGTGAAGCCTAGGACTCGGGTTGGATGACGGAAGAAAAAAGTCTTTTCTCCCAGAGGGTGTGATTGGTCCTGAAACTGCTTTGGCATTTTACTACTGAATGGAAAACGATCCTGAGAAGAAAGCTGCCACAGAAAGAAGGACGAGTCCAAGACAGCCAACATAAAACAGCTGGATTTCTGATCAAACTGGGCCTGAAGCCCACCATGTCGCAGGGCTCTGTCTGTTACGTGACTTTACGCACTCCGCATTTGATTTGGGTTTTCTGTGACTTACAACCAGAATGACACTGTGCTGCACCTGTCCCTTTCTTCTTTAAAAACATTTTATTTATTTTTTCTAAAATATATTCTATTGATTTTTAAAAATATATATATTTTATTGATTTTTTTACAGAGAGGAAGGGAGAGGGATAGACAGAAACATCAAGAGAGAGACAGCTGCCTGCTACACACCCCCTACTGGAGATGTGCCCGCAACCAAGGTACATGCCCTTGACCGGAATCGAACCTGGGACCCTCCAGTCCACAAGCTGATGCTCTATCCACTGAGCCAAACTGGGTTCGGCTTTTATAATTTTTTACAGAGAAGAAAGGAGAGGGACAGAGAGTTCAAAACATGATCAGCCTGAATTGAACCTAGGACCTTTCAGTCCTCAGGCTGATGCTCTGTCCACTGAGCCAAATCAGTTTCAGCTTAAAAGCATTTTCACTGGCTCCCTATAGCTCATCCTACAGAGCCCAGACCTCTTAGCACAGCAAGACCTTGTGGGATCTGACTCCTCTTAACCAGGTTGACTTCTCACCTTCCCCAAGTTCCTTCCAATTCAACACCTCAAGCCGGGACTTCGCTCTTTAAGGCCAGCTGACACAGAGACATCTTGTTTGATTGGCGGTGAGTCCCTGAGCCAGTCTTTTAATCGTTCTGACCCTGCTTCCTCATTTAGAAAATGGAACTATTAAGATATCTTTCTTTTTTTTTTTTGGTTAGAATCAAATGAGGCAATAAGTGAGAAGATGCCCTGTAAATTATAAGCAGTTATTTGAGTCTTCTTACCACACCTGTGATTTATTTCCATTGTTAATGCAGTTTTATATCTCCTCTGGATAAAGAATTTATTTTATCAAGCATACAGTTCCATCATTCCCCCTTCGCCGCTGCATTGCTGAGTGTTCATCGAGATTAATCAGCAGTGCTATTATTTCACCCCGCACAGCTCTCAATAATTTACTTTCGCAGTCCCAGGTGACCTGTGAGAGCCTTAAAGGGTTTACCTCAAAACTCTCAGCCAAGTGGAAACGAACAGAGTAACCCCTTCTGTGGCCACTCCGACCTCACTGGGGAAACGTGTGGTTTCCATTGCCAGCTGGGGACGCCCGTGCAAGTGGGTGTGCGACATTCTTCCAGAAAGGGCCGGCTGGTCAGCTTCGACCTCACATGTTGCTGGAGATGCTGCGGTTGTTTGGTGACCCGGGAGAGTAGTTTGGGCAGAACCTTTAAAAGGGCTCTAAAACTAAGACACCATCCCCCACCCCCCAGGGAAACATAGTATGTAGATTTTTGTAATAACAAAATGTTAAAGGTAATTAATTTATCAAGCCTAACTAGATAAGGTGTCTATTAGAACAATGAAAAGTACAAAAAAAGTATGCTTTATATGTGTTTTTCTTCCAATAATCAGCATATCTTGGTATAGGACCTGGTATGGCCTTGCTAACTGTGGCAGGTCAGGGCAAACAGGGAGTGACTAGGACTGCAAACGAGGTTTGGGGGCAGCCCCAGGGACAGGAGCTGTAGGTCCAGACTTGATCCTTTCCCCCCAGCACTGTTGTCCCATCTCCCCCTTCTCCATTTGCCCTGCCACTGAGCTAGGTCAGGTCCCAGGCTAATCTCTCCTCCCTCGGGCACAGATCCCTCAGCTTACCACCAACCCACCTCTGTTCATCCTCTCCTCAGCTATAGGAGTTATCTGTTAAAATGACACTGTGTGGCCCCTGCCCCTTTCTCCCTTAAAAACATTCTCACTGGCTCCCTGTAGCTCATCCTATAGAGCCTGCGCTCCTGAGCACAGCAAGAGATTGTGGGATCTGACTCCTCTTAACCAAGTTGGCTTCTCACATCCCCAAATTCCTTCCAATTCAACACCTCAAACCTGGGCATCGCTCTTGAAGGCCAGTGGCTACCACATTTTTGTGGTCATAGAAAGTACCTGAGCTTGTAACACAGATTCCTGGGCCACATCCTTACAAGATGCTGCTTCAGCGGGCTGGGGCTGGGGATCTGACATTTCCCCGTTACTTTGGTCCTCGGACTGTCTTTGGAGGAACACCGTACACATTGTCGCCCACTGTTTCCCATTCCCACCTGCCTGCACCTGGCACTCCTTGAGGGCAAGCCAAGCATCAGGTGTTTTTCAGCGTCGTTCCCCGGGGACCTAGCACAGTGCACTACCCGCGCTGCACCCTGACATACGTTTGTTAAGTGAATAAATGAGTCAGAGCAGAGCCCGTCTATGGAGGGTGAGGCAGAAATAGGAGCAGTCAGGGGCCAGGGCACTTGGCGAAGAGTTTGGTGGGCCGAACAGCAGCAGGTCAGAGCCAGGGAATGTTGGAGAAGCTGGGTGCATAGGAGGGGTTATTGACTAAAATTGTTCACTGAGCACAAGGTCCGAGGAGGGTCCTTTTCTGTGGTGGTGGAAGGGAAGGGGGTTAACAGCAGCTCACCAAGGCAGTGACTCCTGCTCAAGGAAGGAGATTAGGACTGTGGGCATAAGAAGGGTCTAGAACAGTGGTTCCCAATGTGGGGCACACGCCCCACAGGGGGACAATTTGTTCTTTTAAGGGAGGCAATTCAAAATGAGTTGTTAACAGTGAATTTTTTTTTTGCATTTCTATGGTTCTAGGGGCCTCACATACAGTATATAAACATATATTGTGACATATTTATGCATTTCAGTTCTCTATTATATGTTTTGAAACTTTATATTTCATATTATCATTATTATTATTTTTAAAAGAATTTCTTCAACTGTCCTTTTGTTCTTTTATTTTTCTCTTTCATGGACACCATGTTCTTTGGAAGCTTGTTTAGACCAAGTTAGTGGCTTCCTCCATGTGAATAGGTGTTCACGTTTTGACTAATAAGAATTGTATGTCACAGGGCGGGCATCAGGTTTTAGAGATGCTCAGGTGGGACATGGCCAAAGAGAAAGTTGGGAACCAATGGCCTAGAAGCACTGGGCTTCTTACCCTCAGCATTAGATTAGGAGGAGGTGGCTTGGTATTAAGTTCCAGATTATTACTGGAAAGCAGCAGTTAATGTAAATTAGACTCACCTGGAGCAGTGTTTTTGAAACTACATGAACAAACAAAGGTCAGATTTAAGTTCCATTCCAGAGTCATTGCATGAGGCTCTGGTATGTAAGCCTCATGTGTCCATGTATGAGCCTCCCCGACCCCCCATTCATTCTGGGTGTTACCCAGTGGGCCATATGTATTTAAAGAACTGCATCTGTGTTTTTAGCTCAGGGAAAATATTTTCTATTTTATTTCTTTGCTTATCTCTCTTCACCTCCATCTCTGCCATCTCTTTGTCTATGACTTCTATGAGATAGAGAGTGGAATTTTGGGTTCTAATTTCTATGTCTTCAAACTTTGATTTTAGTATTTCTATTTCTTTTTTTTTTAAATATAATAATCTGGAACAAGTTCTCAGCATACTTTGCTACAAAGTATTGCTGTCTGGTGTGTCCTGTGTTGCTCAGCACATCTATTAAGATTTTTATTTTGGTGATTGCATTATTCATTTCTAAAGTCTCTAAAGACTAATCATTACAACAGCCTTTTCTTGCTTAGGGAATGTAATATCATCTCTTAATTTTCTAGAATATTCCATGTGTGGTAGCACTTTAAAAAATTATTGATTGATTTTAGAGAGAGAGAAAAGAAGAGAAAGAGAGGGGAAACAAAAAAGAAAGAGAGAGCCAAGACCGGTTTGGCTCAGTGGATAGAGCGTCGGCTTGCCGACTGAGGGGTTCCAGGTTCAATTCCGGTTGGGGGCATGTACCTTGCTTGCAAGCACATCTCCATTGTGGGGCATGCAGGAGGCGGCTGATCGATGTCTCCCATCGATATTTCTGACTTTCTATCTCTCTCCCTTCCTCTCTGTGGAAAACCAATAAAATATATTTGAAAAAAAAAAGAAAGAGAGAGAAAAACATCAATTTGCTGTTCCACACATTTATGAATTCACTAGGGGCCCAGTGTACAAATTCGTGCATCTTGAAAGGAACTGTGGGCCACAAGACTGTGGTGGGCACAGGGGCTGGTCTTGGCCCATCCTCCATACCCTGGCCTGGCCCCTCCCACCATGGCTCCTGGTCCCCTGTCTGCTGACAGCCCTGCTCCTGCCAATGCCACTCTCACATGCTGACAGTGCTAGCCCCACTTGCACCCACTGACTGCATGGAGCAATTGGGGCCAGCACCAGCAGTGGGTGCGAGTGGGGCCAGGGCTGCCCCAATCGCCCCCAGGAGCAGGGGGAGATGGAGAAGCCCTTAGGGGTAATGGGGGCTAGCAGCTGCTGCTCGCACCACTGATGGCACTGGCCCCACTCACACCCACTGTGGGTGCTGGCAGAAGGGTGAGGGCCTGGTGGGACTGTGGTGCATGGGAGCAAAGAATTTCCAGTAACCACGAGGTTCAGCCCTATGACAGTGACCAGTACCCTGCCTTGGTCTGTCACCCCTGCTCACCTGCTCCACCATCCCCCTTCAGCCGAGGCCCGCCATGTTCCATGCTCTGTCACCTGCTGCTGACGCCTGCCATATTCCGCACATGCCCCCTGGTGGTCAGTGCATGTCATAGAGTCCGGTTGTTCGGTTGTTCCGCTGTTTGGTCTATTTGCATATTAGCATTTTATTATATAGGATTGGTTGATTCCTGTATGTACTCTGACTGGGCATTAAATCTGCAGCCTTAGTGTATCTGGACAACACTATAACCAACTGAACTACCCAGCTAGGGCAAGTGGTACTACTTTTAAAGTTTTCTTCTCTTTGTTTTATTTAAATATGTTGGTTTCCAGATTTTTTTAGTTTTCCTTTCATGATTCTGTTGTTTTTTTTTTTTAAGTATTTGGTGATTCTGGATTGTACACTCATCTTTGTATTTGACAATATTTGTTTCTCCTAAATCAGGGCCAGCAAACTGAGGTCCATGGGCTAAATCTGGTTGCTGCCTGTTTTGAAAATAAAGTTTTATTGAAACATAACTATGCTCATTCATTTCCATATCATCTAGAGGTGCTTTTGTGCCACAATAGCTGTGCTGAGCAGCCTAGAAAGCCTAGAATACTGATTTTCACGCCCCATACAGAAAGTTTGCCAACCCTGCTAGGTCTAACCCTCACTTTATGGGAAATACAGCTCACAGAGGAACATGGTAATCAGTGTTTGGCTGGTTGACACATCAGCCAAAGCAGAATGTGAGAAATTCTACAAGACAAACGACTCCTATTCTTTACAAATAGCATAAAAACGAAAAAGAGAAAAAGAAGAAATTTCCATGGATTGAAATAATTTAAGAGAAATATCAGCCACAAACAATGTATGATTCTTGCTTGGATTCTGATTTAAATGCCAACCATACAGCAAATTTTTAATCAGTGGGAGGAAATCAAACACAAACCAGTGTTTCCCATGTTTGCTCATGAACCTCTCAGTGGTGTAAAACCTCCACCATGTTTCTATGGTCACTGGTCTGTGGGTGAGGGATTGGTACAGGGGGCACCATGGTGATGTCTTCTCTGCTCTGAGGTGTCTTGGAGCCTCAGTTGGGAAGACGTGAAACCTGGTCTCAGCTGGGCATATTGACTGGACACCTCCATGTGGCGCCCTGTGTGGCTGGACTCTGAGTTTTTATTTATTTATTTATTTTAAATATTTTATTGACTTTTTATAGACAGGAAAGGAGAGGGATAGAGAGTTAGAAACATCGATGAGAGAGAGACATCGATCAGCTGCCTCCTGCACGCTCCCCGCTGGGTATGTGCCCACAACCCAGATACATCCCTTGACCGGAATCAAACCCGCAACCTTTCAGTCCACAGGCCGATGCTCTATCCACTGAACCAAACCGGTTTCGGCGAGAGGGAGTTTTTAAAGAGTAAACACTGCAGCCTGGCCAGTGTAGCTCAGGTTGGACATCCTCCCATGCACCCAAAGGCTGCCGGTTCTATTCCCAGTTAGAGCACATGCCTGAGTTTTGGGGTTGATCCCTGGTAGGGGACATGCAAGAGGCCGCTGATGGATGTTTCGCTCTCACATCGATGTTTCTCCCTCTCTCCCTCTTCCTTCTTCTCCCCCCCCCTGCCCCCACATTCTCATAATCAATTTTAAAAATCTTTAGTAAAAGAAAGAGTAAACGCTGCAAGACGACTGGGCAGAAGTCAGGAGTCCTTCTGACCACATCTTCAGAATCAGGCAGCATCTTTACCTCTGTCCCGTGAGTGACTATAAGGCTGGCCTGGACTCGGAGGAGGGGACTGAGACTTCACCACTCGAGGTGGGCATGGCAAGCTCGCTTTGCAGAAGGTGGGAGGTATTGCTGCAACCGTTTCTGAAAGAAATACAACCTGTCGCAACTGCCTACTGAACGATGTTAATGAATTATTGTCGTTTTCTTTGGGTGTGGTAATGTTTCCCTGGATTTAAACAGTCCTTTTCGTGTTAGACAGTCACACGCAGTATTTATGAGTGAAATAACCTGATATTTGGGATTTGCTTTAAAATACCCCAGGGGAAAAAATGATGAAGCTCGTGGGAACTGGCAGCGTAGATAAAACAAGAATGACAGAATGCTGGTAGCTGTTGACGTTGGGCAATGGGTACCGGTGGTTAGCAATATTCTCTTTAGTTTGTATATTTTGAAATTTTCCAATGTGAAACAAAAAAGAAAAAGGGAAATCTGGTTTCGCCCGTTTATGGATGTGTTTTCTACCGCCGGCAGCGGTGGTGAGTCAGAGCCTCTGCGCTGAGTGGGGAACGGGTGTCAATCATCCTCTAGGTTGAAGGTTCTCTGTACCTTCTGAGTGTTGCCAACTCCCCGAGGTGGTTTCCTGCCTCTTCTACCTAAGAGCTTTCACTCCCTATGCTAGCCTGAGGCAAGCAGCCCTACCGGCCTCTTCCTTGGCACTGTTTGGTGGAGGGGAGGGACCTACTGGTTTGACGACCAGGATTGGGTTAGGATAATCTCCCCAGAGCTGCCTCACGGCCCCCGCCTTTCTTGGTCTCTGTGTCCTGGGTGTTTGGAGCACAGCCGTGGCCTCTTCCAATGCGCGCCAGCCTCCAACCAATGTGGTTTGCATATACTTAGCTTGTCAGTTTAGGCTTCTGTGTGTGCTTTCTTTAAGAGTACTTAACATTTCTAATCTATTGATAGCATGCTTTTTATAGCATTATTGTGGATTTGACCTTACCTCCCTCCCAACCCACTCAGCTGTGATTTTTTGAGATGTTGGAATGGAATAATATTCATGGCACTCAGTTGGCCATTTTGATTCAATACCCCTAAGCTTTTCTTTTAAAATATATTTTTATTGATTTCAGAAAGGGAGGGAGAGAGAGAAAGAGAGAGAGGGAGAGAAACATCAATGATGAGAGAGAATCATTGATTAGCTGCCTCCTGCATGCTCCATACTGGGGATGGAGCCTGCAACCTGGGCTGTGCCCTGATTGGGAATTAAACCCTGATCTCCTGGTTCATAGGCTGAAGCTCAACCACTGGGCCACCTGGCCAGGCTACCCCTAAGCTTTCCAATGCATTATAACCATATACGATTTCACATCTTGTGGGCTTTTGAAACCTATATTAGAACTTAAATATTTTCCACTTTATTAAAAACTACTTGCAATAATAATTACTCATGGTTACATAATACTATACCCTAAATGTGTACTGTAATTTATAATTTCTGATCATTTACATTAGAGCATTTCCAGTTATTTTGATATTAAGTATATTGAAGTATATAAGTCTCTCAATATTTAATCTTCATGTGAATTTTATTTTCTAAGGATAGGTTCTAAAGCATGGAATTACAATAAAAGAAAATGATCTTTAAAATGACTATTGATATATATTGCTAAATTTATTTCCTAAGAATTTCCATCCACTTATGGTTTTCCTCCCCATCTCCAGCAACGTAGGAGTATCCATTTCACCTGTCATTGATTATTAGCATGGTTTTAACCTTTACTATCTTGGTAAGTTCAAACCTCATTCTCTCATGCTCTCCTATTATTTTTTTCAAATAAACTTTAGAATAATTTAATTTTACTGAAGAAGGAAAGTGAGAGAGAAAGGAGAGAGGGAGGGAGAGAGACAGAGAGAGAGTGAGAGAGAGAAGGCAAAAAAAAACTAAAGAATTTCCATTAGAATTTTTATTGGCTTAAAAAGATCTCATGGTGCTTAAAAATTACATACACCATACATGAATACACACTTATTTAAAAATCAAACAGATCAGAAATATGGGAAAAGGTAAAAATTTAAAGTCTCTCTTACTCTCATTCCTTCCTTTCTCAATTGTTCTTCCCTCTCCAGAGATAAAATTGTTAGTGCAGATCTTATTAGGCTAGCAGGGTCAATAGGGGAAATGGGGACATATGTAACACTTTCCACAATAAAGATGAAAAAAAAAAACCACTCTGAAAAAAATAAAAGCTGAACCCTGGGATGTGTGGACCTCGGTAGGTACAGATTGTCTCAGGATCTGTGACCAGAAAGGATTTTAAGACCATTCCAGATCTTCAATATTTATAGAATTCTCTTCCCTAAGAAACCACCCATGCAGCCCTTTCTTCTGGATAGCTACCTGGGTAGACACTGACACCAAACCTAGCCAATCAGAGTGTGCAGTCCCCCTGACTTAGTGCTTCCAGTACATTCACACTCCTCCCTGGGGTTTCCTTTCAAGGACCATTAGAAAAAACTTGTACCTTCCATGGTGGCTATTGAGGCAGGGGGAGGTGAATCTGTCGTTGCTGGTGGCCTTGTTGCCTTCTCTGCGGAAAGCCTGTGTAAGAGATGAATAAAGGAAGAGAGAGAAACAGATCTCGGACAACATGATGAAGCTTCTGAATCTTGTGCTGGATGCCAGTTGTACCCCTGGACTTTGTAGTTCAGTGAGCAACACCTCCTATTTTATCACTTCAGCTAGTTTGAGTTGGGTTTGCACCGCTGACAAGCAATACTCTGTCTCTTCATTCTGGGGAGACTGGTGTGACTCAGGCCGAGGAAATAAGGCAGAGATTTAGCTGTGTGAAACCCGGCACTGATAGGACCGGAAGCACAGAACTGGACTGTGAGTCCATAAAATACAGTCAGCGCACAGACCAGCCACCTCTGTCCTGTACTGGTTAAGACATTGTTTATTGATTACAGGATTCTTTCTTACAGAGTAGAGACAAGCCATTGCAACTTTACTTTCATTAATATAAAGATCCAGGCAGCCGCAATCCTTGATCGGAATTTGTGTGCGTTTCCCATCCTGGATTTAATGCCTGAAGGCTGAGATGCATGTGTCTGCGGACTAGGGTTAAGTTTGGAGATTAGCCCAATTTTAAGTGAAATTTCTTCCCTGTGGATGTACTTTCAGAGTATTGCCTGGTCAACAGATTATTACTAAAAACACTGTGAATATGAATAATGGCAAATTATTGAGCTTTCTTTTCATACATTTTAAATGTTCTACATGTAACTGTTCATTTGATCCCTAAATCCGTAGCCTGCCACAGGTATCTTGTAACTCTGAGCTGTTCCAGCTTAATGGCATTTTCAGTTGTCAAGCACTGCTGTTTTGGGAGGTGTCTGTCGTTTACAGAGAAAACCCAGGAGATCTTGAAGCTGACACATGGCATATCACTTGACGGTTACAGATTTTCCTCCTGCAGTGGTACACGGCTTCCTTTTGCTAACCACCTTAATTTCCTGCTCTTATCAAGCTGAGAATCAATGATAATTGTCTATCTTGAGGATTTTTATTTAACCTTTTATGTTTAAGTTAACCAAGCAAACAGATGTCCCTCTCAAGTGCTTCAAGTGCAATTGCTGAGGGAATCTGTAACAAAGAGTTAGTTCCATGGGCTTTAGCAACCTGTCAAGACAGCCAACTATCATGTAAACCTCTACCTATAACCCATCATTCTTACAGTTCACTGCATATTACCAAAGGAATCTCAACTGTGTTATTGTTGTAGAACGAGTGGCTATTTTGTCTCAGGATTTAACGGACCCATAGATTTAATTTATGATGTTTTAGGAAAAATATAAAAATCACCCAATGCTTTTAAAAATGATGCTATATCAGGGAGAGCACCATAAAAAGTCTAATAAAAGGTTTGAAAGTGCATCCACTTTGGCTAGTAGTTTAGTAGTTTCTCTTATTCATCATCAACTTCATTTCTAATTGCTGACATTTATTTGTGCCAAGCACTGTAGCACGTGGTTAACTTGTTTTATTTCACTTAATCCTAGCACAGGAAGTATTTCATTTCATTCTCCCTATTTTACAAACGAGGTATTTGAGATGCGCAGAGACTGGGTAACTTACTCAGTATTATAACTATTAATTAATTAATTAGTTAATTAATGTAAAGCCAGCATTTGATTTATGAGTCCAGAGCCTGTTTTGATGAAACATGACTGTAAAGACTTGCCTATTTGTTTATTAGAATCAGATGAAATAATAGAATAACTAAAACTTACAGTGTGTTAGTGTATCCTTTATCCCCTGCGGCTGGTATGACATTCTATGGTGCTAAGGGACTAAGGTCTCAATGATCTTGTTGCTGTGCTAGTGTGTGGCTTTTATGTCTGAAATGACCTTGTGGCTCAATGTGGCTGCTGCATTCTAAGAAGTAGGAATTCACACACCAGTTCTATTTCAGGCCTTCGGTTTGAAGCTAGTCCCAAGGTCACCTCTAGCTACAAGGAAGGCTGGGAAATGAAGTCTTCAATTCTGGCCAGCTATGTGCTCAGAAAAAGAAGAGAATAAATATGGGAAGGGTTCAAATAATTTCTGCTGATGTCGTATTTTAATTGCTTTTCCATAATTTGTGTGACATTCACACAAATTATGGAAAAGCAATTAAAATATGAATTTTACATTTTGTATTCAATAATATTCATATTATTTTTAAAAATCAACTCAGAAAAACTCCATCAAAATGTAGCTTACATTCAGACATTGAGCCAAACAAATTAGAGCCTCAAATCTAACATGACATAAAGCAAATGGTTGACATTTTAATTTGTCTAATACTCAGAGGTTGGTCCTGCCTTTACTACTAATGTGAGAAGCGGGTTCTGCTACTGAGGAATATTCTAACAGACATGCTTTTATGCTCTCTTGGTAATTATTTTCCTGTTTAACCATTGGCTAGAAGCCATGAGAGGACAAGTTTCCTAGCTGCTGACTCTCTCCTTTACACTGTGCCAATGGAATGTGTATAACTGCAAATTCATTCAGTCAGTAAAAAATTCTAGGAGCAGTTCTTGGTGTCTCATTAGTAACACTAATCTGTAATAATAAAAGTGTAATATGCTAATTAGACCAGATGTCTTTCCGGATGACCTTCTGGATGAAGCCAGGGCTGTGAGGGAAGCCCGTGTCCCAGGTACCAGCAGGGGAAGGAAGGCCTGCTCTCCCACGAATTTCATGCATTGGGCCTCTAGTTCTATTATAATTCGTTCTTGTTATAGTCAGAAGTTTTATATGCCTGCTATCTGCATTGACCCTCACCTCTGGGAATATAAATTTGTATAATTACAGAAGCCCTGGAGGAATGACCTGGAATTTTTCCCTTTGACAAAATATTTATTAAGCTCTTAACTTTTTTCTAGAGACTAGTTAGACATGCAGAGAGGAGACTTAATAAATAGCACTTCTTTTTACTGCCTGAGTCCAGAACCAATTCATCAATAAAATGGAGCGGCTCGAAGACGGAGAACAATCAGAAGAAAGGACCATTTATTTTATTTTAAGTTTAAAGTAACTTGTTTTCATGGTCTTCAAATGAAGATGAAGATATCATCTTTATTACTGATAAATGCTGTTTAGGATGTGGCATAGGAGTGAGTTCGGCAGGCTTCACACTCAGTTCCAGGCAATGCTCATGACCAAAGCCAGTCAACCTGGGGCCTGCCCCTATAAACCTTGTGTGATGAAGGAACCAGGGGGTGGACTGGACTGAGGCAGACTTGCTCTACCTCCTGGAGGAAGGCTGAAGTTACAAGGAGTGTGCTCCCCATGAAAGAATGTCAGGGGAGCAATATGGTTCCCTGTCTGTCTCTGCCCCCACAGAGATCAACCACAGGAGAAACTCCCCATGATTTACTGAGGAACTATTTCCTGTCTCTCCAGCTTTTCCTTTCGCTCTCCTCCAGCTCCTCGGATGGAGGCAGAGGCTTCCTAAAAGCTGAAGTCCGCTCTTTTGCTGTCAGGTACATCAGCTTGGGGGCTGTTTCTGTTGGCCAGCTGACCCCTTCTATCATTCTTCTTCACAGTCAATCACCTCTCAGGGGGAGGTGACCATGTGACATTTTTGGTTGTGGATACCTAGTAAGGAGGGAGGGTGCCATTCCCAATCTGAAGGGCAGAGATTTTATAAAAGAGAAAGTTTTTTTGGCCCTTTGTTCTTCTTTTATCTTCCTGCCTGGAATGTGAATCTGGGGCCCAGAGGAGCAGTAGCTATCTTACTATGAGAAAGCAATTCATTCAAGGATGGAAGAGGGCCTCCTGCTGAGAATGTGGAGCAGAGTTGGAAAGCACATGATTACATGTTGTAGAGGGCCTTGTTGAGATCAGGACTAATTATCTCAAAGGTTCCCAATGATGTGTGGTCCTTGTTGTGTGCTATGGTCTGAATGTTTGTGCCCCCCAAACTCATATGTTGAAATCCTATCCCCAAGGTGATGGTATTAAAAGATGGGGCTTTTGGGAGGTGATTAAATTATGAGGGTGGAGCCCCTATGAATAGAATTAGTACCCTTATAAAAAAATCTATAGAAAATGACCTTGCCCTTTTCCACCAGGTGAGGACACAGTGAAAAGACAGCCATCTACAAGCTAGGAAGCTTGCCGTCACCAGTCACTGACTCTTGGGACTTCCCAGCCTCTGGAATTGTAAGAAATAAATTTGATTCTCTGCTTTATCGATCTGATGTTGATTCCTTCTAGTGTATTCTTCATTTCAGTAATTGTATTATTCATTTCTGACTATTTTTTATAGTTCCTATGTCCTTTTTTTAATGCTGTTGAAGTTCTCACTAAGTTTATTGAGCATCCTTATAACCATTGTTTTGAACTTTGTAATTTGCTTGACTCCATTTCATTTAGTTCTTATTTTTGGAGATTTTTCACATTCTTTCATTTGGGATATGTATCTTTGTATCCCTATTTTGGTTGCTTCTCTGTTATTTGTTTGTATGTATTAATAGATCTGTCTCCAAGTCTTGGTAGGGCAGCCTTATGTAGTAGGTGTCTTATAGGTCCTAGTGGTGCAGCCTCCCTGGTCACTGGGGAGGGATTAACCACCAGGCTGACTGGCTAGAAGGACTGGTGTGGCTACATAAGAGGAACTGCTGTGCAGGGACCGATCCCATGGAGCAGAACTTGCTTCAGCCGGGCTCTCGTGTTCTTTGAATCTAACCCTTGAATGTGTCGCTAGTGGAGGTGGCTGGGTGGTACTCCAGTGTGGTCTGAAGCTGGCCACCAGGTGCACTGACTCAGGAGGCTCCTGGGAGGCACAGGCCAAGGTAAGCCACTAGCTGTGCCTTTCCAAGGGACTATGGCATGAGCTACAAAGCAATGTGCAGATGCCTACTTCCTGTGCTGGGCTTGGAGGTGCCTGGGAGAGGCTAAGTAGTTAATTGAGTCCAGCTGCTGTTACTGCCAGGCCTGGGGCCACTTACCAAGAGGTGCTGAAAACAGATGCTGCTTGCTTGGGGTTTGTGTATTTTTAGGAAAGTCTACAACATGAGCTTAGGCCATTTGTATGGAAAAGCCACTGGAAGCAGCTTGGGTGTACCCCAAATTGGGTTGGGGTGTCTCCGGGAATCACCAGGGTGGGATGAACAGTGTTAGCCAGGTTGATGGAGATTCCGATATGGTATCCACCTATGCCTGCTGGTGGAGGGCTCAGCAAAGGACCAATGGTTTTTTCCAACACTTTTATGGGAGAAAGCTGCCCCTCCAGCCCTTGCCCCAATGCCAGAGAATTCGGTTTCTCCCAACATGTCTCCAGTGCCTTTGGAGCTGCCGTCTCAGCGCTGGAGTGAGTGAGTCCATCGCTGTAAATTCGAGGGCCCTTCAAGAGAAATGGCTGTGACTTGTGGTCACAGTCTCCACTGTTTTCACAGCCAGAAGTCAGGTCTCTTCCCAGCACTGGAACTATGGGATAGCGGGCCTGCTGGAGGCCTGGGTCTCCTTGCTCCTCAGTTGTTGAAATATCACTTTTGATTTTAACTGCCACATGGTGTGGGACCAGCCTGCTGTGGTGTTTCCACCCCTCCTACCAGTTTCCATGTGCTTCTTCTATATAACCTTAGTTACAGATTTCAGGTGGTTCTCAATGACGATTGGTCTGTGGTTTTGTTGTAATCCTGATGTGGTTGTGCGAGACTGCCAGTACCACATATACCTACTTTGCCATCTTGCCAGAGCCTGTATTAATACAGCTTAAAAGTTAAATGTAGCCGAGACCGGTTTGGCTCAGTGGATAGAGCGTCGGCTTGCGGACTGAAAGGTCCCAGGTTTCATTCTGGTCAGGGGCATGTACCTTGCTTGCAGGCACATCTCCAGTGTGGGGCATGCAGGAGGCGGCTGGTCTATGTCTCTCTCTCATCGATGATGTTTCTGACTTTCTATCCCTCTCCCTTCCTCTCTGTGAAAAATCAATAAAATATATTTTTTAAAAAAGTTAAATGTAAGTGGTCAGTGCAGAGGCTTGAAGACTGAGAACAGTCAGAAGAAAGAACATTTATTTATTTATTTATTTATTTATTTATTTATTTATTTACCAACCCTTGTCTAAGGATATTTTTCCATTGTTTTTTAGGGAAAGTGAAAGAGAGAGGGGAAGACAGAGAGAAACATCAATATGAGAGAAACACATCGATTGGTGGATTCCTGTACCAGCCAGGACCAGAGTCAGGGCCGGGGAGGAGCCTGCAGCCAAGATACATGCCCTTGACTGGAATTGAACCCGGTACCCTTCAGTCCACAGACCAACACTCTATCCACTGAGACAAACCGGCTGGGGCAAGAAAGGATCTTTATATCCAGCACCTCACTATTCCTAATATCCAAGCTAGGAGGAAATCTGGGGTGCTTCTAATCCAAAGGGTCTCAGACTGTGTTGCCAGGACTTCTCAGGGGACATTTCCAGGGCTGCCTTGTGGGGAGGTAGGGAAGCTGAGCGCAGGGGCTCCTGCCTCCACCCTGGTTTAACTGGAACACCTCCACATTTATCTGTGGTCTCCACTGGGATTCCTTGTAACAATTAATTCGTGTTGTCAAGTGAAGTTTAAAATAACTTGTTCAGTCGACATTAAGTTAAAAAACCGCTTACCTTTTCCAACATCCTTATTTCATAAATAAGGAAGCTGACACCCAGCAAAGTTCAAATGACTTGATCAAGTGGCAGATTACCACTGAGTTCCCCAATATACTCCCTTCCTGTTCCTAGTACACTGTTATGCCTGGAGTAATGCTTAATTTCCTTAGGTTATGAAAGAGGGAATTTCCTCTAAATGTTCAACTCTGTAAGAGCCGATTTCTTTGGAACAGCCCCCCACCCAGAAGCCTCACGGTAGGCGTGCCATTGGGCTGTAAACTCCAGGACAGAGGACATAACACAAGTGATATTTCTACAGGTGTGTGGACTTCAGGTTTGGTTTGATCAGGGCTCTCATCCTGTCAGCTCTGCTCTCTTCCAGGGCCTAACTCAGTCTGGTTCCCCACATGATCATCATCTAAGGGGACTAGCAAGAGAATCTGAAGTCATGAAATAATCCTGACCTTTGCTCTGACGGCCCATCTCTGAACCAATAACTGTAGCAAGCTGTCTTTTCTAAAGAGAACTGCTTTGTATTTTGATGTCAGTGCAATGTTCTGTTTATAACGTCTGTACCTATTCACACTTTTAAAAGCACCTCTTTAATGTAATTATCTTATTCTAGAGGCCCGGTGCATGAAATTCGTGCAAGTATAGGCCTTCCTCCCCCAGACTGCCAGTACCAGCTTCCCTTTGGCACCCAGGACCCAGGCTTCCCTTGCAGCCCCAGCTTCGTCCAGAAGGACATCTGTTCTAATTAGCATATTATACTTTTATTATTTAGTGTAAATTTCTAGTGTAAATTTCCTTACTTCTTCCATTCCTCCTTTTTTGGCAAAGAGATGTTTTCTTTCTAGAGTTTTGTGATTCTGGCTTCGGTTTTGACATTGTCCAACCTGAAAATCTAGGTGGAATTGCTCACTTTGGCAGCTTTTACCATCCAAGTGATCTGGAGAGTGGTCTGTTCATCTTTTCTAATTGGCATGGTTGACTTTATATTCCCTCTATAATATTTCTTCATGATTCTCTCTGTGGAGATGATTGCACCATGTGAGGCTGGGGCCTAGGAAAACATGGCAAGTACCACAGTGAGCCAAAGTTGCCCACAGAAACTAATGTCGCCAGACCTTTCTGGCTTCAAACCCTGCACTGGCAGCCCCTCTACTCCCCCAGACAGGAGTGGGGGATTGGGACTGGGGCTGTGGGATATGTCCCAGACACTGAACTTTTTAGAACATCCCAGCATTTTCTAGTTTTTGTCTGCATTAGCAGCAAAGCCCTTAAATCAAAATGACCTGTGTCTTTGCTCCTAAAGACAATAAACAAGGATAAAGCTGGCTTGGGGGAAAGAAAGCCTTAAAGCATGAATGGGGGTTGATGAGGGAACAGGGCCTTCAAGAACTCTTTCAAGAATCCAGGCCTTAGCAGATGTTGTAAGAACGGAAGGCCTGGATTCTTGAAAGAGTTCTTGCTCCCAAGGGTATATAATGGGAGGATGAGGGAGACAATAGGGGACTCAGGGAAATTTTGAAGAATATTTTAGTCAAAACACTACCCAGTTATAATTTTATTTGCAGAAGGTTCAACTAAACAAATAAATCAAATGAAGAAAAATGCAACAAATTTTATGGCAGTGTATATGTAATTGTACATAATGTATTTATTGTAATAGCAAAACGTGACAACCATTTGACTACCCGAGGACAGAGAAACAGAGAAACAATGAATAAGCAAAGATATCAATACAATAGAATATTATGCATCCGCTGAAAGAAACACATATGATGACTCTTCAGAACTGTGTTGGCCAGTAATTAAATTTGTCACAAGCCATAATTAAATTTGTGTTTGCATGAATAACATTAAATAAATTAAATAAACTCAGTTCCTCGGTTACAGTAGCCCCACTTGAAGCGCTCAAGAGCCACATGTGGCTAATGCTGACTGCCCAAATGCAGATATTGCAACGTTTTCACGATCACTAAAAGTTATACTGGACTGTGCTGCTCCAGAAAGCTGGAAATTTCTTTGGAACACTGCCTCAGCGCTGGAGTGATTGTGCAAATGAAACAAAGGTAGCATGAGCAGCACACGCACTGACTATTCCAATATAAAAGTCATATGCATTTATGAGTAAAGGTTAGTCAAGACAAGGAAGCATTAAAATTATTTCCACCAGGGAAATAAATGCACCAGGCGGATTTAAAAGTTACCTTTTAGACTGAGTGGTCTAGAGTTCAACCACTAATACATGAATTTTTTTCTTTATTGATTAAGGTATTACATACATATCTTTATCCCCCAATAGACCTTCCACCCCCCTACTCATACCCCTGGTGTCTGTGTCCATTGGTTAGGCTTATATGCATGTGTACAAGTCCTTTGGTTGATCTCTCCTCCTTACCCCCACCCTCCCCTGTCTTCCCTCTGATAGATGCTTCTCTGTCTCTAATACATGAAATTTTTGAAAATTCTCTTCAGGTAGCCAATTGCACTTGCTGTTCCTGTGCTAGACATAGAGAAGTTGTCCAGGTGGCATCAGGAGCTGGGAATGTAAGGTTCTGATGTTGACCTGTGGTGCCATGGGAGTCACTGCAAGTCTCCTGTTCTTTCAGATGGTCTGTAAGGTGTCTTCCAGCTTAAAGGAATGGTTGTGTTTGACTTTGAGTGGAGGGCAGGTGTTGAAGGAGCCAGTTAGGCTAGTCTTTGGGAGGCTGTAGGAATAGAGAGATGGGCAAGTTATCAGGTTGGGGGCAGAGTCTGGTGATAACTGTGGATCCCCGGGATAGAAGAAAAGTAGAGGGGATTCCCTCGGATGGAGAAGCTGGTCAGTGACAAGATGGGAGACTATATTCCAGACACTAAAGAGTAGAAGGAAAACTGCATCTGTTTTATTAAATGTTAGAACTGACTGAACATAACCTAAGTGAAACCTCAAACAAGCTGAGAAAATCCTAGCTCTGTCTGCTTCTCAGAAACTCCACCCCCTCTTTTTCCTGCCAGATCTGTATGTACAAGTGGCTCACTGAACACCCTCCCATTGGGTCGTTAATAACACCCCATAATAGGACTGTTCTTCCATTTGTTCAGCTATTTCTGTGATGTCAGACCATAAAACTCGTACTTCTTGAAAATCACTTATTCTTGAACATGTCCTCTCAGAATCGATTTTACAGTTACAGCATTTTATCTAACTCGTTCCACACTTTATAAAGTTTGATGGTATGTAGCATTTTATCTCATTTCCCTCCTTACATATTTTTCTATTAAATGTCACATGGAGAAGGGCTTCTGCTAAGTAATTGACTTGTCATTCACCTTTATGATTTTTAATGTATAGAAACTATACATTTGCATGCCTTTGATATATATCATGTATACTCTGGCAGATTTTCTGTGTATACTTTTATTGTACAACTAAACAAAGTAATATACCTGAATCTGTTTCTGTTAAACCCTTTAATGGTGTAAAAACTATGCATGTATATTTGTACATAGTCTACACAAGTAATGAATAATGGGCCACTTATTATACTCCATGCCCCATGGGAGATCAAAGTTGAAAACTCAAAATCCTGACTGCTAAGGAGCTTATAAGCAAATGGATATATGGTTTGACTATTTCTGAAACAGCCTAAAACTCAAAAGATATCAAGTCCCAAATGTGTATTTTAAAGCCAAGGACTCAGAACCCAAAAGGTTTTTATTCTTTAAAAAATTATACGTTTAATTGTTTTCAAATTCAGTCTCCCAGAAATGACTGAATGCATAGTTGTACTCTGGATATATTTAGTGTAATTTAACTCAGTTTGCCAATACATTTGTTGCCTATTTTGTGAGGAACTAGATGATAAAGATGGGTAAGACCCAGTTCTTGTTCTCAAGCAGCTCATAGTGTGGTAGGGAAGGCAAACCAGTAAACATCCACCTGCCAAGAGGCACAATGGGTACCAAATAGGTCTGGGAAGACTTCATGGAGAACACTGATTACCAATCTACCAAGTACAGGGGCACTGTTGCTAAGAGACAAACCAGGATGCCTGGAACACACCTTCCACTGACGGCTCTGATGATAGAAGAGAAGTATCTGCCTCTCCTACTTCCAACCTGCTGATCAGACTGTGGAAAAGCAGCAGCCCTAAGGTAGTAAGATCATGGCCCAGAGCTAAGGCTGAAGGGCTTGCTAAGCCAGAACTTCCTGCCAATGCAACCCTCTAGGCTAACTTCCTGTTTTCCCCTTACCCTTCATCAGGAACCAAGAAGGATAGCCTGGTTTTCTCCCATTGATTGCTTTCCTTTCCTGGCCCTCTGCGCAGCTAAGAGCAGCCTCAGAAATCCATGAGGAGATTTTCACTGTCTTTAAGATAAAAGCTAATCTTCCTTTGAGGCTGTTTCTCATCTCCTTCTCCATCTTGCCCTCAGCCTCCAGCTCTCATGTTCTCTTTGCTCTAGTCATGCTACCCTCCTATGGTTCCTCAAGCACGCCACTTTCTCCAATCTTTTTCCAGCCTCTTATTTATACCATTCCTTTGGCCTTCTGTTCTCGGACTGGCTGAAGCCTAGTTACTAATCCATCCTCAGCTTACATGTCATTTCTGAGGGGGCTCCTAGATGAGCCAGTACTTCCCTTATCTAAGTCCTCACTGAACTTCATCTGATTATCCCTTTCCCTCTTCCCTTCTGTAAGGTCCAGGGGGAGGGCACAGATCACATCTGTCAAGCTCACCATTAAACCAGGCTCTGGCCCATAATTTGGTGCATGTAGGGCAGGCTTCATGGATAGGTAACTTGCTCAGAAAGGTGAGTGTAATGCTTGGTTTAATGATTTGCTGTCACTGTTTTAAAAATTCTTAATAACTTCGAACAAGGGGCCCTACATCGTCATTTTGCACTGGGCCTAACAAATAGTGCAGCTGATCTTATGTGGATGAATACATGAATTCATGAATATAAATTAATCTTCACAATTTGTTGAACCAAGAAAATAAGGCTTCTGAAGTCCTAATTTCAAACAAGAAAAAGGATTCTAGGAAGAAATGGCAATATGTAATGCAGACATCTTTATGATCTATTTTGCTATTTTTTTAAAACATATTGTTTGTTCATATGAGAACAGAGAGGCAATGCCTGAGGGATATGCACTTTCTGTTCGGAGAGATGTATTTTCACTTAAAATTACTTTTTATTCAACCACATTTCACTTAATATTACTTTTTATTCAACCACGTTTCACTTAATATTACTTTTTGTTCAACCACATTGTTTATAAATTTTTGGAAAGAGGCTACAACTTTAAAAGGAAAGAAAAAAGCAGGAAAAATTCTTCAACTAGTGGATGCTATCTAGATTTCTACCTCTTTAGGGTGCATAAACAGCAGCAGGAATATCTGTCTGAATAGTAAAAGCTATCTTAGAAAAGAATTAATCTCAAAGGGAAAAGATGCAAAATGTGAACTTTCAATTCATAAAGTCAAAGACACCATTCAAGAGAGACCATGTTTGGGTTTTTTAACTTTTAAAGCCTGCAAGGAACTCCAGGTAAGCATTGGAAGGGCAATTAGAGAGTCCTCTAATTCTTTCATTACGGGTCTTTCTGAGCCTTTACCACCACCTCTAGCAATGGCCACTGGCTGTCCTCACTGTCTTTGATCCATGGTGGAGAATGTGGATTTCAACATAGTGGGGCCTGCAGCTCCACACCATTTTGAGAAGCTGATTTCTTCTCATTCCTACAGGGGACCCGTCCCCGGTCTGACCACTTCAGTCATTTGCTGTGTGACCTTCATGACTCCCCAACTCCAGACCTCAGCTTCCTCGGCTGTAAAGGCAGAATTGTATAGAGGCTTCACATCACCTCAGGCACATCTTTCCAATGCCCCAGGTCTCCACCAAAGGCCATTCCTTTCCCTGTCCCTGGGAGTTTGGAACTCACATCTTGATCTCATCCTCTGGGATCATCCTTACCAGATCTCCAAATGCTGCTTCTCGCTCTTTATTGCATGTGCGATTGTCTTTACCCCTGTGTCCTACTGAATATGGTACTTCACTCTCCATATTTTCTCGATTTACCTATCTAATGCCTACTCGTCCCTCAAGAAGTTAAATTCCACCCTATCTGAAGCCCTCGTGAGCTTTGCCCTTCACACCACATGCTACACAGTTCTGCACACAGATTCCCATGTGTTCTCAGAGCCCCATGCTGTCCTCTGTTCTAGTTCTCATCACACTGTGTCATCATTGTCTATTTTCTTGTTTGCTTCCTTCAGAAGCCACAGTTCTCTGAGGCATGAACTGAACCTCTTCAACATCTAGCACTATTATTGGGACATAGTAGGTGTTCAATCAGTGTTTGTAGAATGAATGAATGAGTGAATGAATGAATGAATGAATGAGCCAATGAATATATGAATAAAGACCTCATTGTTAGTAACTTTCCAAAAGCTGTATTGCACTTCAACTAGGCCTCCTGGAGATACAGTGCCTTAAGAGGGCTGGTCAAGTGGTAGAGGTTTGGGCTGGTGAAAAAAAGATCCCTCTGTCACTCATCTGGTCCTGCTTGGCCAAGGCTCAGTGTCCAGATAACAGGATAATTATGGCAATTGGCAACAGGAGCTACCAGAAAGGCCCTTATATTCCTCACCAGCGTTTGCTTGATGTCCTTACCCTCTCTTAATGGTATTGGCAGTAGAAAGTAGGGAGGGAAGAACTTCTCCCCAATCATTGTAGCTCCTGTCAGGTTGGCACAATACCTCCCTCAGAGATACCCAGGAGTACACATTAGAGACATGATCCCCAGGCTTGGTTAGGAGGGTGATGGAGCCGAGGAAAGTCACGTGTTCGACAGACATTCATGTGACACACAGTGTGCTGGTGCTGGCCCCAAGAAACTCATAATCTATTGGGAGAACCAGACTGCGAACAGAACATTATAGTGGAATGATAATTAGGTAACTTTGTCTTCCATGCTCAGGATAGAAACAACTAAATAAGCCCAAATTCCCGATTTTATGGAAATGGAAATGTAAAGCTGAGATTAGGAAATTTTAAATAGTCAAGTTATCTTATGTACATGATCCACATAGAAACCTCATGAGTTAGGGATAATGGATCTCTGGAGATAAGAAAACTGAGGCTTAGAGAAGTTAAGCAATTTGCTTGAAGTCACCCATTTTCGTGGATGTCCTGGGATTAGTACCATTTAGATCATTCTAACTCCTGGATTTTCCATTTTCCAAATGCCCAGGTACTCACTCAGGAAGCAGTGCTAAAGGCTCACAAAGACTCCTAAGTGCCTTTGAAATGGTCCAGAAGATATTAGACTCAATCTATGTATGTCATTGTTTGTTTTTCACTCTGAGAATTAAACATTCATGGAGGGCATGGGACATACAGGAGCAAGTCTGGGCATGAGCGTGGAAAGCTGCAGCGTGGGTGGAGGGGATGGTTGAGAAGGAGATTAAACAAGTTGGGGGGCTCCTCTGGGTATAGGAGGGACCTGAGGTCTACTCTGGCTACAAGGGCCAGGCTGGCAAGGGAGGCCGGGTGGCCCAAGGCATAATGTTCAAAGCATGTTGCATACTCAGGCCAAGTCTAGACCAGTATTGGCACCAACTGGCATCCCTGAGTGTATTCCAGCAAATGGGAGTCAGCCCGGACACAAGACTGTGGCTCAGAGCATTGTAGCCAGTATGGCCAAGGCCAAGGCCAAATCTGAACACAGTCCTGTCTGCTCTTCCTGCCACAATAGAGGGTGGACAGTGGTCCTCCAAGCGGCTCCAGGACACCCAGGGCATACACCATCCAACTCTGGTTGACTTTACAACCGAAGCCCTGCCCACCGTGGTGTATCTGAGGCCACTGACCTCTTGTCCCAACCAGAAAGGGAGGCATGTCTGGGCTAGGAAGTGGATGGGGCCAGGAGGAGATCTGGCCCAGGCCAGGCAAAGCCAGGGAATGGAGGAAGGGCCTGATAGTAAATGTGGTAACTGGTAATTAAGTGGAAGAGTAAGTTACTCAGAATACCACATTCCTCAGCCATTCTGAAATGAGTTTACTGTAATTCTAGATTAAAAACAAAACTTTCAGAGCTGACAGAGACGTGGGGCAAGATTGGTTTATTTTTTTTTTCTTTCTGGTTTCAATATAATTCAGCACTTTCACTTTTCGAAGATAGGACTGACCTTAATGTGGTCTGCAGAATGCTGACTCAGCGTCAAGGTAGCCAATGGTGTAATCATGACATGGAACAAGGCTGGTGGTTGCCAGGGTTTTTAAGTCCCCTGACTTAGGCCATCCCATGATCTCTGAAAACTCTGCCTTTGTCAGAAATGAGAGCGCTTGTGAAAACGGAGGCCTGGATATGTATACAGTCATTCAAAACCCTTTTTAAAAGGACCTTCCCCCACCCCTAGTTTATAAGCAGTAGAAGAGTGCTGATTTAGCTTAGGTCTTCCCACCCCCCACTTCCTACATTAGTTCAAATGACATCTGAAGGGCTGATGATAAAAGAAAAGGGGAAGGAAGAGGGGAGAAAAGAGGAAGAGGTTGTGGGGGAAGAGGGAGGGCCAGCACGGAAGGCTCACTTTTACTTCCTTGGAAATAGTTTGTTCATTTCCAAAACCCTAACAGAGGTGCTCCTGGAAAGGAAAAAAGTCTTGGGCTCTTATCAATGTGTTTGTATGATTCTTACCTGACTTTCCTCTGGAATCAAACTGTGAACTTAGTTCTTCCTCGTGTGGAAAGCAGAGGTAAAAGCTCTACCCTCTTCTCCCAAACGCAATGCCCCACCCACCCCCTGACTCCCACCACACTTCAAAGGACCCAGCTGACATGTTTGATATACTTATCGTAAATTAGATCTGCTGTCACACCAGTAAATAGTGCCAGTAATTCAGGTGTAACCAAATCAGATTTTCTAGCCTTGACTTCCAATGGTGAGAACAAGGATGTGCTGACAAATGGGAAAAACAAGCAGACCTGGGTGCCGTGAACCTCCCCTTTCAGAAGACGTAGAACACGGCTGGAGCCGGGGGTCTGGAGAACGGGGAACCAATGATGACAGAGTGCTGGTCAGGGAAAGGCTCAGATGGAGTCACATTTTTAAAATTTCCATGGCTTTTGGGTGCTCCCTAGTAGGTTCTCTGTGCTTTTTTTTCTTCAAGAGTGGGATGTGTAATGGAGGGATGAGGACACGTATGTAATACCTTAATCAATAAAGAAAAAAAAAAAGAGTGGATGTGAACTCTGGTGCAGAAAAAGGGAAGATCTGAGACACGACTTATATTCTGGCTGGTGAGATTCAAGCTTTGGCTGAATCCTCAAGGTCCTCTGATGTATCCTGACATCATACCCCAACTTTTATTCTTGTTCTAGAAACTTGATTCTAAGTGTGTACCTTTCGGGAGACACCCTCTATATTACAGTCACGTTGCCAAGAAACAGACCAGTTTTGCTCCATCAATCTGTCTGGGGAGCTGTGTTTGCCCTTGTTGTGACATCCTGCCTGGTACTCTGCAGTGATCTCCTCATGGCAGAGAGTCAGTGTAGGACAGTGTCCTTGATGTGGAACCACTCGGCCTCTTATGAGACATGTGGCCTTGGGTGCATTACTTGATCTCATCTTTACCTGTGAAATCAGGCTGATCATAATATATTTCTTCCTAAGGACTAAAAGATCGCTGAAGCAAGATGCATGGACTGGCAACTAGAATGTTATGCCCACTCGATAAGTGACATTTGTTACTATTATTTTTCCTATGCTCTCTGGGCCACCTCCAGTTCTGTGGTCTACAGTGTCTTCAAGGTACTCTTTCTTGCACGGGTCTAGCCATCCTGCGCAGACATTGTAGGTAATTTTCCTATATACATGCATATATCAAAAAGACCTTTTGCCATATTTTTCCTCCCTTCTGCAACCTCAGTAGGTTTTCCTGCACTTTATGTAGTCCCTTAAACAGTGATCCAATGGGAACAAAATCTCCACCATGGTAGGGGGAAATCAGCTTTTATCTCTCCCACAAAGCAGATGGGAAATGATTCAGAAAAAGAGTCTCTAGAGATACACATAGTGCTCTTTCTTTTGGGAAAAAGGATGACTTCTTTTTTGAGCCTGTGCCAAAATCTGGGATAAATTTAATTACTCCTTGTTTGTTACCTTTTTCCTCTGTTATCTCCGGCCAGTGGTTCTCAACCTTTTTTAATGCTGTGACCTTTTAATACAGTTCCTCATGTTGTGGTGACCCCCAATCATAAAATTATTTTTGTTGCTACTTCATCACTGTAATTTTGCTACTGTTATGAATCATAATGTAAATATCTGTGTTTTCTGATGGTCTTAGGCTCTACAGCAGCGGTTCTCAACTTGTGGGTCATGACCCACAGGTTGAAAACTACTAGCAAGGTCGTCTAAGACCATCGGAAACAGATATTTACATTATGATTCATTAACAGTAGCAAAATTACAGTGATGAAGTAGCAATGAAAATAATTTTAAGATCGGGGGTCACCACAACATGAGGAACTGTATTAAATGGTCACAGCATTAAAAAGGTTGAGAACCACTGTGACTCCGGCTGTCTGAAGACTCTGCCCACTCTGAGCACAGGCAGTATCCTTTCTGCACCCAGAGGTTGGAACTCAAAGGAATAAAAAACACCTCTCTTAGAAACAAACAAAAACAACCCCCAAAACAGTAAGTTAAAAAATGGAATTTATTCTTAACTACAACATAACATATCAATATATTCTCTTACAGATAAGGGGAAGTCCTCATTAACTATCAACTCAGTCTCAGAACACTGTTTACATGTACACATAAATACACACACAAATGCTAGTGCGCGCAAACACACCATTGTCTTATTTTTGTTTTTAAGTAAATTGCTTAGTGTTTTATTTATCAGCCTATGGCCTTTAATTAAAAAAACATTTTTGTCCCTGATGTAATTGATTCATGTGCTAGCTCTTATCATTCACAGCTATAACTTCATCCAGGAAAACCACACTGCAAGGGCTAATAATGAATGCCAGTGGCAAACTTTTCCTATTCGGTTGCTTAGGTTAGTGTCTCAAACTTTGTGACATATTAAACTCACTTGGGAAGCTATTAAAAATGTTCATTGCCCAGGCTTCAGCCCTGGAGGCGATGAAATCGGAATGCCTGGGGATGGGCCCAGCATCTGTAGTTGTAAAAGATGATCAGGCAATTCCGATGCGCAGCCAAAATTGAGGCTCAGAGGTTTAGGAGGTAGGTGTCTGGGTCCTGTCTTCTCTAACCTGACTCCTGGAGATTTCTCATTCAAGTCCATGTTTACAAAGTTTCTGATTCTGCCTTTCATTCAGGCCGCCAAAGACTTAGTCATCCTAAGCAGATCAGAGGAACCTGCTCTTCATTCATGGCTACAACCCCAAAGAAAAGCTGAGAAATCGCTTTTTTATTGTCATTTCTTCTCTGGGAATTTAGAAATACTGTAACAGTTTCTTTCTGAGCTATCAATAAAACTTTATAGAATAATCGGGGGTACCCATTTCCCCTTTTAAAATGTACATATTAAAAGAGAGTTGTTTTCCAAAATTCTGGGTTAAATCCATACAGATAAGTCCATGCAGCTATTCATTTGGATGCTGCATTAGTGACAGTGCCAGGGATCATGAATAGCACTGAAGTATGGAATTATAGGTGGCAAGCTCATACAGGAAATGAAGGGGTAATGATTTAAAATGTTATAGGAAGCAGAATAGTGAAGAGCAAAAGCAAGGGTTTATTAGACAAACTCATGTTCAAATTGTCACTACCACTTGATCTGTAACCTTGGTCAAATTGCTTCATCTTTTCAAGGTTGTTCTCTCATCTGAACATAATGCCTACCCCATACATTGCTTCGGGTGATGGTCGAACATATTGTTAAAGTTACTAACAGTTTTTGGTACCTAGAAGTGTTCAACAAATGCTAGCTGACATTTTCATTTCAAAAGCTGAAAACAACCCACTATCCCGTTTTCTGGGAGTCTAAACAGAATTTGAACCTTGACTCTCCACCCCCACCCCCACCCACATTTGCATCCCACCATTTTCAGAGAGAAGTGATCCAGGGACAGGAAACAGATTCTTTTTAAAGGGAAACTTAACAGCCAAGACAGAGGTAAAATATTTCCGTATCACCAGTACATACTTTGCCTGGTTATAATATGGATGAACTTCAGTTTATCATCATTTGGTGACACAGCAGCAGAACACAACAACGCAATATACTAGACTTCGGTTACAGGATAGATTAGCAGGGAGCGATTGTTTAAATACAATAAGTTATAAGCTCTGCTGCCAGCACCTCAGTTCACCAGTCTCCACATAAATAACACGTGCAACACGATCATGAGCAATCCCGTCACTTCTTTCAAAGCCTTTGATGATTGGTCACTGGGCGTTTACAAAGACAGCAAAGCCTGTAGGGGTATTGCTTTCTTGTCTGCCAGTGGTAAGCTCATGTGACATCTACAAAAAATGGATAATCAAAAGAAGGAATTGGCCAACACAAAGAAAAATGAAACAAGAAAACAAAAGGGACATGCTGGAATGCCACCCGTGAACTCTCATCGAGTGTAGACAGGAGAAACAGCTGAAGGTGAGAGGTTTTAAATATCCAGGCCAGGGAAATGTAGGTAAGGTGAATTTATTGACATAAATGGGGAAAATGGTCATGATGAAAAAGGTGAATGAAAATATCCTAGAGGAAGTGATACTGGCATAAAAAACTCACATTAAAGAAATTTTCAGATATCTTTACTGCATTGAAAGGGCAAAGGAGAAAATGTCAGAAGCCGATCCAGACTTACAAAGGAGGATGACAATTTGTCAAGGCCCCGAAAAAAAATAAAAAATAAAGCCTCGTACTGTGAGTTACACGATGAGAAGACAAGCACTGTCCACAAGTTTTTTTTTTAAATTAAATCTTTATTATTCAGATTATTACATTTGTTTCTCTTTTTTCCCCTCCATAGCACCCCTCCACCCAGCTCCCACCCCTCCCTCTGCCCTTAGCTCCCTCCCATTGATCTCATCCATAGGTGTATGATTTTTGTCCAGTCTCTCCCTGTACACCCCTCACCCCTTCCCCCCTGAGAATTATCAGTCCACTCCCTTTCTGTGCTCCTGATTCTATTATATTCACCAGTTTATTCTGTTGATCAAATTTTTAATTCACTTAATTTTTAGATTCACTTGTTGATAGATATGTATTTGTTGTTCATAATTTTTTGGCTTTTACCTTTTTCTTCTTCCTCTTCTAAAAGAGTACCTTTCAGCATTTCATATAATACTGGTTTGGAGTTGATGAACTCCTTTAGCTTTTTCTTCTCTGTGAAGCTCTTTATCTGCCCTTCAATTCTGAATGTTAGCTTTGCTGGATAGATTATTCTTGGTTGTAGGTTCTTGCTATTCATCACGTTGAATATTTCTTGCCACTCCCGTCTGGCCTACATCGTTCCTGTTGAGAAATCAGCTGACAGTCGTATGGGTGCTCCCTTGTAGGTAATAAACTGTTTTTCTCTTGCTGCTTTTAATATTCTCTCTTTCTCTTTTGCTCTTGGTATTTTAATTATGATGTGTCTTGGTGTAGTCCTCTTTGGATTCCTTTTATATGGGGTTCTGTGTGCTTCCTGGACTTGTAACTCTATTTCTTTTACCAGATGTGGGAAGTTTTCAGTCATTATTTCTTTAAACAGGTTTTCAGTATCTTGCTCTCTCTCTTCTTCTGCCACCCCCACAATTCTGATGTTGGTACGCTTAAAACTGTCCCAGAGTCTCCTTACATTATGTTCACATTTTTGGATTCTTTTCTCTTCTTGCTTTTCCAGTTGAATGTTGTCTGCTTCTTTATATTTCAAATTTTTTACTTGATTCTTGCCTTTCTCTAGTCTGCTGTTAGGACTCTGTATAGTATTTTTTATTTCAGTCAGTGTATGTTTAATTTCTAGTTGATTCTTTTTCATCTCCTCTTGGGTCTCACTAAATTTATCGAATTTTTCTAGCATATTCTTGAAAAACCTTATAAGCGTGGTTTTGAACTCTATATCCAGTCGTTTTTTTCCCTCCATTTCTTTTGTTTGTGATCCCTTCCCTTGTTTCGGCATTTTCACTATGCCAGGGAAACTTCTGTGTTGAATTCAGCCTTATGATAGCAGACTTGCAAAACCGAAGAAGCCTCTGTTGAGCTTGGGACGGGTGGAGTCTCAGGGCTTAAGGGACCGCCTTGCCTTCCAGTCGGCCCCGCCCTCCACGGCCCCTGAGTCTCACGTGACTGGGTAATCCCTGGAGTGGTCCCGCAGTGCCTCTAACCGCTGCCTTTCCAGCTCCCCTGCGCACCAGGACCACACGAGTCTAGGTCCCCAGGGTTTCGCCCGAAACAGGGGCTTAGTGGACTCAGAAGTGGCACAGTTGGGAGGGTCTGTCTCCCGCCCACTCGAGCGAGAAAATTCGATCTTCTGTGACTCCCCTAAATTTCTGTGCACCTCTCCCTTTTCACAGTCCAAACTCCCCCCCATATGAGTTCGCTGGATCTGGGGTTTAGTGTCGTAAAATAAGGGGTTCAATGCTGTTGGGAGTCTCCGTTTCCCTCCCGCCAGAGAAAGCCAGCCAGGTACTCTGGCACCCGCTCTCTCCTGGTGCGCGTCTCCGTACCTCAGCTTTTTGCAGCTCCTCTGGGTCTCCGTGAGCCCCTCTCTTTCCTTCTAGCTGTAGAACTTACACTCCGCCAGCTTTCCTGTGGTTCTGGATGATGTCCGTTCTGTCTTTTAGTTGTAGTTTTGAAATTGTTGTGCGAGGCAGCAGTGTAGGTGTTTACCTGTGCCGCCATCTTGGATTCTCCCACAAGTTTTTGATGAACCAAAATACTCCCATTCTCAATGTCTATAATGCTTTGAATGACCATCTGTGAAATAAATATTAGTTTTTACTATTTTTCACTTCCCTATACATTTATCGTTGACAGTAAAGTTTTTTTATATTTTAACCCAAAACATGAAGTATTACAAAACCAATATAACTTACCCGTTGGTTATTAAGATTGCTTAGCACAGTCTCAGCTTGCACAGTCCTCCTGATGGCCCTATGCTACCCTGCACAGCCTGTACCTCCACGATGGATGAAAGAGAACTTGCAGTTGAGTATGTGAGATGAAATGCAATCAGCAAGAAACATGGCTCCTGCCTCTTCTACTCCTGTGGAAAGCAAGTATGAACACCTTTGCGCCTCCAACAGCCACATGTGAGAGGAACTCTATTTGGAAAGAAAAAAAACAAACAAACAAACCCTAAAGGGAAAATTATTTAGATTTTGTTTGAAACTTAATTCTTTCCTAAGAATTTCTTCAAGGTCTGTGCTGCCATTAACTTGTAGAGTTGCAGGCAGGATTTGGTGAGACAGCATGCATTAAGCACTTGCATTGCGCCTGATGCATAGTAAGTGTTCGACAAATGATCATCGTCATTATTATCATGAATCTTGCTGTATGACGCTAGGGGCACCTACTATCCCAGTCTGCCCAGGCCTAAGGGGATTTCCTGAAATGCAGGATTTTCAACACTAAATCTGGAACAGACTCAGGCAAACTAAGATGGTTGGTCACTCTGCTTGACGTTCTAGTTCTGGACCAGACAAAACATTGAAGCAAAAGATCCTCATGGGATTTAGGGAGTAATCAAACATGAGAAACTTCCCCCTGGATAGGCTCTAGATGAGAACCTTAAGGACAGAAAATAGGTCATGACCCATGCTTCAACACTACACAGAATGGTCTATAATCCATCCCAGGTAGACTCTGTTTTTTAAAGTTTAAATGGGAAGAAAACAAATGACATATTCAATTGATAACTATCACTTGGCCAGAGATTGAAGGAAATACTAACTCGTTAAATAAGACTCATTTCTGACCCTGTAGAAGCTTACCTTCTAGAAAGAGAGATCACCATTGATGTGCACCTTGAATTAGCAAGGCATCACCTTTTACAGACAGTTGACACTGAGAAAGGTGCTTTAGACATGTGATCTCATTGAATCCTCATGAATATCACTAAAAGATATTATTATTATTCCATTTTACAGGTGAGGGAACTGAGGCTCTGAGGGAGTGAGTTGTGCAAAGTCACAAAGCTAGTAGATATCATCACAGATTTTAGGAACCAGAGCGTAGTGGCTGAGGGAATGGGCTCTGGACTCAGCAAATGTGCATTTGAATCCTGATTTCCATTGGCTTTGCTATATGACAAATGCCTGTGAGCTGCTGTTTCCTCCTCTACAAGACAGGACTCATAATGATATCCACTTTTCAGAATTGTGAAGATTAAGTGAGAAATGCACTGAGCATGTGCTTGACACATAGATAATGCTCAGCAAACACTTATCATTTTTACTATCGTACCAAGGTCTGTGTATTTCCCCAATAGCAGGTGGCATCTTCCATTTCTAGGCAGATTCTTAAGGGAAGGAGGAATCAATGAAATGCTTTAAGTGGTAGGAGCCGCTGAAGACTGTTTCTATGGTGATTAATAAAGGCCTCCGGCAACACTGGCACTTGCTCTTCATGAATGGATAGACTTTCAAGAGGTTCAGGTTGGGACAGGGAGGCTACTCCAGGCAGAGGGAAGTTTTTCCGCTGAGACAAACAGGCAAGCACAATGGGTTGGGGACTGTAACTACTGATGAGAGCGCAGGTTTCTTGTAAGGAGGTGGGTGGGTATACGGCAGGGAAGAGTGAAATCCTTATGACTCGGGCGATGTTTCTAGGAGGCATTAGGCGAACTTTTCTCCATAGGCCTCGCTCTGTCTTCTCAGTCCTGAGCTCCCAAATGGGTTTGGATAAACAAATGACTCCACCCGTGCTTGCTCCTTCTTGGGGCTGCTCACCTTGACCCTGGGAATTGCTATCCTGTCTTCATCCTCCGTAAGCAGTGTGTTAGAACCACGGTGCTGGGTACTACCTCCTCCACGGTGTTCTCGGATAAGTTCCCCAACTCTTTCTGACAGGCTGGAATTAGGGAGGGGGGGGGGGGAGACAGAGGCCAAAAGACAGTCATGATGGATTAGACAATCCGGAGGAAGACAGGAAATGGCATTTGTTTCCCAAGATGGACAAGTTTCGGGTTTCTTGGCTTTTTCCTAGAGCATTAAACCAACTCAAAACAAATCAAAACAGCTTGTGGCATGTATTTCTTAGGTCTGTTTCTGAAAAGATGGTGCTGAGTGGTCACAGGAAATTCAGAAGAATGAGCTTTTGTTTCTAGAAAGAGGATTATACAGAGGAAATCTCAGGGAAGGATAGAACAGATGAAATAAAAACAATGCTATGACCTAGAAAATAATAGCTGCCATTTCCAATAAGATAGGCAGAAAGAAGCCGATCTGCATAGAGGGTGCTATGGGCTGACTTGTGTCCTGCTAAAGACCATACATTGGAAATGTGACTGTATTTGGAGATTGGGTCTTTAAAAAAGGGAATTAAAGTTAAATGAGGTCATTCGGGTAGGTCCTAATTCAATATGACTATTATCCTATAAGAGAGGATTAGGATATAGACGCACAGAGAAATGACCATATAGAGATGAAGGGAGAAGATGGCCATCTGCAAGCCAGAGAGGCCTCAGAAGACACTGGCCTTAATAACTCTGTAATCTTGGACTTCCAGTCTCTAGGATTTTAAGAAAATAAATGTCTGTTGTTTAAGTCTGTGGTATGTTATGACAGCCTGAGCAAACTAATACAGAGAGTGAATGAATATTGTTAGCTCTGCTTCCGATAGCATTTGGTATATTTCATTTGGTATATTTCTTTTTTATCTGTCTGTCACGTGTTTCTAAGAGGCCACGTACTTTGAAATTTTTTAGGATCCTGTCCATGATAAAAATGAAATACATTTCCTCCGCCAAGATGGATCTCAGTGACCTGTGTAAGCTATGTCAGCTGTCCATTCCCTTCTGCAGCATGAGCGAGCCAGAGAGATTTCACTGAGGATTGTTAGGGGAGATCGCAGAGGGCGATTCTATCACACATAGAATAATAAACAACTTATTTAATGACCTTTTAACATTTTTGTCTTCTTTAGGTCTTCCCCCTTTCCTCCCTGGCCCCTAATTTAGTCTCCAACTCAACCCTTTCCTCGAGCAGCCTCTAGACACCCCCACCCACCACCCCACTCTGTTTTTACAACCTAATTTAGCTGTTTAGCTTTGCCAGACACAGGGCTGCTGACCCACAGTCCTTGGAGGCTCAGCCTCTCCACTCACTGGCTTACCAAAGCCTTGGCTCAACAAAAGTAGGTCTTTCCTAGGAGCTTACTCTGTTGCTAAGGAAACCGTGATCCTTTTCTGTATGTTTATATCTTCTACTGGGCAAATAATTGCCACCTTTGACGATCTATCAGACTTTTCTCTGTAAGAAGTGTGGGAAAAGAAAAGACAGAAGATGCAGCCCTACCTGGCTGGCAGGGGTGGGGAGGCGCCCAGAGAGGAAAGAATCTGAACAACTGGGCTGAGGATGGAAGCAGGATCCCAAGAGAAGTCCATCTCCTCAGAGGAGGGAAGAGCCGGCACAAAGACCCTGCGGTGGGAATAAGCTGATAGGGCAAGAAGGCCAGAGCATGAGGAGTGGCAAGGCAGAGAGCTAGGCAGAGGGGGGCGGGGGGGGGGCGCGACTGTCCACAGAGGGCCTCACTCCAAGTGTCATAGTTGAACCTCATCACCTCTTACCCCAAAACCCACATAGGTGCCTCTGAACCATATTGCTCAGTTGTGTTCCCTGAAAGCATCCCTTTCCGCCATCCCCCACTTCCTCTGGAAACCTCCCTGTTCCTTGGTGAAATCTAAGATGCTTTTGTTTGTTTGTTGGCATTTTTGCTGTTTTGCTATAAACACGCCTTTAGGCTCGATGTTCATCCTTGGGTTTACACAGCGAGAAGTAGCTGCGAAGTCTGTGGGGTGTGTCACAGAGGTCTTCGGCCTTTCTGTTGGTGTCTAGTCAGAAACTTGCCATTTAGATCCAAGCAGCTCACCACACCACCGTATGCTATTTGTGGGCCGGCAGGCGTTCTACCACAGAGAGCCTTTGTGGCTTTGAGGCCTCGTACAATTACTAATAGCAGAACCTGGCAAACTTTCCACTAAGTTGTTGCTTCTCTGCCTCTGGGATTGGCCAGGACTGCAAGCATTTCTGCTGCGTAGTCAGCCCACACCTCAGAGTCTCCTTTGCATTCCTTGGCCTTATAGTGTTCTCAGGTGTCCATAGCTTTGGGCAGTGGTTGCTGGACAGTCAGTCCCACAAGAGGACTCCAGGTAAACCCACAGCAGTAGGTGAGGCTGGGGCTAGGGCATGGAATTCAGCTCCACAGTGGATCTCCTTTCATCTTCCAAGACAGAATCCAATTTCTCAAGGACATAGGTGCCTCCATGAAGGCCAGCTTAGACACCTCTATTGGCTTGGGATTTCATGAGGGAGCTTCTTGGAGAAAGTGCACCTAACATCACATGCATTGGCACTCCTCATACACTTGCACTTGCGGATGACTTTGAAAAGCAGCCACACCAAAACCAGGGTCATTTCACAGCTCCCCTCTGCTGGGATAGGATATCTGCGGACCTTCATGATGGCAGCAATCTGGCCTCCTCTCTCTCTGAGAGTCAGGTTGAGGGGACTCACCGGGTTCCCTTCTTAAAGGACAGCTCATCTGAGCTGAGGCTGGTGCCTCTGCCTTACAGACCCTGGATGGGACTCAGAACCATAGCCCAGGTATGGTTGACTTCTCACAGGAAGCCCTGCTTTCACTCCCCACCAACCACGGACTTTGTCAATATATTTTCTATCTCCAAAGTGATATACAGAGCAATGTATAATGCCTATAGAGCAGCGGTTCTCAACCTGTGGGTTGCGACTCCTTTGGGGGTTGAACGACCCTTTCACAGGGGTCGCCTAAGACTATTGGAAAACACCTATTTCCCATGGTCGTAGGAATCAACACACCGCTCCTCGGTGTAGCAAAGTGTAGCAATGTAGTTTACTGTTGTCGTATGAAGACTGTTGCCCATGCTACACCATGATTCAAGACAAAATTTCATTTATTTGTAATTAGAAATAAATATTTCACAATATATAATTACATATTGTTTTGTGATTAGTCATTATGCTTTAATTATGTTCAGTTTATAACAATGAAAATACATCCTGCATATCAGATATTTACATTACAGTTCATAACAGTAGCGAAATTACAGTTATGAAGTAGCAACGGAAATAATTTTATGGTTGGGGGTCACCACCACATGAGGAGCTGTCTTAAAGGGTCACGGCATTAGGAAAGTTGAGAACCACTGCTATAGAGTATTGTAGATTATGAGAATTTAATAAGGAGAAGGAGAAAAGGGCTTATATGCATGCCATGTAGCACAGCGTGGCAAAACTTTTCGTTAACCACATTTCCCCACTTCCAGTCAATTAATTTCCTCTTCAGCCATCAGCTGTGTGGCCTCCCTACCAACTCTCCAATATGAACCATTTTTTCACATGTGTGTTCTAAAGTTGTTTGATGCAGTATTCCATAAATGTTAATGAGGTAAAATTGATGGGTAGAGCTGTTCAAATCTTTTTTTAAAATTGTATTTATTGGAGTGATATTGGTTTGCAAAACCATACAGGTTTCAAGTGTACAGCACAATAAAATATCTGCATACTGCACTGTGTGCCCATCACCCCAAGTGAAGTATCTTTCTGTCTCCATTCTACCCACCTCTTTGCCCATTTTTACCTCTATCACCCGCCACTCCCCTTTTTCTCTGGCTATCACCCCACTGTCTATGTTATGTACATATGTTTTTTGGCTAATCCTTTCACCTTTTTCATCCAATCCCCCAATTACCCTCCCCTCTGACAGCTGTCAGTCTGTTCATGTATCCATGCCTCTATTTCTATTTTATTTATTAGATCCCACATATGGTATTAGTGTTTCTCTGATTAGTTTATTTCACTTAGCAAAATAATCTCCAGGTCCATCCATAAGTGTAAGTTCTTTATATAGTTTGAAAATTAACCCCTTATCAGATGTATCATAGGCAAATATGTTGTCCCATTCATAGGTACCCTTTTCATTTTGTAGATGGTTTCTTTTTTAAAAACCTTCACCTGAGGATATATTTATTGATTTAAGAGAGAGAGAGAGAGAGAGAGAGAGAGAGAGAGAGAGAGAGAGAATGAAAGAGGCATCAATGTGGGAAACATGGATTGGTTGCCTCCCATACATGTCCCCACTAGGAACCAAACCTTCCACCTAGGCATGTCCCCTGACAGGGAATTGAACCCACAACCTTTTGGTGTATGGGACGGTGCTCCAAGCAACTGAGCAACCTGACCAGGGCATGATGTATTTTTAATGTATTGTTGGATCTGATTTGCTAATATTTTGTTGAGGATTTTAGCGTCTATGTTCATCAGATATCAGCCTATAATTTTCTTTCTTTGTAGTGCCTTTATCTGGTTTTAGAGTTAGGATAATACTGGCTTTGTAAAAAGAGCTTGAAGGTCTTCCCTCCTCTTGAATTTTTTGGAAAAGTTTAAGTAAGGTAAGTAAAAAGCTCTGTGTGTCTACATAAGATTTGTTGATTTGTGGGCCATACCAGAAGGTGACTGGGTGGGACCCAAGTGTATGTGTGGGAACTCATAAATGCTCAATTCTAAGTCCTTTTATTCAAAATTCTGTTTCTCTGGAGAAGAATTCTCTGGAGTTGAGAATTAGGGTTCAGCTTTGTTCACTTTTTTACTTTTTTCACATTTTTCATATTTTTTTATTGGATGTATACAAAACTAGATTCATCAGTGGATGATGGAGAGGGGAAAAGGAGGGTTTGGAAAAGACTTACTAAGGAATAGGCATTTGACTGGGTCTTAAAGAATCAGCTGGATTTTGACTGTTGTATGATTGACTTGAGTATTAGATGCAGGGAAGAAAATTCTAGGTCAAAGAAACCTCAGGATCAAATGGAAACAAACTTTCTATAATCTCAGTGTAGGGTACCTGTGGTGGAGGAAAAGGCTGCGAAGATAGGCAGATTATGAAGGCCTTGAATGGAAAGATATGAAATGGGGAGTTTATCCAGTAGATACATCCTTGTTCTATGTCTCTTGAGAAGAATTGTCTGGAGTCAAGGGAGTTAGAGTTTACACTTTCTTCACATTCATCTTCATCTCCAGAGAGTAGATTGCATCTTCTAAAAATATATATATATTCATATTGAATTAAGAGAGGAAGCGAAAGAGAGAGAGATAGAAACATCAATGATGAGAGAGAATCATTGATTGGCTGCATCCCGCATGCCCCTTACCAGGGATCGAGCCCAAAACCTGGGCATGTGCCCTTGACAGGAATCAAACCCAAGACCCTCCAGTCCACAGGCCAATGCTCTATTGACTGAGCAAAACCAGTTAGGGCAGATTACATCTTTGATTTTGAACAATAACTCTATAAAGTGAGACCTGAGTGCTGGAAGATCAGTTAGGTGTCTACTGCAATAATCAGGGATGACAAAGCCTGACCGGGGCCATGGGAATAGATCCTTTAATTAATTAAAATTAGTTAATTCTTTAATTAATGAAAAGGAGCTGAAGAAGAGCCCAAGATGAGCAGTGGTTAATGAAGCTCTCCGACATGTATTTTTGCATATTAAGAGAAAAACTGTGTTTTCATTCAAGGAAAGTACCTGACCGGTGGGAATTTCAGTGCGTGGATACCCTTATGACCACACCTATGAAACAACAGCCTGCTTTATTATGTATTGTCAGCATAGGGTCCAATTATAGAAATGGTCTCTAGCAAATGGCATTGATGCTTGAGGTTAAAAAGGGAACTAATACTTCCTAATAAAGGCTGTTTAAATTTGCATTTGAAGTTAGGGTGGTCTACAGAAGAGCTGAGTTGCTTTTGGAGGGAACATCACTGCTGTCTCCCTTGATACCTCAGTTCCTAATCTTAGTAAGAGAAAGGGAACTACACTTTCACCTCAGGTCTATTCAAAAGATCAGTTAATTTGACTTTTGACAGCTACCGCTTTCTTTTAAAGAAACTGTCTTTGAATAATTTTGTTTTAAAAGTAAAACATTCAATAAAAGCAAAGAAGAGAGTGAGAAAGAAAGGTAGAAATTGTCCAGAGATCTTGAAATTTGGGGTGTTAAAGAGGAAATATTTATGTATTTATTTATTTTTAAAATATACGGTACTTGATTGACTTTTTACAGAGGGGAAGGGAGAGGTATAGAGAGTTAGAAATATCGATGAGAGAGAAACATAGATCAGCTGCCTCCTGCACACCTCCTACTGGAAATGTGCCCGCAACTAAGGTACATGCCCTTGACCCAAATTGGACCTGGAAACTTTCAGTCTGCAGGCCTACTGAGCCAAACCCATTAGGGCTAGGTATTTAGATACAGACTTCCTCGAGGTAAAGCTGCAAATGAATGACTGAGGCAGGAGCTGTCTTTCCAGGGGACAGGTGTGGTGCCCCTTCCATAACCAACCTTCCTTCTCCCCACTTCCTTTTTAGATATAAATATATTTATTGATATCAGAGAGGAAGGAAGAGGAAGAGAGAGATAGAAACACCAATGATGAGAGAGAATCATCAAACTGTTGCTTCCTGCACATCCCCTACTGGGGATAGAGCCAGCAACCTGGGCATGTGCCCTGACTGGGAATCGGACCATGACCTCCTGGTTCAGAGGTCAACACTCAACCACTGAGCCATGCCAGCTGGGCCCCCCTCCCCACTTTCAATTTCTCCTTACTCCATCCTCCTCATTAGTGAGATGATGGGGAAGTTTTGGTGTAAAGTATATACTTCCTGGTTTGAGTAAAATAAGAAAAAAAGTACAGAAAGGAGATATGGTTTTGAGCGCAAAGGGAAATTGACTAAATGTGAAATCTTTGATGACTGCATTAACTGAGGAATCTCCACATTGAATTTTGCGGTGCTGAAGGTTCTTGGAGGCACAGGTGTCTAAATCCTCACACCTAGCACTGGGGAATGAGGAGTTAGGCCTGATTAAGTGTCTTTATGTGACACCTTCCTCTTAGATTTTGTTTTTAGTTCTCGCCTCCCACTGGAAGGTGTATCACCCCAGACTTCTCTGAGCTTAGAAAGGTTTTCTGCCAATAGAGGAAATGACAGTAGAGTTTGAAGATTCTGAGGGGTATAAAGAACGCTAGCAAGGATGTACTGCTTGAAAAGATAATATATTAGCTTGTGGAAGACACATATTCATCTAATTATATAATTAATTCATTATATTATTTCCTCTGAATTAAATGGGATGAAACTAATTACATTTTAACAAATGATGTCCCATCCAAGCCTGTTCTCCTTCCAAACAAAATATTCAAGACAGGTGTAAAAACAGACAGACAAACAAACAAAAAAACATCTCAGGTAATTTTCTGCAATGTCTTTATCTTAATCTGAAAAGTTTTCAGCTTCCAACTTAATAAAAGTTTTTGTTTATTTTTTTGTTTTGTTTTACTTTGTATTTTTGTTAATTCTTACCTGAGGATATTTTTTTTCCATTACTTTTTTAGAGAGAATGGGAGGGAGGAGGAGAGACGAGAGGGAGAAACATCAATGTGAGAGAGACACATCAACTGGCTGCTTCCTACACTTGCCCCAACTAGGGATTGAGCCTACAACTGAGGTAATTGCCGTTGGCCAAAATTGAACATGAGATCCTTCAGTTCGAAGGCTGATGCTCTAACCACTGAGAAAAACTGACCAGGACCAACCTAGCAAAAGTTTTTAGTTAGGTGCACAGTGCTGTCATAATGGTACCATGCATGTCCTGTTGGTACAGGTGGGTGTAGATATAGCAGTATACACAGTGTACACCAGTAAATTGCCCCAAAGTGAATTGATTGTTGGTATAATAAGGGATTATGTCCATGGACATAACTGCTTGCAGTAACAGTTTGCTTCTTGAGAAGGGTACTGTTTTCTGAAAGCTATTAATAAAAAGGTAGACCTCAGACAAATTAAACTTAGGAAGAATAGAACAACTGTTGGTAAACTTTGTCACAATCAGCAAATGCTATTTTAATTTTCTTCCAGTTGCTCGGAAGGAGGGCAGTCACTGACTAAATAGATGGGCCATAGGATAAAAACCCATGGGTTCAATCTATAATTCGTTAATCGTTGCTAGCTTTACCTGGGTCAAGGACCATGCCTTTGATACATACATTGAGCAGAGCAGTGTGGCCAAATGGTCAATTTCTTCTTTTGTTCTTTTATAATTCTCTAAATGTTAATTATTCACTAAGATCAGTAAGCCTCTTGAAACGTTTTCCTAGTCTTATGATACATATAGTGGGGTGCCTAACAGGGACTAAATCTTGACTTCTTGTAACCTGGAACACTGCCACTGGGAAGGCTGATCGCGCTCCATGTCTGTATGATGGAGCCTCCATTCTGCCTTTGGTACAGACTGGTTTGGGGAGAGCCAATAGTCCTACTGTGAGGGACTATTATGCAGGCCTGATACCAGGAATAATGACAGCTAGCATTTACGTAGTGCTCACTATGTGCCTCGCACCTTTGCTAATGCCTTACGCAAGTTGATTCACTTAACCTTCCTTCTGATGGCCCTTTGATAGCCTCATCTGACAGATGAGGAGCTGAGGCATGCCCCGGGTTATTAAATACATTGATTGCCAGTTCATGGAAGAGCAGAATTCAAAGCCAGGCTGTCTGATGCCAAAGTCTGAGCTCCTAAAGAGATGCTTTCCTCTTGAGGTAATGATGTCAGGGCAGACGGGGATGTGTTCAATCAAAGAGACTGCACCAACCAGGACAGGCTCGTGGCATATGGACTCCGAGGGACTCTCAGAGATAACTGGACAAGGGTAGGGCATGGGGAAGAGAATCTGTAACTGTCTATGTTTAAAGAAGATGACAATTCAGTCTAATCTTGGGGTCATTAAAGTCTGGAGGATTTAAGGATAGCTGAGTGTCATATGATTTTATAGTCTAAAACCTGAACAATGCTACTTATACTTAAGCTGTGGTCACGGAGGTAATGGTGATCAATGTAGGAAAAAGATACAATTTATCATTTAACTAGAGGCCAGGTGCATGAAAATTTATGTGCTGGAGGGATATCCCTTAGCCCGGCCTACCCCCTCTCATAGTCCGGGAGCCCTCAGGGGCAGGAGGCAACCTGGTGATCAGGGAAAGGTGACAACCCCATCACACCCCTGCTGCTGCCACTGCCAGCAGTGCAAGCCTTGGCTGGCCCTCATTACCTGAGCCTCGGGCAGCCCTGGGGGGGCTGAGGGGACTGGGGAACTTTGGAAGCAGGCACACGAGTGGTCGGACCCTCCAGGGGGGTGGGCCTGGCCATGCCACACGCCTGCTGCCTCAGCGGGGCTGAGGGGACTGGGCACCGTCATCTTGTGGCTGTGGGTGCCGTCATCTTTGTAAGGCTGTGATGGTCAATTAGCATATTCCTTCTTTTTTAGATAGGATTCATCCGCTTATTCAACAAATATTTATTGTCCACTGTCCTTTCTATACCAGATAGCCACACAAAGCAGAAAACACTGCAGCATTTTTTTCTGAAGGGACAAACATCTCTGATCTTCAAGTGTAGAAGCTCTACTGTTCTGTGGCCCTCTCAATGAGAGCCAGCAATTCAAGTGTGGGCTGCCTTTCTCTCCTCTCTGCTGGGACTGGTGTTCCAAGGAGATTCTCAGGAATTCTAGGCATGGCCATCAGCACAGTGGCTGTGGCCTTTGGTAGAACAGGAAGAGGCAGAGGGAACTCAAAAAGCTAAGGGGACCCTCCCCATGAAAGTGTAAGAGGAGGGAGTGACTTCGGAAAACCATAAAGTCACCCCTGTCCCAAAACAGGTTTCATTTTTTTTTTTTACCTACACCTCTGGTGGGTTTTTAGGGCCTCATCTTTATCTGACATGATAAGAGGTTGTTTACTCTTTATCTCACACAGTGTAAATTTTCATATGTTTGACTACATATGAAATGTCAGACATGTTCATGTGTTTGGTTATGTGGACTCTGCCCCATCCCACCAGGTATGGAAATGTATGCTCTGCAACCTAGATTCCTGTGCTGGATGCCTTTTGTTTGCCCAGATCTGCTCTCCATCCTTCTTCGTGCTCTGGCCCTGGGAAGCAGGCTTTTATTCACACTTCAGGGGGCACCTCTTGCCCTCCAACTTCTGGTTAGAATGAGTCAATGGGAGGTGCCAGGTGGGATCAGAAGTGGGAGGAAAGAGATGGCTTATTTATTCCACTGGCTGCTTTTGTCAGACAGCCCCTCCCAGAGCTACAGTTACAGTCCTGCTGGGTTCCTGTAACCACTACCTTCCCTACCCTTTCAAGCGTATGAATTACTAATGTGCTGGGATACTTAAAATATAAGATGTAATTACAGGACAGAAGGCACTATCTAAAAACTATCCAGATTGTTGAAAACAGTGGAATTAAGAGGAATTGTGCCTTGGACTGTGAATATGATGTTTTAATATGCTCAGAAGAAGATGAGGAGGAAGGAGGGGAGAGCCAATGAAATTCAGAGAATGATCATCTATTGAGCATCTGATAGGAACCAGGCTCATTTGCATATATCACCTTGCTTAATTCAACCAAGTAGAGATTAGGGACTTGGCAGTGGATATACAGCTAGGAACCATTACTAGCTAAGTGGCAAAGCCCACACGTCTGCATGCCCCTAAAGGGGATAAAAGTTGGCACTTCTGTCCTAGGCACTTCCTTGGTATAGGTTGCCCATTCTTGGCACTTGGGGCTAGGAAAAAAGGTACAGGAAAAGGGGGGCTGGGATGCCGCTGACAGTGATGGATTCTAGATATCAGGTCCTTTCCTATGTTGGCAGAGGTTGAGCTAGCAGGAAAGGCCCCTGGGAACCAGGACTAGGGGAGAAATCACCTCTGGGAGGGATGAAAAGCTGCAGAAAGTGGGCAAGCACCTCAAGTGCGTCTGTGTAAAGTTTTCTCCGGGCTTACCCTGCTAACTCTCAACTGCATCAGAAAAAAATAAGAGGGATGCTCTTCAGGTGACTGTTTAATGGGAACCACAAATGTGAGTAGCTCAGGGAGACCACTGGCCCTATTGATACCTGGGAATGCCATGTAAACTGTATTTGATGGGAGCTTCATTCTGAGAGAGTCCTTTAACTGGGACACTACTGTCCTTTAGATCAAGTGTCAAAAAGTGGTCTTATGTTTTGAAGAAAGGATTACAAATATTTCTTTTATTAAGAATTCATAAGGATCTGTTTCTTCTTTAAAAATATATTTTTATTCATTTCAGAGAGTAAGGGAGAGGGGAAGGGGGATAGAAACATCAATGATGAGAAAGGATCATTGATTGGTTGTGGGGATTGAGTCTGCAATCTGGGCATATGCTCTGACCACAGACTCAGCTGTGACCTCTTGGTTTACCATACAGGTCAATGCTCAACCAGAAGCCATGCCAACCAAGCAGGTTTTGTTTCATTTTGTTTGAAACTAATATGAAATTCTACATCAGGTATAATTAAAACTGTAATAAAAAGAGTTCATTATGTCCCTTCTGCCCCCAGAAAATAATGAATTCATATGGTTTCATACTGCTTGATGATAGTACCTTGGAATCTAACTATGTAATAAATAATATCATGGCTTTAGAATTGGGCCAAATAGGACTCAAATTCCAACTCAGCTATAGAAGAAGTTAGGACATAGATAAGTTATATAAAAGAAAAATAACAAAGGTTTCAACAGGGAGAAGGCTATTCTTTTTTCCTACCTAACAGTCTGAGGTATATGGTCCAGGAATGTGGTCGGCAAACTCATTAGTCAACAGAGCCAAATACCAACAATACAATGATTGAAATTTCTTTTGAGAGCCAAATTTTTAAAACTTAAACCTCTTCTAACACCACTTCTTCAAAATAGACTTGCCCAGGCAGTGGTATTTTGTGGAAGAGCCACACTCAAGGGGCCAAAGGGCCGCATGTGGCTCGTGAGCCGCAGTTTGCTGACCACGGTCTAGCTGTTCGACTCTGCAAGGCTGCCAGGAACCAGGCTCCATCAATCATGTTCCACCTTCCATAGAATGATGCCTTCCACTGTGAGGCCCAAGATGTCTCACTACTCTTCAACATTTCAAGCAGCAGCATGGTCAAAGAGGAGAAAGTGGAGGAAGCTTAAAGGCAAATCCATCAAGTTGTCCCTACTATACAATTTCCCCTCATATTCCATTGGCCAGATCTTAGTCTATGCCTGTACCCAACTGCAGGGGAGGTGGAAAAAGGTATTTCTGACATATACCTTTTTGGTTCTAAAAAGGTATATGTCCAGAAAATCAGAGACACTGTCACTGTGGAGCCAGCAGTGTGACTTTCGGCTGCTCAATAAATGTCTGTGTCTCAGTTGCTGCATCTGTAACATGGGAATAAGAAAAGTACTTCATAGAGACAATTAACAAGGAATGTGTTTAAGCACTCATAAAGATAGCTATGATTATTATTGATTTACCGAGGCTAGGAGAACTTATGGCACTACCCACCAGGAACCTGATCTTGCCACTCCTTTTCACTGGAAGTTCTTGTTCTAATCCTCTGTAGACTTTTCTGGTTAGGGTTCAGTGGCCAAAAATTACCTGCCAGCAAAAGGTGCCTTCCACGTTATTCCTAGGATAAAGGAGTTGGCATTGAGTATGATTTCTTGGCCCATTCACAAGTGTACTGAGGACCATGGTTTGCGGGTCGGGGATGGAGGTGAGGGGCACCTCCTGGCTTCCTCTTTTGCTGCCCAGCCATGCCCAAGGCGCATCTTTCACCTCTAAAGCCCAACAGTCCAGGTTCAGGCTGACGTAGGCCAACTCCCCTCACAGTGCCTGTTGCTCCCGTTCTCCACAGCCTGGCCCCTGATCAGCCCACTGCAGAGCCAGCCACAAGTAGCTTGAAGTGAGCAACGAATCCTTATCAGAAAATCATTTTTACAATCGCCCCATTTGCCTGTTGCTGGCTTTGTTTTACAAGGCTGAGTAACGAAGCAGGTGCTGAATCCGATGGGAGAGAGGAAGTACGGCTTCGATCCCGTGTGAGGGTGCATTTGCCCTATGATGTCTAATCCATTTGAAAAGACCCTGTGAACTATCTAGAGTTAAGAGACGCTCCCTCAGCCCCTCTGAGGTGTAACTGGTGCCGTGGCTTATATAAAACACCAGCTCTCCCATAGGTGCGTCCTAGAGCAGCGGTTCTCAACCTGTGGGTGACGACCCCTTTGGGGGTCGAACTATCCTTTCACAGGTGTCGCCTAAGACCCTCGGAAAACACAGATATTTACATCACGATTCATAACAGTAGCAACATTACAATTATAAAGTAGTAACGAAAATAATGTCATGGTTGGGGGTTACCACAACATGAGGAACTGTATGCAACGGTCGCGGCCTTAGGAAGGTTGAGAACCACTGGTCCTAGAGGCACTCTTGTTTTCAAGTGGCCACAGTTTTTCTGAACATCCTCAGTTCAGAGTCAGCGATCCTACATCGGAGGCTATGGTGTGCCAAACTCTTCAAAAGCCCTTGGGTCTCCCATCTCCTCGGACTGGCATTAGCAACCGGCCTCTGCGGATGAGCCAGCTAGCCACGTAGTGTACTTCAACCTCAGAGTGTCATGATTCTTTCAGTATCTCAGGATGTTGTTTCCTCGCCTCAGTTCTCCTCATGGAAAGAATTATCTCCCCAACTTCATCACTACATCTGGCAGCAAAGACGGAGGGCCCAGGGCAGTTGAAGCATGCATACATTTTTATCGTCAGGGGTTCAAAGTTCTTCTTGGCTGTAAATCATCAAAGAATTCCTCAGCTGCGAGGATTCCGTGGTTAACACGCCGAGATACTGATGAAAGATGTGTTAAGCCGATAGCTTTTCTTATTTCCTTCTCTCTTTCCTTCCCCCTTTTTCTCTTTCTTCTTTTCTTCCATTTCCCCATTTTTTTCCCCCTTCTCTTTCTTTCTCTTTTTGAGTGCATGGAAATCACTGTGATTGCAATAAACAGCCGAAAGGTTATGGGTCTCAGGGTATGAAGGCTGATGGATCATAGATAATCACTAGTTGGTCCTCACTGTAGTGAAGTTACTTGGTGCCCTCTGCACAGTGAAGGGAACCAAGATGAATTCAACTCCACACGCTGGTTACCCACAATGGGGACCTATCCCTTGATATGCATCACTTACAGTAAAAACTGTGGTTTCTCAAATTGATTCAATGTCCCTCAATTCCATCTGGATAATAGAAGCTGCAATGTAAAACAAAGGCAACTCTGCACAGAATGAGGGCCAAATTCGGAATTGAAACCATTCCTTTTCAACAGAGTTTGTTTTCCAACAACAGTTTTGGGACTCTCCATTTGTGATCCCAAGGAAAGCTAGCATGAGGCAGCAAAGATTCTCCTCCCCCCCCCCCCCCCCCCCCATCCTCTAATCTTTTTATGTTGATCCTTTGCTACTTAAACCTAAGGAAATAACTTGGCTTAAATGTAATAGTTGTGTCTTACCATAACCTGTTGCTAGGTGTGGTTTCAAAACAGTTTTTATTTCCAGTATATGTTCTTTGATAATAAAATAATATGACCCTTCTGGTAATTAGTAATGCTTTTCAACAATCACGCTCACAGAAGGGGTTGGCATAGCTTCACAAGTTTACTTATGTTTTGTATTAGTATTTGTACATAGATACAGGGGAGACATTATAGATATGCAGAAACATTATATTTTATAACATAATAAAACCCCACTTGGAAAGCTTCTCATTCTCTTGTTAGATTTAAAAAAAAAAAAGCCTAGAACAGCAATTTTAAACCATTTTCATCTCACGGCACACATACATTAATTACTAAAATTCTATGGCACATCAAAAAATATATTTTTTGCCAATCTGACAAAAAATGGGTATAATTTTGATTCATTCACATTGAACAGCTATTGTTGTGTTGGCTGTCGTCATTTTTTAATTTGACACTCTAAGAGGGCAGTGGCCCTGACTAAATAGTCAGCTATGGCAAATTTTAAAAATTCTTGTGGCACATGGGATGAAAATCACTGGCCTAGGGAAGGATCATCTGAATTTTTAATGGTTTGCTTATTAATGAAAAATGTCTTATTTCTTCAAGGAAATATAAAACAGAACATAAAGATTCTGGCAACTTGAAAGAGCTACAAAACTGCTCTTCTAAATTCACTGAAATTGGCTTTAACTTTTTTTTTATTCTAGAAAAAAAAGACCACTTTTCTATGATGTGGCAAAAATGGCCCATAAGGCATTATTCAAGGAATGGGGACAAACATTTCATTGTAGTTAATTTTAATATTGAAAACTTTGCAAGCAATGTTCATAATTTTAATTTCAGTGAAAAAAAGAAAGATGCAAAATATCATAAGTTCGATTTTATAAACACTGGAAAAATGCATATTAAAAAAAGTAAAACAATATATACTAAAAAATTAGCATTTGTTTTCTCTGTATATTAAGATTATTTATTGGTGATATTTACCTTCTTTATTTTTGTGTGCCACTGTCCATTTTTACAGTGATTAGGTTGTATTATCTTAAGGAAAAATATGACTTTAAGAAAGCACAAATTAAAATAATGCAAAGCTTTATCCACCAATAAAAATAAAACAGAGAAAATATTTAAAATGTTACTTTGAGCCCTAATTGGTTTGGCTCAATAGATAAGAGTGTCAACCTGCAGACTGAAAGGTCCCAAGTTAGATTCCAGTCAAGGGCATGTACCTTGATTTCAGGCACATCCTCAGTAGGAGATGTGCAGGAGGCAGCTGATCAATGTTTCTCTCTCATCGATGTTTCTAACTCTCTATCCCTCTACCTTCCTCTCTGTAAAAATACAATAAAAAATATTTTTTTAAAAAGTTACTTTTCGAAAGTGGGACTTTGTGGATTCTTCCTTCCTTCCTCCCTTCCTCCCTTTCCCTCCCTCCCTCCCCTTCCTCCCTCTTTCCCCTTCCTTCCTCCCTCACCCCCTCTTTCCCTTCCTCCCTCCCTCCCCTACTCTCCCTCTCCTACCCCTCCTTCTCCTCCTTCCTTCTCTCCCTCTCCTTCCACCCTCCCCACTTTCTTCCCTCTCTCTTCCCTCCTTCCCACCTTCCTCCCATCCCTTATTCTCCCTCCCCTCCCCCTTCCCTCCTCCCTTCCTTCCCTCCTTGCCCCCTGTCCATCTTTCTTCCTTTCTTCCTTTTCCTTCCTTCCTTCCTTCCTTCCTTCCTTCCTTCCTTCCTTCCTTCCTTCCTCCCTTCCTCCCT
>JAAGEH010002528.1:15993220-16089930 GCA_011751065.1 Lasiurus cinereus | reverse complement strand
TCTCTCTCTCTCTCTCTCTCTCTCTCTCTCTCTCTCTCTCCCTCTCTCTCTCTCTCCCTCCCTCCCTCTCTCTCTCTTTCTTATGCCAGGACTTTGCAAACTTTTCTGTAAAGGGCCAGATAATAAATATTTTACTCTTTGTAGACCACATGGTCTCTGTTACAGAAACTATACCCTACATTACAGTGCGAAAGCAGTCATAGCCAATACATGAATAAATGGGCATAGCTGGGTTCCAATAAAGATTTATTTTTTAACACTGAAGTTTATTTTTTAATACCACCCTTTAAAAATGTAAAAATCCACCCTGGCCACACAGTTCCCTTAGGTGCAGCATCTTCTCCATGCACTAAGGTTGCAGGTTACACCCAGTTGGAGGAGATATTAGAGGTAATCAATCGATGTTTCTCTCTGACATCAATGTTTCTCTCTCTCTTAAATCAATAAACATATCCTTGAGTGAGAATAAAAAAAAAGACTGGGTAGCAGGCCAAATTTGTTCTTAGGCCATGTTTGCCAACCAGCACTCTATTCTATTAGTTCATGCTTCCCAAATTTTTTTTAAAAGAAAGAAGCATTAAATTTTTTTCCAGTTTTCTTACTTTTACAATTTTAATGACATGCAATTTTTTAACTAAGTGCATATATTTAAGTAGCTCATGTTACAGATGTTATTTCTGGGGTAGAAACCACGCTGTTCTGCCACTCTACCTGAAATCCTATGTTTCAGAGGTCACAATTAGAATTGAAGTCATGGCTGATGTGGCTTCTCTATGCTGAGAAAAGGAAATCCTTTCACTCTTACAACCTTTGTATTCACATTCATTTTTATTATAATTATACTAGTGGCCTAGTGCACAAAATTTGTGCATGGGATGTGTGTGTTTCTCAGCTTGGCCTGTACCCTCTCCAATCTGGGACCCCTCAAAGGATATCCTACTGCCGGTTTACAGAGATTGGGCCTAAACTGGCAATCAGACATCCGTCTCACAATCTGGGACTACTGGCTCCAACTGCTCACCTGCTTGCCTGCCTTCCTGATTTCCCCTAAGCACTCTGCTTGCCAGCCTGATCACCTCCAACTGCCCCCATGCTGGCCTGCTCACTCCAAACTGGTCCCCCCTCCCCGCTGTCCTGATCACCTCTATCTGACCTCCACTGATGGCCTGCTCACTCCCAACTGGCCCCCCTGTTGGTCTGCTTATCCCCAGTGGCCCCTGCTGTCCCATCCTGGCTGGATCACCCAAGGTCCCAGCCCTTCCTTTTTCCCCAGCACCTTCTTGAGTGAAGGTCAGGGCCAGCTGGAAGCAAGTATCTAGGATTTATTTATCTTCTATAATTGAAACTTTTTAGCCTTGAGTGGAGGCCAGGGCTAGCCAGGGTGGGAAGCTTGACTTCCTCCATTGCTGGGGCAACCCAAGCCTCCTGCTTGCTCCAGCTCTGTGACTGGTCGTCAACTTGGTTGGGTTAATTTCCATACTCGCTCCTGATTGGCTGATAGGCATGGCTTGTGGGTGTAGCAGAGTGATGGTTAATTTGCATGTGTCTCTTTTATTAGTGTAGATTATAAACAAAACTTTAATGTTCTGTTGTTCTATTTTTCACTGTACTTTTAATGGCAGTATTACAGTCTCTTGGTTTGATATATCCAAATTTATGATGAATTAAATCAAACCACTGTTTATTACAGTAGCCATCACCTCATCATTCTACGCATTTCATTATTCTATGAATTAGTGATATGAATAATATCTGTGCTAAGTCAATTGTGCACAAGTTTGAATCATTTGCTTTAAAAAAAAACAGGTTATGTGACTTTATTTCCCCCCCCCCACTAGCTTTATTGAGGTATAATTGATAAAATTGTAAGAGATTTTTAATAAAAAGGTGTTTTTTTCCTCCAACAAGCTTGGCTACGTCAAAGCTACCAGAGGCCACTCTATTCAAGATATTTGGCAACGGTTCTGGTGATGTTTCCTGAGGCTCCATCAGGACCTCAAGGTGGAGGAAGCAGTAATTCCCTTGTGGTCACCGCAGGGCGTAAGTGGGGACACTTTCCCCACTGGTATGACTCAGAGGTAACCCCACTGGCATCTCACTGGTTCAAAGAGGATGTTGTTGATAGGAGGCGGGGATATATGAAGCCAGAGGCCAGAGCGGTTCAACGTCAGTAATTTTGTGGTCCTTCGAAATGACTGTTGCTGTAAGCTGTGGTGATTTGGGACCGGGGGATGGGGGGGGTGGGGAGGGGGTGGAAGAGGAGAGTTAGACACTAGTTATTATTTTTTTAAAGTATTAACAGACTGTTTTTGTTAAAGACTTATTTTATTTATTTTATTGCTTTTGTGGTTTTTTTAAACTTTTAATCCCTTCTAATGTCTTCATTATTTAATTCACTATAGAACGGACTCATCTTGGCAAGATCACAGTAACTGAGGAGAAAGGGACGACGGGTGTTTGGGGGAAGGCCATGCTTGTGGGACAATGAATGCCATAAACTCAACTGAAAGGATGGATCCAGGACCACAGAGCATGTTCTTCAAATCACCAATCAATAAATCTATCACAGAGCACTCATTAAATCCCTATTGTGCTCTAGACCTCTGTGGCCGCTGGGACATGCTAGTTGCTATCTATGCTCATGATCAGACAGAGACCATATGCTCCTTTGGCTGATGGGAGGTCAGTGGAAAAGTACAGGGAAAATTTTTTTAAAATACAACTTTATAACTTACTGGAGATTCAAAATCTTGCTTATTAGAAGGAGGCTTTACTCAGGTGGCATTGTAATACTAATTAAGATCCTTTATTTGTGTAAGGAAGTGTTTTGTTTTTAAGTTAAAGTCATTTAGTTTCCTTTTAAATAAATCTTCATTGTTGAAAATATCACATATGTCCTCCCTTCTTCCCCATTGACCCCTTCAAGTCTACACCATCCTCCACCCCAGGCCTTCACCACACTATACACGTTCTTTGGTTAATCTTTTCACACCCACTGACCTAACCCTGCCTTTCCCCTGAGATTCCACAGCTTGTTCCATGCTTTTAAGTCCCTGGATCTATTTTGTTGATCAGTTTATTTTGTTCATTGGATTCCACATATGAATGAGATCATGTGAAAGTTGTCTTTCTCTGACTGGCTTATTTTGCTTAGTATAATGCTCTCCAGGTCTCTCCATACTGTCTCAAAGAATAAGAGATCCTTCTTTTTTACTGCTGCAGAGTATTCCATGGTGTAAATGTACCACAGCTTTTTTATCCACTCATCTGGTACTTGGCCTATTTCTAGATCTTAACTATTATAAAGTGTGCTACTATGAGCATAGGGGTGCATAGATCCTTTTGTATTGGTGTTTTGGGTTCCTTAGGATATATTCCTAGAAGTGTGATCATTGGGTGAAATGGCAGTCCCATATTTAATTTTTTGAAAATGTTTCTTAATTGCCCATGTTAAAAAACAAAAGCACATTTATAGGTTTCAGGATTCCAACCGAAGAACAAATGAATCCGATTCACTTGCTGTGGGAGGAGTCCCAGACCTCACAGCTCCCAAGGTCCTGGGAGTGGTTTGTATTAGAGCTTCTCTGCAGATGATCGGACACTCATCAGAATGATCTGCATGTGCCAGAAGGACATCAAGACACCACCCTGGCATGGGAACGTGGGCTGGAGTTGACCCCGATGGCCTGGGAACATCACAAATATCCTTCCTCTTTGATAGATCTGCTCTTTATTTCATATTAGACTTGCAAGAGCCATTAGTAATTGCTCTAAGGAAAGAAATGGACTTAGGTGATCAGTTCCCTTCAGGATCTGCATGGACACGGATGGGTTGGGTGGGTGAGCTCTAGGATGAGAGGGATACTTCAAACTCTGTTCTCCTACAGGCTGGGCAGCATCTCCTGCTGACTGATGAAGGACACTTTTCAGAGATGGAGGACATTTCAGTTTGAACTACATATTTTTTTCTTGAGGTCAAAACATTTTATAAGTACCTATCTCTGGAATCACAAGTGGGAAAATTTGACTTGTTTTGCAAGAATTAATTTTCTTTTTTTTCAGGGACATTTTCTTTTCATATAAAGTACCCCTAGATTATTGTTTCCATTTTAATGAATTTTATGCTTTCTGGGATTTTTAAAAAGTTAAAACAGAATGAACTGGAAGAGGTAGTTAAAAAGAAGATAGAAGTGTGTGTGTGTGTGTGTGTGTGTGTGTGTGTGTGTGTGATGAAAGTTGCTACTACATAGCTAGTAAAATATAGGAGCTGTGAATCAGATAGGCACAGGTTAAAATCCTACTACCTCCAGCATTTATTTACTAAGTGACTTGGAGCAAATTAAAAACTGATGACTTCAATTTTCTCATCTGTAAAATGGGCAGCTTAACTGTTTAGCTCTAACAGGCAGAAGAGCTATTCAATAAATGACAATTTTTATTATTCTAATGAAAGCTCAGCAAACTTATGGAATTCATAGCCCACTTCCATAGTTGAAGAGTTTGATAGCTTTTTATTATTTCATCCATTTGGCTAGTGAATCTTAACAGCTGTTAACTTCAGTTTCAGGCCTCCAGACTTTAAAACACCCCTTTCATAGGTATTGAAATGAGGCACCGGGGACCTATGGGTCATGGACATGAAGATTGGCCAATCCATTTTGCACATCCTACGTCACAGTTCTTAAATCAGTCATTCTCAAGTGTCTAATAAAGTTACTGCTCAAGAGAACTTGGAGCGAAAAGTTATACTCATTTGTCAAGTTAAATTAGTAAGAAGCAGTATTCAATGTCTGAACTTTACTTCCAGGCAGAAGGAGGCCCAGGGAGTGAGTCCTGGACAGGAGAGTCTGGGCTGAAGGAGCCACGCTGATATCTCTCTCTCTCTCTCTCTCTCTCTCTCTCTCTCTCTCTCTCACACACACACACACACACACACACGCACATACTCACACAGTACAATCTTTATATCAGATTCTTTTGGAAAGTAAAAAGCTCCTCAAAATTACGTGTTTTTCAATGGCTGAATTTTACTGTTAACAACCCAGAATGATGGTTCTCAATGTTGGCAACATGCGAGAATCATCTGAAAAGCTTCATAGAAATGCTGATATCTGGGCCCAAACTTACAACTATTGACTAGAATTTGGTGGGGCAAATCCCAGACATGGATTTTTTTTTTAAAAAAAAGATCTCTCAATGATCCTTCTGCATGTCCCACTTTGGGAGCCATGGCCCCTGAAATATTTTAAATTGAACTTATTTTAGATGAGCTGATGATGACCACTTATAAGGAACAGTCAGGCTTTTACTCTAGGCTTTTATTTGCTATTTAAATGTTTGCTTTCTCTGTTGTTACTTTCAGCCACCGTATCTCCTTCTCCTTCCTTCCTTCCTTTCCTCTAATTCGAATATTCTGAGGATGTTTATTTGAGCTGGGGAAGCTGCTAACCAAACTTGTTAGAATTGTGGTTCATGATCATTCTACCCATCAGGCTAGTGGCTTTTTGGTCTTCTGAACTTCTGGCTTCAAGGTGCCCAATTATTTGAGTGTCTGTGGTTCTTAGGTCATGGGTTTTGAGAACTGGGAGCCCAGAAATGTAAACCACAGAGAAGACGGTGGGCCATTGGGTACACTGCAGCCTCTCAATTTTTAAATTGTAGAGATGGAACAAGAGCCCCAAGAAGTCTGTTAGGTATCAAAAGGCAGAACAGAAACAACTCAGAACCCTGGAAACCTGTGTTAAGTACTATTTCTCTCATCAGCCATGGGACCTGGGCCCAGTTATTTTACTTCCCTGATCTATTTCTTTAACTCTAAATAAGAAAGATGGACTAGGTGGCTTATAAAACTAAGTTTAAACAGAAATTCATATAGGATAATATGACAATTATGTGTGTACCTATCACCCCCCTCTAATAACTCCTATTATTTTACCATATTTGCTTTATTATATGTTTTTAAGTTACCTTTAAAGCCTCTTCTGAACCTTTCCCTAATCCTATTTTCTTCATCCCCAGAAATCATCATTTATCTCACTCTTGAGGTTTATCATACCCATGTATATTTATTATACCATGACTACACCTGCCCATGAACAATGTATGCATCATTTTCCTTATTTTTACACTTGAAATGGATGGTATGACTAGTCTTAGGCTTCTTCAATTTCCTTTTTAAAAATGTAGTCACATATTTTGAGGTTAGTCCATTTTGATGCCTGTGGCTCTGGTTTGTTCTATATAGTATCCCATTAAATGACTATACTACTATTGCCATTCTTCTAGTGAAGAATCTAAAGATGTTCAACATGGAGAAATTTTAAGGAGTCTTCCAATTTGAGCCGTCTAGAATTTGGCACAAAAGTGTGGTTTTTCTGAAGAAGTTTTGTAACAACAAATTTGGTATTTCCCGTTGTTCTCAGGTGTCCACTTTTGCAAATCATACCTCGTGGATGTGAGTGAGGCAACCAGAAGTCTGACCTTGGACCAGTGGGGTCATCCTTATCTTTGGTGAGCACTGGAGTGGCCATATCATCCTGTGGGTAAAAGCACAGACTTTGGAACCAGTTAGACACTATTTTGCATCTTAACTTTGCCATCTATGAGTTTAAGATCTTGGGCAAATTGTGTAATCTCTCTGATCCTGAATTTCCTTATCTAGAAAATAGGGAAAACAATTTCTACCACATATGGTCATGAAGATTCAAAAAGATAATGCATGTGAAGTACTGGGAGGCATGACTGCAACCTAGCAAATGCTGATAAAGTGATAAGGTAGATAAGTACATACACATATACACATATACATATACATATACATATACATATACATATACATATACATATATATATATTATAGAAAGAGAGAGAGAGGGAGAAGAGAGGGAGAGGGAGGGAGGGAGAGAGAGAGAGAGAGAGAGAAAGAGAGAACACGTCCATGCACTCTGCCAGGACCTATGCTCATATTTTCTGCACACACTTTCTCTCAGCATAATGCCTAGCACAGTTTATACTTACTAAATAATTGCTAAAAAAAACAATGTTTCTCACAAAATTAAACATCCTCTTACTACATGTGATCCAGCAATTGTACTACTTAGTATTTATGCAAAGGTGTTGAAAACCTATGTTCACACCAAAACTTGCACACAGATGTTTTTATCAGTTGTACTCATCATTGCCAAAACTTGATATCAACCAAGATGAATGGATAAACTTCATACATCCAGACAGTGGAATATTATTTAGGGCTAAAAAGAAATGTGCTATCAAAGCATGATAAGACTTGGAAGAACCTTAAATGTGTATTACCAAGTGAAAGAAGTGAACCTTACACACTCCATGTTCCCACCTCTGTGACATTCTGGAAAACCTATGGAGACAGTAAAAAGGTCAGCGGTTGCCAGGGGTAGAAGAAGGAGGTAGAGATGAACAGAGGATTCTGGGGGCAGTGAAAACATGATGTATGATTCTGTAACGAGGCATACATGTCAGCGTACATTTCTTCAAACTCATAGAATGTACAACACCAAGAGTGAACCCTGACGTAAACTAGGGACTTTGGGTGAGCATGATGTGTTGATGCAGGTTTATCAAATGTACCCTTGTGGTTGCTGATGAGGGAGGCTATGCATGTATGGAACCAGGAGGTACATGGATAAGCTCTTCCCTTCAATTTTGCTACCAACCTTAACCTCCTCTAACAATGTAGTTTAATTAAAAAAAAAGAAAAAGAAAAAGCAAGTATGTAAATATATGTTAGGCTATTGGAAAATGCCTTTACCGGTGGGATCAAAGGAAGTTTAGTCTATGAAACAACACAGGCCTTTTGCAGCCTTTCTTATTAGTAAAGAGTGACTCAGAGAAGTTGAGAGGATTTTTCCTGAAGATCGACTGTTCTGTCACAGGAGCCAGTCACTTCTTTCAGTCCCCCAGACAACCTTGTTGAAGTTTCAGGCCAACCACTGTCCCAGAAGCAGCCTACGGCTCAGAGATTACCTGCGATTTCCTATTTGTCACTGTCGCGGTTCCCGGCCCTAATTGCTCCGTCCTGTGTGCGATCAGAGTTCTTTCTCTAGACAGCCTGACTTCGTAAGTGGACGTCCACGTTTACACTAGGGCAGCAGGCACTTCCTGGCTGGCTTCTTCCAGACAAGGAGCCTCTGTTCGCCTGGGGACTGGGGAGGAAACAGCCTCTGACTGTCCCAGCTGGTGCGCGACAGACGAGCCCCAGCCCCGGGACAGCAGACTTTACACACATAGTTCTGAGCCGGGGAGGGGAAGCAAACCAGTAGGCTCTGATAGTGCCAGCCTTTTAAATAGCAGCCCTCGGCAGTAGCATTTGCCAGGCTGGTGTTTAAGAAAACAAAAATGCCGGTCTACCAGGAATTCCTTTTAAGTGGTTTGCAAAGGTGCGTCGTTTCTAAAGAAAGAGCTTTTTTGACAGGAGCGCCTGCTAAATAATGGTGGAGGATTGTTATGGTTCTGTTTTACTTTGGAGATTGTGTTTATATCCTGCTTCAAGCCTTTAAAAATACTGTATACACATTTAAGATGGTACTAGTTTACTTGGCTCCTATTTAAAAAAAAAAAAAAAGAGGAGGAAGATGAAGAAAACGGGTGATTCTGCTTGACTTAGAGCAGTGGTTCTCAACCTGTGGGTCGCGACCCCTTTGGGGGGTCGAACGACCCTTTCACAGGGGTCGAATAAGACCATCGGAAAATGCAGATATTTACATCACGATGCATAACAGTAGCAAAATTTCATGGTTGGGGGTCACCACCACATGAGGAACTGTGTGCAAGGGTCGCGGCCTTAGGAAGGTTGAGAACCACTGACTTAGAGGCTAGTAAGTTGAGGAGGGTGGGTTCGTGGTCTTGGTTTGCTCATTTCCAATGGATTCAAATCCCTGCTTTGAACTGGCTTCAGCAGGCCTGCCGTGGGGGTCAAGTTGGGGCCTTTGGTGAGGGGCTATGCAAAGTGGGGGGAGGGCCGGCAGGTGGAGGAATGAATGACAGGTATTCTAGTATAGATTGTAGTTGCTATTGTCTCACACGCAGGCTTGCACAACCACAGGGTTTTCTTCTGTCGGAGGAAGCTGGATAAAGAGAGAGGGCTCTGGGGACAGGGCAGAGGGAGGGGACAGGAGGAGAGGCGAGGGGGCTCCCAGCCCCCACCCCACTGAGCCACCGCCTTCCTGCTGACCCGGAGAGAGACTATAAATGGCGTGCTTGGCCTGTCCAGCACACTAACTCACTGGCAGGGGCCTGCTGGAGCTGAGGCCATTTTCTAAGCAACTCACTAATCAGAAGTGACTGAGGCTCTGAGGAGAATGCAGTGTCGCCTGAGTTCCGCCCTCCATGCTAATGAAGAAGGCAGTGAGGTGGATAATTAAGGGCAGTGATGTGCATAATTCCACACAGATAACCCAAAGGTAATGAAATGCATTATGAGTTTGGGGGACAGCCGGTTCCCTTTACCAGCCAAGGCTGTTTTATGATAAAATGAACCTACCTTTTCCAAGCACAGACCAGCTGACGCTGGGAAGAGCTGGCCTGGCGGTTGTAGGAGGAGCCGCCCTGGATTAAGAATCCATGCAGCAATTTTAAAACTTATAGGCAGATACATACCCACACAGCGAGACACTTACGATAGGATTTTAAGTGAAAAAACAAAGCAGCACGCAAAGTGAATGTGTTGGCCAAACAAGCAACACTAATACCAAACAAAATTTTATATGTGTAGAAGACTGGAAGGAAATACCTCAGAATACGAGGTTATCTGAGTAGTGGGACTGTAGGTGATTTCTTTTGTTCTTCCTGTTGTTATTGTCTAAATTTTCTTATGTTAATTTGGATTATCTTCATAATGAAAAAAGTGAAAAGACACACACACACAAATGGCGTGGCGAACTCTTCCCTAGAATCTACTGGAGAACTGACTGTGATGCTAACTTCTAACTAAAGTGGATGGGCCTGGAGTCCAGGCAGCCGATGTTTCTTTAAGCGATGTCAGCGGGCCCAGCAGCCCTCTTAGGGTTAGGAATATTTCCTGTGTAAATTCAGACTATATGTGAGTCTCTCTGGCCCTGCTTCTCAGACGGCTTAAGAGATGTGTTCAGAGGCAGAAGCTTTTTGGCTTATGTGTTCTCCTTAGGGTATAACCAACTTCTACCATTTTTTTGGTAGCTCCCCCAAACTCCTCCTAATAATGTTTCTCCCCCCAAGTCTTGCAGTGTTTGAACTATTTGAGAAAACAACACTAACACTATCAAATTAAAGAGATTCCTCACTTCACTAAGTCATGGGGATGGCCAGCCTGTGGGTTTTATAGCTGATATCGGGGAGGAAATGACTGATGACTTCTCACTCTTACTATTGAGACTAATATGGAAGACCTTTGGTCAAGGTTTTAAATTCATGAAGATGATCTGCCACCCTACAATAGAATCCATATTTTTTATTTTCAACAAATGTTTGGGTGTTAAAACAAAATCCTCAGGAACTCTTTGAATTTTCATTCTTACAATCTTGCTTTGGGCACTGGACCTGTCAGATGTTGATGCTGCAGTTGGCCATGGCCTTGTTTAGGGTTGGGTGGGTGTTCAATTGTGCATCGCTGGAAGGTTAAGTTCCCTTCTGTGGTACCGAGTTGAGCCTTTTGCAGCCCTTATTACAGTCTTACATCATCTGGATTTTCAAGTCTTGCCCTAATGGCTTAACATACATATTTGTGCTCAGAGAATGAAATGAAATGTGTGTGAAGGGAGCAGGACAGTGCTCAACAGCTGGATTCTGCATTGGACCCATCCAGCAGGTGCAGGCAGTTCCAATGCTCACTCAAGGGAAACCAGAGGCTGCCTGCAGTGCCCACGGCCCCCCAAGCACTTCCTTATGAAGTACCTCATAAACTTCATTTCCTTAGGAAGTCCTGTGACTGTACTGAGGGCTGTTTTTCTGGTTTTGTTTTTGAGGGATGATAGTTCAAAACCTTCTATGTCAGGGACAAGTATAAAATATGGATATGAAGAATATAAAATTAGAAACTGTCGTAAAAGGAAAATTCCAAAATAGAAACTTAAAGGACTTTAGTGCTTCTTTTTTTGAAACATGTGACCTGAACCCCTGTATTCAGTGGGAATTCTGTCTTTGGCGTCCTGTTACATTCCCAGGATGGATTGAGGAGAACTTAGAGTAAGCCTTCAGTTTTTCCAAATATGCCGTTTTTTTTTCCTACTAAAAGAAAACTGTATATTAGTTAAATGAACTAACTGATATTTGATTTTAAGAAATTGCTTTTAAATATTGAAACCTTTTATTCTAGTGTCCCCAGCACTGGCTGTGGAAGTAAAAAGTACAGTGGTACCTCGAGATACAAGTGCCCTAACATACGAGATTTTTGAGATACAAGCCGTCGAGAGAGCGATTTTTGCTTTGAAATACGAGCAACATTTGAGATAGGAGTCATCGCGCAGATCGGCCTGCTGCACACGACCCACCAGTTTACCGCGACTGGAGCGTCTCATAGTTTCCCACGCCTCAAGGTTACGGAACGAATTAAACTCGTATATCAAGGTACCACTGTATGTGCATTAACAAAGCTTCTATAAATTAGACAAATTGCCACTTTCAAAAAAGCCAAAATGAAATGTTCTGCATTTACCTAAGATATACCTGAGGGACATATATTTGCACAGGGTCACAGTTTGTCAGAATATTAGTAACAAATAAAAAAGCTTGTCTGTGGCAGACTGAGCAAAGATTTCAGTTTTGGGTATCCTATGAGCTCAAGATTGTAAACTACTCTTACTCCACAAAAGCTCTAATAACAGAGAGAGTTTGTGTAGGAACTCTTGTGCTTCTGGTTGTACATCTTCTACTTTTATACATGAAGTCAATACAGACATTTGTATTTACAAAAAACTGCACAAAAGTGAATTCAGCAGTCAAAGCACAGCCACGCTTCTTCCAAATCTCTGATAGCAGAAGGTATTCCAACACTACAGGACTGAGTAAGAACACTAGATTCAGTGGCAGCTGTTGGTACTAGAGTCACATACATCACACCAGGATGGGCACATATGGCCAAGGAAAATTCTGTCAAAGAGTTTGTTGCCATCTTTAACCCACCACTATCAGTCAGCCAGGTGATCTTGAGGGGCAAAAGAACCAAATTAAAGGCTGAAGGAGCTAAGTAGAAGGATGACTTTTGCTTCCCACTGTGCTCAGCTTTAGGGTATGTAATTGTTGCTTCAGTAATTGGAGAGGGAGATGAAAACATATTAAAGTATAGATAGATAACGGTACAGCCATGTCTGCACTCCAAGGCCCAATCCCTTTGGCTACTACAGATTGGACAGAGAGGGCACTGGACCCAAGGTCAGTCATTCTATAGGCTGCTTAATAGCTTGTGAAGTTATACCCATCTCTGCCTGTCTGAAATAATGGTGGCTCCCTTTCCCTGTCACTCTCAGTGAGCTGAAACTTATGATGTGCTTGGACAGTCAGTTAGCAGTAGTAGAGACCCAGTTACAGGGTAGCTGAGTCACGAAGGGGTGATAGCTTTTGTTTTCTGGCTCCCCCCTCCCCCTATCTTCTGGAAACAGACCCCAACCTTCTGGCCCTAGTTACCCAAGCCTGGTCAGAAGCTTTCCACAGCTTTCTCTGTTATGCCAAAGCCAAATAACTGGTAGAAAATATATTGGAAAAAAATACCCAAACTGCACTAAAAATCAAGTATAGTCAGATTAGATTTTTTTGAAAATCCCATTTATATATATATTTAGAGAGGAAGAGAGAGAGAAGCATCAATAATGAGAGTCATTGGTCATTGATCAGTTGCCTCCTACACCCCCTTTCCCCTGGGGATTGAGCCTGCAATGCAGGCATGTGCCATGACCTGGAATCAAACTATGACCTCCTGGTTCATAAGTCAATGCTCAACTACTGAGCCATGCCGGCCCAGCTAGTTATGCTTTTTATAAGAAACATCTTAAAGCAAAATAACCAAAAAATTGAAAATACAGAGATTAATAAAACTTACTAAGCAAATACTAACAGAAAGAGACACTAGCAAGATTAATATTAGAAAAATAGTCAAGTTGGAAAAGATATTATCAGATAATGAACAATTCAGGTGTTAAAGAAGGCCTTTTGTGTTGACAAAACTAACAGTTCCCTAAAAATAGATGGCAACAGGAGCGCGTATGCACCCGATGATGTAGCTCTGACAAGTGGACAGGCTGAGGACATACTAGTATGTTGTAGCCTTGTCTCTGGTTACAGAACATGAATGAAAACAAAATTGAAAATAACCTAAAAATCCATTAACTGGTGATTGCTAAATAAGCCTTGGAATATTAACTCTTTTAAATACTTTATAACAGTTACAAAGAATAAGGTTAAGCTATATATTAATGCAGCTAACTCTCTAAAATGTATTGACTTAAAAAGTGACTGCAGAAAGATGTGTACAACAATATATAACCACTTATATTAACACACACAAAATTACTCACTATATTTTCTTTGGATATAGAAGTTTTTATACAAATAAATCAGAAAAAAATCAGGAAATGATACATACAAGAGATATAATCATGGTTATCTCTGGGAAGGAAAAAAGAAGTGGAGGTATTTAATCAGAAAAAGACCTTATCTGAAATGTTTCCATTTTTTATATAAGGAAAATTACATTTTTGTTATTCATATTATTACATTAAAAAAAAAGATTCCACAATTTCAGAAAGTTGTAAAAGCCTTGTCTAATTGCTTCTCGGCCTTTTGGCTAAGATCAAATGTAAAAACCCTGTCCATTTGATGTTCAAGTTGGATGCCTTTGCATGCAAACACCAGAAAACCAAATCTGAACAATGAGGCTGGAACAGCAAGGGAGTTTATTAGCCCCTATAACAGAATGCCCAGCAGAGTAGGGTATTGATTGATTAAAAAATTCAACCATGTCATTGAAGACCTGGGTTCTTTCTATTTCTTTGCTTCAATGAATTTTGAAGACATTTACTTAAAATTCTCTTTGTATCCTTGGAGTTTGTTTAATCCTCAGGCTCAGAAGTTGGAAGCAAACAATATCCAGAACAAAATAATAATAAGCAACAGTTATACAGTGCCGACTGTGTGCCAGCATTTTACATTAACTCAATTTTTTGTTTTTATAACTCCTTTTGTAGATGAAAATTTTAAGGCACTGAAAGGCTAGGTAATTTGTTGACTGTTAGGTAATTAGTATGTGGTAGATTCAAATCCAGCCAGTGTGGCTCAATAATATGTGCACTTAAATGCTGAATTCTACTTTATATTTGTTTTTCCTTATGTCTTTTTTCCTTCCTTTCTTGTCTTTTCTTGTAGTTTTCTCTAAGGATTAAGGAATCTTTCCTCAGAACTTTCCCAGCAGACAACTCTTCACATCTCATTGGCATATGCCCACTCCTGAGCCAATTATATTTCCTTAGCTCAAACAGGCCGCCCCTGGAGGTGAGTGGGGTCAGCTTCCCCCAGGGATATTGCTGCATGGGAAAGTGTGGACACATGAATCAGACCCTGATTCTCTTTGGAAGGAAAGGGGGATGTACAAAGGTTGGTGCTGAGAAGATAACCAGCAGTCTCCAGTTAAAGCAATTTCTATTCATCTTTTGTAGCTCAATAATTCACTCATTTGAATGCCTATTATGTTGGGCACACAAGTGAAAATTCCTAGGATGCATATATGGTTCAAATATTTTTTATTTTTTATTGAATTTACTAGAGGTCCCGTGCATGGATTTGTGCATCAGTGGGGTCCCTCATCCTGGCCTGTACCCTCTCACAATGTGGGACCCCTTGGGGGATGTTGGCCTTCCAGTTTTGGCCTGATCCCCACAGGCCAAGGGATCAGGCCAAAACTAACAGTCCGACATCCCCCAAGGGATGGAGTAGTGCGCAAAGCAGCAGGCAGGGGGAGGAGCCCAAGCCCGGGCTGGGTGCCACACTGCTCCTGCTCATGCAGCCCTGCTGTGCCTGTTGCCTCCATGGCTCAGTAGCACTGCCAACAGAGGCAGGAGAGACCAGAGCGACACCCACCACCATAGCTGCGTTCGCCAGCTGTGAGCCCAGCATCTGGTGCCAGTCTGTCAGCTGAGCAGCACTCCCATTGTGGGAGCACACTGACCCACAGGGGCAGCTCCTGCATTGAGTGTCTGCCCCCTGGTGGTCAGTGCATGTCATAGCTACCGACTAGTCGTCCAGTCAACGGTTGGCTTAGACTTTTATATATATAGATTGGGCTGACATTGGCTAATAAAATAATATTGGTTTCAAGTGTACAATTCTATAGTACATCATCGACTAGTATATATTGCATTGCATGTTTATCTCTTATGGGTCAAATCCTGAGGAGAATAGTCTGGGCTAGAGATACAGATGTGGGTTGGAAGTAGAGATCTGAGCATTGGCAATACATAGAAAATAATTATTTTAAGCCATGGGGATGGAGAGGATTCCCACAGAAGAGAGTATAGAGGTTTGAAAGAAGATGGTCTACAGAAGATTTAATCTTTTCACTTTCCATATAATTAGTTTAAAAGTTTCCATATGATTTTTAAAAAGCTATAATTGTACTTAGCACATGTAACTGTTATTAATAAAATAGCCGTCATCTCTTTATGTATTCATTCATTTGTTTATTTATTCAATTCATTTTAAACATCATGAAGAATCTTGTTCTTCACCAGTCCAAGATACTGAATGGCCCAAAAATCAAACCTTTGTAAGAACAACCTAAAATTGTGCCTGGTTAAATACAAGGAGTGAAGTAATCTTGCCCCAGTGATGGGGACAGAGCTATGTTCTAGTACATGTAGTCTACCGACTTTGCTTTCTTTACATGTATCTTGTACTCAGCAATCTGAAGAGAAAACTTCTTAGTGTGTGTTAGTTGGGCTAATCTACCAAACTCCATAGCTCAGTGGCTTAATCCAATATAAGTTTATTTCTTGTTTGCATCATAGTTTCTTTCATCAAGCAGCTCCATTATGCCCTGGTGTCCTGAAGTTTCCACTGGATCCTCATCATTTGACTAACAGATGAGAGAAGAGAGAAAGGGCAGGGAGAATTGCATGGAAGGCCTTATGGACCAAGACTTGGGGTGCTAAAGATGCTTTTGGCCCACATTTGATTGATCAGAACTCAATCTCCTGTTCACAGTTAAGTGCAAGGAAGGCTGGAAATTATAGTCTAGCTGTGTGTCTAGAAAGAACGGGAAAATAGATTGGTGGGCTTTTGTTTTGTTCTGTTTTCAAATACAAGCAAAAGTTTATTTACAAAGTCACAGAGATAGAAGAAGTGAACTATGGAAGAAGTGAGCCAGCTAGGCTGCCTGGGCTCAGGTTTGATGGACACCTGGCTAGACTCTGACATACAATGGATTGAGTGAAACATTTCCATTACATTAAAATGTATTTAATATATTTACTATTTCACTCCAAAATCTTGTTCCCATTTATAAGAGATTTCTCATGCTATCTCTTTCTCACTGAATACAGCTTGGGCATTATTAGTATTTTATGTCTCTAGTTATTCAGAATTATCCCAGTTTTGTTCTTATTATTTTCAGTTATTCCTTTCTTTCTTCCAAGTTCTCGGTCTTCTATCTTACAGACTTGCATCTGAGTCAGAATCCATTTGCTCTTTCTTCTGATGCTTCCAAGGAATTTCTTCTGTGTTTCTTAGAGTTTTCATATATGGATCAGCTACTTTTGTGCATCTTAAAAAACTTTTAAACTTTGCAATAAGTGGACAGACATTAAAAAAAACACATAAATTTATTTGATGAATTAAATAAGACCTTACAAATGCATACAACTCTCAGAAACACTTTAATGTGCTGTTTTAAGTTCAAAGCAGGTATTGTAACATGAGTTGTAAAAATCATAAGCTCAATTTTCAAAAGATTTAGTAAGTAAATGCTCAGAAACACAATAATTCTTGAGAAAGAATCATTATGTGCCTTTCAACGGTCACTGCTAACATTTAAACATTAACCAACATGGTTTTCATGTGATCCTGGCACAATTAAGTAACAACCACACCCAACCGAACCTTGGGGGAGTCTCCTTGAACATTCTGGATATATAGATATTATTCTTTCCATTGTTTTCATTACCATCAGGATCAACCAGGTGCTTAGAGACACAGTAAGCCACAGCTGTTGCAATTAATTGTCCCCGCATCGCCTCAAGAGACAAGCCCTGGCAGTGGTGGCCGGCTTAGGCCTCAGGAGTGACAGGTCCTAACAAGGATGCCTTGGCAGGAGTGCTCTTAGGGTCCCTCCCCGAAGACAATCAGTAGCTTGATTAGGTGAGGCTGCAGCCAAGCCTGCCCTAGAGCAGGGCTGGGACGGGGGCTGGGGCAGGGCTGGGGCAGGGCTGGCACTGGGCTGGGTTGGGTGCTGGCAGGCTGGGTGGTGCAGGGCTTTCATTGGCTTGGCTGCACCCCACTCAATTACACTATCGAGGTGACTCGACTTCAAGTGAAGTGAAGCAGTCTGGGAAATGTGAGCGAGGCAGCTGATAATTAGCTGCCATGTTACAAGAGTGGGTCTTAGGGTCATCAATTAGCATTTTACAGGCCCAGGTGGCAGGCTCCCTATCAGCGCAGGCAGTGCGTGGAGGCCGCCGCTTTTCCTTGCAGACCAAGTGCTGTCAAGTTTGATTTTGCTGGAAATCGTGACCTAGTATGCCTGAAATTTGATCAACATTTTACTGTTCACACCATGCCATACAAGTGTAATATCTTGGCTTTAAAAAAAAATTGTTTAAATGACCTGGTTTATGGCCTGCTCTGAAGCCAGAACGAGACACTTAAGTGCTGTATGAAAAGAATTCTAAGCAGGATTCAATCGAATCCAGCCATTTGATTATCTGCTGGATCTAAGTACATCTTCCTCGTAGCGTTCTTCCCTCAGTGGGGTAACTGATGAGTAATGTTACGAGGGTGTTTATAGAAAACAAGGTTTGGGGTGATCCCATGCCAAACAAATTCCAAAGGGAAAAAGGAGAGTTGATCATTTTATGACCTGCCTCTTGGTAAAAGTAAATTTTGTTTTAATGTAGCCAAGGACCTGGGGCAAAGTAGGAAATATGGGGAATCAGATGGAGATGTTAGCAAGCAGTTTATCACTGTATGCCAGGCCCTGGGGGTGGGGAGCGTGCGGGCAGGGAGTACCCTCTTGAATGGGGAGGCTGTTCTTAAACAGGGTGTTTTGGGGTTGTTTTTTTTTTTTGGTGCCATTTCTTTCTGAATGAAATCTCTCTGCTCTGATGTAGTCGTTCACTCCCATTAAACAGGTCACTGCTAAAAATGAGTAAAAATAAAAATCACTCTAGGTTGAAAAGGGAGAGAGGAATAGGAAAATTAGGATTGTTCGTATGGAACTTCAGCTATTCCCAATGATTTCTGTGCCAACTTAGAAAGTATCTTTAAGCAAAACACTATGAACATGAACCTAAGTCAAGAATGGCCATGCTCTAGCTGATTTGGCTCAGTGGATAGAGCATTGGCCTGCTGAATGAAGGATCCTGGGTTCGATTCCTGTCAAGGACACGTATCTTGTACCTTGGTTGCAAGCTCTATAACACCCCTACCTCCTGTGTTGGGGTGTGTTCGGGAGGCAACCAATTGATGTATCTCTCTCATGTTGATGTTTCTCTCTCTGTCTCTCTCTCTCCCTTCCACTCTGTCTAAAAATCAATAGAAAGATACCCTTTGGTGAGGATTAACAACAAAAAAAGACTGGCCACAGGACCACACGTGTGGCGTTTAAGGTGCCCAGTTACATGATGCAACCTGGTAGAACAACAGGCAGAGAAGGAGGAGATGCACGAAAGGCTCAGTGATTGAGTGGGACCTGGAGTAGGTTGGGTTGAGCTGAGCAAAGAGATGTTCTGACTTTGTCCCTTTTGGGAACATCGGGGTGGAGTTGGGTGGGGGATGGGTGTCATGAATCAGGATTTGGCCGGGCAGGCTCTGAGTCACTTATTTTCTGTAGATAGGGCCCTGGGTGCTCCCGGGACAGGGCAGCGACATCACCCGAATGTCCCAGTGTCAGCATCCGGGTGCTCACTGGTTGCTTTTTCCCTGAACACCAATTAGATGTTCCCTGGGATGTTCTGTGACTCTTTGAGACCTCTTCTGAGTTAGCGTCATCCAGGTAGTAGTTAGCAGGTCAGGTGTTATAAGAAACTGGCTACATTTATGTCTGAAAAGCTTCACAGCGCCTTCTAAAACGTTCTCACCAAATCACTCGAGATTGTATCAGCGCGAAGTATGTCATCCCCATGAATATCCTTGGAGTCTCACCGTGAATAATGTGATTAGTAAGCACAATGCGAGGCCTCCTGGCACACGGGGAGCTTCCTCAGCCTGAGTCCTCAGCTAGCTTCCTGGGAGGGACTGGCACCAGCAACCTCCAAGACGGCCTGGGTCTTGCCCAAGAGTGTTCACTGGCCAGAAAGATGAGTCTGGGAGCACGGCGAACCTTAAGTCCTCCTGTGAGGGAGAAGTTAAAATATTATTTTGCATAGATCTTTTTCTTTCTCCGTAATGGACTAAGGTAGATTTATCCCTTGCGAGAAAACCTCAGGAGTGACTGAATCTGTGTTTCTGGCTAGCCTGTGCGTCTCTCCCTCCAGCCACAGAGGAGGAGGAGGTTGGCGGTGGTGGTATGGGGGAGGCTCATAGTAGCTGCCATTTGTTCTCGGACCTCCAAGCCATCTTGGTGCAAGAGAAGTCACCCCTCTACCCCCTGTAGAATCTGTGTCCAAACAGACTTTACAAGCAAACTAAGATTAAACACTCCAACCTCTTTCCAACTCTCCAGAACAGAAAGAAAATGTCAACTGTAAAGATGAGCACATAAATGGGGGCCAGATCCTAGATGCTAACACAGCACCATCTGGACAGAGCTCAGCTCACTTGGCCCCCGGTACAGAGCCTTTCCCCAGAGCCTCACCCAACCCCATTCCTTCCTTCTTCCCGTCCTCTTTGCCTACTTCTATCCTTTCTCTCCCTTTCACTCCCTTCCTTATTCCCTGCCTCCACCTTCCCCTCATTCCATCAATTCATTCACCAAATATTTATTAAATTCTTGCTTTGTGTTGGTCTGTGCTAGGTGCTGGGGATACAGTGGCAAACATGGCAGACACACAGTCCCTTTTCTGATGGAGCCACAGTGCAGATGGCATTGAACAATTATTACAAGGGTTACGTGTGTAATGACAGGTAACCCCCTGACACTGGCATGGGATGCAGCAAGCGGATTCAACCAGGCTGAGGGATCGTGGACAAGGCACGCATTTTCTTATTGCCCTCTCCTCTACATTGTGAGGATTAGAGATAATGTATGTAAAGTGTACAGCACCGTGCTTGGTGCATGATGACACTGTGACCGCTCCAACCAGCTCTGGGATTCTTCTCAGGGAACTGTCATCAGGGACAGTTTCAAGCTCTATTGGTGGTCATTTCTTTAGTATTCTGTCTTAACTTTACTTGTACTAGTTATCTTTTCACCCTGGTTGTATCTTTCTGCTTATTTGAGACTGGGGTTCCCTGTAGGGTAGGTGCTGAAATTACCCTCTTTGAAACTCCAGAGCACCTACAACAATGCCCAGCACATATAATAACTGCTCAATAAATGTTGCTGGACCGAAATGAGTTAAATAATGAACATGAATTCCAGGAAGAGGATACTAGTTAGAGAATGAGAAAGTTTTATGGGGAGGAATTGGAACCTCCCCAGCTGTTCTGATATTATCTTTATGACCTTTTGGGAGAATAAAAACCAACACACGCACACACTCTTTCTCTATCTTTCCCCCTGGTGTCAGGCAGAGAGGATTAATAAAAGAAAGAATATTTAGTTGGGCTTTTACTCCAAGGGATCCTTCTTAATTAAGTGGTGAGGCATTAATTAAAAATCTAGTTAATCATAATAAATTGTTGGTGCTGTGCTCAGCAGTAAGGTGCAAGAGTTCTGAGAACATAAAGCTACAGAAGCTCTGAGCTGCATGTGATAGAATATCCTCAACCCCAAACAGGTGGTGAATCTCTAAATGGGAATCCTCCTGGTGGGCCAGATTGGGATTACCCACTACAGGGTAATACACAGAGATGAACATTACCATGGAGCTAAGGAAGCTTACAGTTTGGGCTGCTCACTTGCTGAGGCTCTTTTAAGGTCATGGTAGGGGACTTCAGAGTATGTTTGAAATATGTAATAGTATATTGGCTATATATTTATTATTATACTAGAAGCCTGGTGCACAAAATTCGTGCATGGGATGTGTGTGTCCCTCAGCTCAGCCTGCACCCTCTCCAATCTGGGACATCCTATCTCACAATCCAGGACTGTTGGCCCCCAACCACTCACTTGCCTGCCTGCCTGATTGACCCTAACCGCTTCTGCCTGCCGACCTGATTACCCTCTAACCACTCCCCTGCCATCCTGATACACACCTAACTGCTCCATTGCTGGCCTGATTGCCCCTAACTGTCCTCCCCTGCAGGCCTGGTTGCCCCCAAGTGCTCTTTCCTAATGGATCGGTAACCCCTAACTGCCCTTCTTTGCCAGCCTGGTCACCCCTAACTGCCCTCCCCTGTAGGCCTGGTCCCCCCCAACTGCCCTCCCCTGCAGGCCTGGGTCTCCTCTAACTGCCCTCCCCTGCAGGCCAGGTTCCCCCCAACTTCCCTCCCCTGCTGACCTGATCACTCCCCAACTGCCCTCCCCCTGCAGGCCTGGTACCCCTCCCTCTCCCCCCGCCCCATGGCCCTCTCCTGCAAGCCTGGATCCCCCAAACTGCCCTCCCCTGCAGGTCTGGTTACCCCTAATTTCCCGCCCCTGCTGGCCTGGTCCCCCCCACACACAATTGTCCTCCCCTGCAGGCCTGGTCCCTCCCAATTGCCTTCCCCTGAAAAACTGGGTTCCCCCCAACTGCCCTTTTCTGCCGGCCTGGTCACCCCTAACTCCCCTCCCCTGCTAGCCTGATTGCCCACAACTGTCTCCTCTGCCAGCCATCTTGTAGTGGCCATCTTGTGGTGGCCATCTTGTTTCCACATGAGGGCAGCCATCTTTGACCACACGGGGGGCAGCAATATTGTGTCTTGAAGTGATGGTCAATTTGCATATTATTCTTTTATTAGATAGGATATTATATATAATATATATTTTAAATATTTTTATTGATTTTAGAGAGGAAGGGAGAGGGAGAGAGAGATAAAAACATCAATCAGGAGAGAATTATTGATCTGCTGCTTCCTGCATGCCCCATACGGGGGATCAAGCCCACAACCAGGGCATGTGCCCTAACTGAGAATTGAACCATGATTTCCTGGTTCATAGGTCAATTCTCAACCACTGAGCTATTCTGGCTGGGCATATAAAAGTATTTATAGTATATTTTTTCTTATATAATAACTATTCTATATGTTATACGTTATATATAATCTATAATAATAAAAGCATAATATGCAAATTGACCAAATGGCTGAACAGCAGAACAAATGTCCAGATGACCACACTATGACATGTACTGGTACCAGGCCAGCCAAGGCAGGTGTGATGTGATTGGTCAGGAAGCCCATCATTGCCCCATGATTGCCCTTTAGAGAGAGACTTCTAATATATATATATATATATATATATATATATATATATATATATTGTATCCTTCCAAAATGTATAGATACTTTGAATAATTACTAATTTCAATGGGTTAAATCTGAAAAGAAAGAAATTTCAATTGAGCTATCAGAAAAAAGTGTGTATACATTTATGTACTTTTTTTTTTCTGGAAAGAAAAACTCCACTCACAAGGTGAGAACTCTGAAATGGATGTGACAGAGAATGGATTCTGTGTACTCTGGGGAGGAAATACAACTTATAAGCAAAACTGTTATGTAGAATAATCTTGGCTCTGTTTTCACTGTCTCTTGTTTGAGTCCATGTTGTGAGGCAGGTGCAGTAAGACAGACTAGAGGCAATCTCCACAGGGGTGGAGGGTACAGGAGATGTGTGGTTCTGGTACCAACCTGGGGGTCAGAAGAAAGTCAGTTCAGAACAGCGTCTCAGGCTCTCTACATTTGAGGGTCAGCAGGCTTACAACTCACCAGAGAGGAGGACAGAGAAGGGCAGGTGGACCAAGTGAAAAGTGTCCCCAGGGGATCTTTTGTACTAACAGAATTGAGATTTGAAGATTTGGGATCCAGGCCAGATCTCCATATCATGATTTCTTCTTATGCATAAAGGCCAGAATCAGAGATTGGAAGAATGAACTGGGAGAAAGTTGTTTGTTTGTTTTAAATAGGATTCTTGGTAACAGGATAGCACCCACTGCCTTGAGATTCATCTGAACTAGAGTTTGACAATAGTCTAGGTTTTGAACCCACAGAGGAAAGAACTCCTCTGGGGTCATTATCAGCCGTCACAGGAACAGGAGCAGGAGTAGGATTAACCTTGGGCACAGATGGGGAAGTGAAGACCAGTCCAGGAAGTATGGCTATGCTGAAATCACCAGGTAAAGGCCAGCCTCAGAAATAGGCTGGGGAGAGGGCTCCTTGCACCCAGAGGCAGAAGTCAGAAAGTTCATTGTTGGTGGATGGCAGCAGGGAGTGGTGTTGGATCAGAACCAGATGCCTGTCTGTAGTTTCCACCTACACAGCCACCTGAGCCAGGTGCAGCCACTTCCCTGCCTGTACCTGCGAGACCTCGGCTGGCTGGGCCCGGGGTTGGGACATGGAAGGAGCTTCCAGTGCAGGGCACACATTTGGCTCTGAATCACATCCTCCTTGCTATTTCCCCTTGTCTGTTATGCCTGGCCAGCATGACCAGCTCTTTGACCCCTTGCTGCTCAGACTCCTAGCCCCTGGTGTTAAAATTCCACCCCGCCCTACCCAATCCAAGCCTTACCTCGTTGTCCTGACTTTTCCAGTCCCACCTCTTGCACTCTTGTTGTGACCCTTCAATTCCAGCCTTGTACCTACATCAGGGACTATTGCCAATACCAGTGCTTCACTCAGGAGAAGGGGCGGGGTATCTAAGGTGAAAGAGAATGGGGTAAAAGCTGTGACTCAGGCCATGTTAAAAAGAGAACTGTCCTTTTCTTTATTCTCCAGGTGCGTCACTAACAGGTTAATTCAAACTCCAAGAAGACAAAGAGGTGAGGAACCTATGGAGAAGGCACATTGTGTCACTCTTGGCCCCTGAGCAAAGAATGAGAGCACCTGTCACAAAAGCTTGTCTTCCACACGGACGGACGTTCTGAAGACAGAGTTGTAACATCTAAGGACGGTCCATTCTCTTTCTCCAGTGTGGGGGATGTGTGCTCAATCCCGGCAAGGGTTAACCATTTCAGGAGATTATATCTATCAAGCTGGGGTTTACCTTTTAAAGAAGATGCTAGAGGGCATGTCCTAACTGTCACGTTGCATTGTGAATTTAGAGTTTGGGTGTGGAAGCTCTGCCTGCCTGCTTTCTAATCTACACAGGTGTGCCGAGAACTTCAAAGCCGGTTCTAGAAGGTTTTTGAGAATTAACCTCTGGGGGAAAAAAGGAAGAGCGCAATCCCACAGAACAGGTGCTGAGAGAAGTGAACTAAGTCCTCCTTGAGCAATTGCCTTTACATTAATTTTATAATTCTAGACCCCTTCTCTTGCACTCTTGCTCAAGAATAGGGACTTTCCCATCGTAAAGAATGATCTCAGATTCGATAACCTCTGTGCTTTTTTGAAAGTGACTTTCATAGGAAGTTTACCCAGGGAAATTTTGGCATTCTGAGCAGGGCCCAGGGCCGCTCTGTCCCTCCAACCTAGTTCTCTCTATGTTCTCAGACGCTGCTTCTTGCTCTTGCACTATCCGTCACCTATAATTTCAGAACCACGGAAATGTAAAATGCGGTCACTTCAGCATTTGCTTCTCATCTGTAGAAGCAATTAAATTAATGAACATAGTAGCATTTTTTTATGAGATGATGGTGCTGCCTAATTGACCGATGTTCAAGAAAGCATGCACTTGGAGTTTTACCTTATCAGTAATATTGAGGCTTGATTGTCGTTACCACGTGGGGAAAAATGCCTTCTTCTAAATGTCAATATTTGGGTCCCACTAAAAGCTGAGCTTTAGCCTAAAGCACATTTTGCTTCTTGCTATTTTCAACGATTTGTGGCCAATCAGGAAAACGAAGTCTTAAAACCCCAAGAAAACCACCAGAAATCAAACTAAGCATTTAGTATGTTTTACAGTAATTATTTCCAAAATGAAATGTTTGTTTCCCCCCAATTGGTTTGCTTTCTTCATTTATTGGCATTTTGGGAATTTCCAGATTAAATTGCCCGTTCAGTGGAGGGTAAAATGACTGAAATTAGAGTTTGGAAAGTACTGTTCAGTTCAATCAATCTTACTCTTCCTCAGAAAAAGGGAAAGATAATAGTTTTTCTCATTTTACAATGGTTTGTTACCCCCCCACAGGAAAGATGATTTCTACTAGACTGTTTCAAAATTATAATACGCAGGACTTTAAACTGTTAAAACTTCTAACTTAACTTTCTGGTTAAAGTATCTATCAACTTTAGTCATTCATTTTCAGGAAACAACACAAATTCAGTTTATTTACCCATTTGTCATGTTACCTGCTAACTTGCCACATAACTGAGCCATAGACACTTTATTATTTTCGCCTACTCCCTCTTGTAATTTTTACTTATTCTTTTGTTTTACACTTATTGATTTATTTTTTTTAGAGAGAGATAAGAAGGTGGGAGGAGAGCTAGAGCTAGAAACAGAGATAGAGATAGAGATAGAGATAGAGATAGAGATAGAGATAGAGAGATAGAGAGAGAGAGAGAGAGAGAGAGAGAGAGATCAATTTGTTGTTCCTTAGTTGTTTCTTATATGTGCCCTGACTGGAGATCAAACCCACAACCACAGTGTAGCGGGATGATGCTGTAACCGACTGAGCTACCTGGCCAGGTCTTCTTAATTCCTTTAAAATTGGGGACTGTAGTTTTTCCTTGTTTCTCATGGCAGTGACTCTTAGATTTCCTTCTGACTTCATTCTTCCCTTGTTCCTAGTAATAGAACTTACTTCCAATTTTAGTAAAGTAGTGTTACACCCTCTTTCCCCTCACTCCCAGTGTGTAACTTACATTGTCTAGTCATCTTTTCAGCTGGTGGCCACGTGGCTCAGTTCTCACTAATAGAATGGAGCAGAGGTGATGAGCCCAGCTTATGTTCACTTCCATATCAGAACACTGTTCATCCTCCACTTCCTCTTCACCTTCTCTGTAGGCTGGGATCTGTATGTGGCACTGAGCAAAACTTACATACACGGGCAAATCCTAGGAGACAGAAAGAGCTTTATAGTGAAAATAAAATCTCAGTGCCTGGACAAATCACACACCTGTCTATCTTTAGACTATTACAAGAGAGAAGCATGGATTTCTCTCTTATTTGAACAATTGCATTTTGAAGTCTTTTTGTTACAGCAGCTTAACTGATAGCCTAGCCCTGACTAACACATTTATTAACCAAAAGAGAGGAAGTTACTACTGTGCTCTATGCTATATTCCTTATCTATCACAGTTTAAGAAACATAAAAGCAAAGCAGAGGTTTTCAGATAGGAGCAACATGAATAGTGAGAGATTCAAAGCTAAAGAAACTGAAAGAGCAGTCTCAGAGTAGGAGTGTTGTTTTCAAATTTCTGAAGAACTGGCTTGAGAAAGCATGATTCACCTCATTCTGTGTGGTTTTAGTAGACAGAAGTGGGACTAAGGTGAAAGCGGATTTTGCTTAATAAGATGAAGAACATTTCTGGCTGTCAACTCTGCATAGAAATGGAAAAGGCTATTCTGGAAGCATTGAAGTCCCTGCCGTGGAGATGGCTTCACAGAACCTGGACAACCATTTGACTGGATTTCATAATGACTGTATAGCCATGCATGAATAGTATCTAAATGGTCTCAAGTTCTTAGAACAACACTAAAAATTATATATTTGTATCCCCATTTGATAGGAAGGGAACCTAGAATCTAAGTCTCAGACAAGTTAAAACTTTCCAAAGATCACAGAACAAATTAGTAGAGTCTATGCTCTTTCTACTGACCATATTAAAATGGCTTTACAAAATGGCTTAAATCCCCATCCATCTAGAATTCCATAAGTCCCCTAAAAAAAGTGTCCTTCCCAAATATTTGCTTGAATTCTGAGGTATCAAGGCCAAAGACATCTCCTAAATGTTGGTGTGTCTCGTCCCCTAAGTTTTAACCTAATAGAAAATTTACTTTGAGCCTTCCCTAATGTGTCAGAGATTGCAGTGGGTCACCAATCGATTTTCTCTTTGTTCTTGACACACAACGAGAACACAGCTTCCTTTGCGGTGGAATATGAGCAAAAATGATGGAGGCCACTCCCAGACCTGGCCAGTAGAAACCTTCCACAGACTTGCTCCTTCTGCTGCTGGATATTGGCCTTGAAATTTGGCCATGGTAGAACGTTCCCTCCAGCGCTGGCTTGGACAATGTGTTTAGTAGAGTAACCCCAAACTGCCTTGGATTGTGTCAGTGAGGGAGACATACACTTAGATGGTGTTTGAGCCCTTTCATGTTTTATATCCTCTCTAATACTCTGGATCCTCAGCCACTAAATATCAAGAACTGTCTAACTTGATCATAAGACTTTGCTCAAGGTCACCGTATTTGATAGTTCCACTAGGTTGAACTTTTAAAATATATATATATACATTTATTAATTTCAGCGAGGAAGGGAGAAGAAGAGAGAGAAGCATCAATAATAAAAAGAATAATCAATTGGCTACCCCCTGAATGCCCCCTACTGAGGATCAAGCCTGAAACCCGGGCATGTGCCCTTGACCAGAATCCAAATCCGGGACCCTTCAGTCCACAGGCCAACATTCTATCCACTGATCCCAACCAGCTAAGGCTAGGCTAAACTTCATGAAACTGTAGATATTTGACTAAAAATAAGCCAAACCTCAATACAGGTTTACCTAAAATAATTTTTGACCCCCCCCCTCCATCTTCCCCATACAACATTGCCCACTTGATAAAGAGGGATCAATTTTTTTTTATACAATGATATCAGAGAAATTTCACATACGGAGTCCCCTGAATAAAGATTTGCCAAAAGTTTATCAAATGGTGGCCTATGGTACAGTTCACTGATTTATGCGGTTGTATTTCATTATTATTATTTTTTTCTTTTTTCACTTCAGTATCAGAAAATTTCTCATGGAAGAAAATCTATATTTCCAGATTATTTTACAAAGCAAGAGATTTAGCAACACTCATATCACAAGCAGCTGGCACTCAGGGTGTGCTCTCAGTCCGGTCAGACCTTCTCTGCCTCACTCAGACCCCACCTCGAGCCCCTCTTTCCCTAACACAAGCACGCATGTCAAATGCCACACATCGTTGTGATGAGGATTTCTCTCTCCCTGACCGTTTAAGCTATTTGTGCTTGTGCTCCCTGTGAAGGCAGGAAAGTCAATGATTATAAAGAACCACTGCCTTATGAACTGTTTTGTAAGGAATTAGAAGGAAATAGTTAACGCTTTGTGGGCATTGGCAGGAAGTGTCAGGAAAAGGCTTCCCAGTACTGTTGGGTCCTGTACCTCCTTGTAGGGCTTGGATATCAAAGTTCAACGTCTTCAGTTTCCCACCTTCCTTCCTGAAACACAAAATTTAGGACATAAAGTGAAGCATTGTAAGAGAGGAGAACAGAGCTTCATTTTTCTGTTTTTTTAATTAAAAGTCCAAAATGGCTGTATTGATTGGGTTGACTCCACCGGAGAGGTAAACATGTTCTGGTCTCTAACGATGCCATGGAACAAGCTGTTTCAGACAACCTCCATCCAGTGATCCCTCAGCCCAGACGAAATGAACCCTCGACAGGGCTATACTAGCATCATAGGAAGTGTTGGGCCAAAATCAGTGGGTTTTTTTTGTTTTGATTTTAACCATAAAACTCTTTCTATAAATGATTGGAATCTTATGTGAAAGACAAATATTTAGAGAAGACAATGAATTATTTCTTTGAAAAGAAGTTGGGGACTCAGAGTCCTGCCTACTTGGCTCCATCTTCTACCTACTGCTGTGGCCCTCCAGTACCTCTTTGTGCAGATGATTGTTTTAATTCTGAAATTCTATAAGTGTTTCATGCAGTGAGAGCAATTGAAGGTCATGAGTGAGAAGTTTTTGCCCAAACCAGCCCAGTTAGGTCAAGGGTTTGAGGTGAAGATCTGATCACATCTTAGTTATCTGAGAAAAAGTAGACCCATTTGTAATAGAAAAGGAGGTACAAACTTTTTAAAAAATATATATTTTATTGATTTTTTACAGAGAGGAAAAGAGAGGGACAGAGAGCTAGAAACATCGATGAGAGAGAGACATCGGTCAGCTGCCTCCTGCACGCCCCCCACTGGGGATGTACCCGCAACCAAGGTACATGCCCTTGACCAGAATCAAATCTGGGACCTTTCAGTCCACAGGCTGATGCTCTATCCACTGAGCCAAACCAGTTTCAGCAGGCGGTACAAACTTTGAGTTATATTATCATAGGAAATACAGACAGTAGTCGGATTATGGCGGACTCTATGTATGTCGTTTTGTGGTTACGTCACCATCTCCCATTTATTTATAAAAAAAAAAAGTTCTGTCATTTCAACATATGTACATATGTGCTTTATGTTTTTTGTTATTTATTTACCACAAGTTAAGGTCAGGAATTGTTATCTTTCTTTTAATTTTTTTTACTGTTTCACTTCATTACTGCTGTGTATGTGTTCCATGTGAGTGACGTAGGTGCTTATGTAGGTGGATTCCGACTTACAGTGAAAATCACATTACATTGCGACACAGGAATGGATCTATGTCGTAACCTGAGGACCTACTGTATAGTCAATAATATTGTAGTAACTTTGTACGGTGACAGATGGTCACTAGACTTATCAAGGTGATCACAGTGTAAGGTATACAAATGTCAAATCACTATGTTGTATACCTGAAACTAACATGATATTGCATTAACTATCTATCTATCTATCTATCTATCTATCTATCTATCTATCTATCTTTCTATCTATCTATCATCTATCTATCTATCAGCCTAATATGCTAAGTGTCCAACAGATCAGTCGACTGCTCTACCAGTCGCTATGATGTGCACTGACCACTAGGGGGCAGATGCTCCAACCAGTAGGTTACCTTGCTGCTGGAGTCCAGCCAATTGGAACTGGGTGAGACAGGCTGGACACACCCTGGAGCCCTCCGTCTGCTCCTCCCCAGCCTCTAAAATATTTCTTCTAATTAATTTCCTGTCAATGTGCATGAATTCATGGACAGGGACTCTAATATTTTAAAAATAAAAAACATTGTTACATTCTTTTTCAAACAGATCTCAAAATTATAATATTGATAATATTTTTATCTAGAGAGAGAGTAAAACAACTACTATTTTCCTAGATGTGCCAGCCCTTTTTCTTCTTCACTTTCTGAGAGAGAGTCAATTTAATAACAGTTTGATCAGTTCTGTTTCTTTTTAGACCATGCATTTTTTTCTTCCTTTAATCCTGAACATGCTAGTTGTGTTTGACCATAATTAGGTTCATAAGAGAAAGGATGTTCTTTTTTTCCCCCTGTTAATAAGAATAATTAAATGAATCATAGTGAGCATTTACTAAGTGGCAAGCACTGCATATTTTTTATGTGTCAACTTGGCTAGGTACCCAGATGTCTGGTCATATTTTATTTTGGATGTTTCTGTGAGTGTGTTTTTGGATGAGGGTTACATTAAAATGGTGGACTTTAAGTGAGGCAGATTAATCTTTATAACATGGGTGGGCCTCATCCCATCAGTTGAGGACCTAGATAGAGAGCAAGAGGCAGACCTCCTCCCAGCAAGAGGGGTTCCCCAGCAGACGGCCTTTGGACTTTGCCTACAACATTGCTCTTGCAGGAGGCTGTCTTTGGACTTGCCCTGGAGCCTGTGAGCCTACCCTATCAGATTTTAAACTTGTCAATGAGCCAATTCCTTCAAATAAATCTCTCCCTATAGATACCTATTGTGTTTTTCTCTGAGTGAAACAATTACAATACATATTTTAAATATATTAATTCATTCATGTATCTAATGTTGTCAATAAGCCTAGGATGTCTGAACACAATGCTTTAAAGAGGTATTACTCTTTCGCAGGTAAGGCAAGGAGGCTCAGTGAGATAAAGTGATTTGCCCACCATCTCCCAGCTAGTAGGTGGCAGAGCGGTGATTATAACCCCCCCCAGTTTGTGGCCTGGGTCACTTTATCACACTAGCCAGCCCTTGACATGTTTCGGTGTTAGTGATACTGAACAGGCTCAGAGCCAGCCCATCTGGACTCTGTCTTTGATGCAGACCTTTCCTCCTGTCAGGGGCTCCTGGGAGTCTGCATGATGTCGGCCTGGGAGCCTGCCACACCTGACCCTCTCTGTACCCTCAGGCACGATTCTTCACTCCAGGGGCCTCGGCTTCCTCTCCCACAATAGGAGGACAATCGCCTTCCCTGCTTGGGTGAAGATTACATGTCTCACTGTGGGTGCTCCTCCCCTTCCCATCATGCTCACAGAGGACTAGAAATGACAGCAGTCACTACAGCTGGGTCTCCTGATAGAGGGAGTCCCTCTGTATGTCAGGCTACCTAACAAAGTGCCACAGGCTGGTGGCTTCAGCAGCAGACATGGATTTCTCACAGTTCTAAAGGTTGGAAGTCCCATGTCAAGGTGTCTCAGAAGAAAGGGAGTTTGCTTTCTTCTGAGACCTCCGTCTCCGTGGTCTGCAGATGGTTGCCTTCTTGGTGTGTCCTCATGTGGCCTTTCTTCTGTGTACACCCCCTGGCGTCTCTCTGTGGGTCCAAATCTTATCTTCTTATGAAGACACCAGTCAGATGGGATTGGGTCCCATCCTAATGGCCTCATTTGAATTTGGTTCCCTCTTTAAAAGGCCCTGTCTCCACATGGAGTCATGTCCTGAGGTATTGGGGGTAAGGGCTTTACTATATGGATTTGGAGGAGGGATATAATCCAGTCCTTAATACCTCTTACACCCCAGGGGTCAAGGCTCTGCTGCTCAGATGATGCCCAGGCCCTTTCTGCCTGGCCGTTCCCTCAAGCTTTCTGCCAGTTTGGTACCATTTCTTTAGGATTGTGCTAAGGGACTAGCGTAGCTGATCAGAAATTAAAGGCAAGAAGCTCACTCAAGTTCTATGAAGTTGTCTTTGTCTAATGGTTATGGAAAACCAATCAGAGCATGTGTCGGGCACATAGGAATTGCTTCATATTCTCAATCTGTAAACTGTACCTTCAATCCCATCACCACCACCAAACACACACACACACACACACACACACACACACACACACACACCCCTACTAGAAAAATAATCCAGGAACGGGGAGGCATTTTGAAATAGACTTCAAACAACAATTGTATGTGTTTGTGTGTGAGAGAGAAAGAGAGAGAGAGAGAGAGAGAGAGAGAGAGAGAGAGAGAGAGAGAGAGATGCTTAGGTAAGTAGAGTTTCATGGTACAAACACAGTGACTTAGAAGAAACTCAAGTGACTCATGTTCTAGAAAGAGGGTGTAGGAAGGCAGGTACCAGACCCTGGAGCCCTCTGTGGTTCCCTGTGGCCCATCGTGAAGACTTACATCCCAATGTTAGTTCAGCTCAGTAGTCAGCTATTGAAAAATCTCACCTCCTTTGGCTGGTCGCCTGCTCCCAAATCTGCATGATCCATTTTGGAGAACAAATGGATTTCCCAACTCCAAGAATTAAATTTTACAAAACTAGATAATACATAGACCTCTGCTTTATGCCATTCGAAACCACTTCCTGAAGATATAAAACCAAATTACCGAAGAGGGAAGTGCAAAGAGAACAATTGGATATTTTGGAGGAAAAAAAGAAAACCTGTCGGAAAAAGACCAGCGTCTGAGAAGTTGCCTCCACTCCTCCTGACTTCCCGCTTTTTCTTTTTGTCTGTTAAGTGACATTTAGAGCGCAGACTTCCATAGCTGAACTTAAAGAATAAAGGCAACAGAAAATCAATGGGAATCACATCTTAGCGGAAGCTGTTCTGAAACCATCCAAGAGACCAGAGGGGACTTGTTCTGCACTGGATGTCTGAAAGTCGCCAGAAAGGACCGGAGCTTGTCAGGCAGTGATTGATGCCTGCCATCCCCAGCGCGGCCACTCCTTTCCTCCCTGGAAGGCCGAGGCCAATCCGCCTCCTTCAACAAGCTCTCAATCACCTTCGTGGGGTCAGGACTCCAAATGGGTCATGATTCGAATGCTAATAGCTATTCCAGGTAGAGCCCATGCGCAGGATGCAGGAGGCTGGCAGCTGTTTAATTACTTTAGGGTAATGATGCAAATCTCAGTGAGGGGCCGGTGTGGGCATTGCCGGCTATTATGCGCGATAATTAATATGATTAAGTGTGTTGCTCTGCAAACTCTTTTATTTCCCTTCTCTGTGCTATGATGTGGGGGCTCGTCTACTGAATTGTTGGAGCCAAACTTCCTTCCCCTCGTCTCCCTCTGCAGGCCAGGATGTATTTCTGAGAACACAGGTATCTGCATTGATTGGCCAAACGTATCTTCTGGAGACTTTTTGCCCAGATAAAGCAAGGGGAGGGACTTCTCTGCTTCCTTTGTCCTTCTCTTGTTTCCTTCTTTCCTCGCTTGCTTACTGCTTGCCTTGGCTGCCTTTCCCGCTTTGTGTAATTTTATGGCTCTTCAAGCGAATTCAAGTTTTTTTCTGAGCGCAGATGCAAGGCGGTTGGCCAATAATAATAACTAACGTACGTTCTGATTGTTTGCTGTGCGCCAGCAATCACTGTAAGTGCTTTACTCGGCTTACTTCATCTCATCAAGAGAACTGTGTCATTTCCACTTTCCGGATAAAAATAGGCAAGTTTATATCTTGTCCATGGGAGCAAAGCTTGTAAATGGTGAGCAGGGAATAACACTGAGGTGGTCTCCACACTGGGAGCTCTTCCATACTAACTTCTATGGAATCTGGTAGTTGTGAAAATAACCTCTCTCTCTCTCTCTCAAAAGAATAGTCATTTGTACAACCGATCTCCTGCAATGCACATATGTTGAGGGTTTATTTTGTGCCCAGACCATGGTGGTAGTTCAGGACACAAGACACAGCCCCTGTCCTCAAGTGGTTAGTCCTTTCTGGAAGTAATTACAGTAGCAGGAGGTAACTGTGATGGTGGGAAATCACAGAAAATATTGTTTAAAATAATGTGGATATGTCAGTCGTAGCGATGGAGTGTGTGCCTGAAAAATCCTAGTTAATTCCGGTCACTGGATTACTTCTGGCAAAAGTCTGAAGATAAGCCAATGGATATTACATAGACAATACCCTTACTATCATTGAGCATTAACAATCACCGAATATATCCAGGGATTGGGGTGGGGGGGAGGGTTCCTGGAATCACATAACTTCAAGTTTTTATTGGGTTCCTTATTAGGTGTATCACCTTCAGCATTTTACTCAAACTGTCTGGAAGGGGATGGGGGAGTCTTGCCTCCTCTGGCTGTTTAGACCAGGGACAGCACACTTTCCTAAAGAGAAAGGTAGTAAATATTTCCGTCTTTGCTGGCCATGCACTATCTGTCACGACAACTGGACTCTGCCACAGTAGCACAAAAGCAGCAGGGACAGTATATAAAGGGCCAGGTGTGGCTCTGTTCCAGTGACACTTCATTTATAAAAGCAGATGGCTGGGCCCAGGCTCAGAACATGAAGTGAGATGTGAAGAGGAAAAGCTGGCCAGGTGGCTCAGCTGTTCGGAGTGTTTTCCCGTACACCAAAAGGTTGCAGGTCTGATCCCTTTCAGAGCGAATGCGAGAGGCAATCAATCAGTCTCTCTCTTTCCTCTCTCTCTGAAAATCAATGAAAACATATCCCCAGGTGAGGATTTATGAAAAGAAAACCCCAATATATATATAAAGGTCTTTGGTTAACTGTGGAGACTCAGAGACTCAAGTATTGTTTACTTTTCCTCCTTCTTGCAATTTATTCCGTTAGGCTGATGGGTCACAGAGATGCACACAAACACTATCTCTCTTGATGCGCTTCTGGTGCAGTTGTGGCGACAAGATATAGGAAATAGGGAGAGAGCAATACAATTTTGCAAGTGTCAGTTGTAAAGGAAATAGAGCAATTCACATGAAGTTATAGGAATTGGTGAAAGGAACAGCTGCCCCTGGAGACATGGTTAGGGGGACAGGAGGAAAGAAGGACTTCCAGGTGATTCAAAGGAGGGGGTGTGCTCTGTATTTTCAGCGGAAGCTGAGTAGAACTGTTTGTCTGCAGAAGAAGGGGTGCCTATGAGGAGTGAGTGGAGGCCACCTTTAGGAGGGGAGGGAGAGGTTCAGGAGTTTCCATTTTATTCTGTACATGTCAGTCTGTGTGCTACTGAGGGTTTTGAAGAAAACCGAGGAGGCACACCACAGGTACCTCTTGCGTGAATGAATGCATCTGAAGGGATTTGCATGAGGGTTGGGGAGAAAGTGGTCAATGAAAGATCAGGGATGAGGATGCAGACCAGGGTGGCGGCAGTTCAAATCCGCAGGAGGGGCATCTGGAAAAGACACTGTGAAGGAAGCCTTACCTGACCTGACGACTGAGCGCAGGTCCCAGAGGGGACTAGTTAGAGAGGAGCTGGCGTTTAAGTTGGGTGGCAGGCGAACAGAATGCCTGGTGATAGGATAAAGGGTGCCAGGGAGGCAGCTTGGAGGAAGCATCATAAATTAAGTCTTACGTGCTTGACTTTCGAGTCCCTGAAGGACATCCAAGGGGACATGGTTAGTACAAAAACGGGGGCTCAAGAAGGAAATGGCATCTGGAAGCAGATATTCGGGGATCAGCCTTAGAGAAGCGATGACTCAGCAGAATGGGTGAAGTGTTGATTCCCCGACCAGGTCTGAAGATCAAGATAAGGACACAGTGTAGGGACACAGTCAGAGGCAGGGGTCTCCTTAGAAACCCCAAAGCATCTCTCTAAGTCATCCCAAATATTACCAAGAAAAGCTCTGAGAGACTGGGAAGGTCTCACAGCACTTTTTTTAAAAATCTAAAAACAAAGGTCAGTAAAATAAATAAACGAAGAGATTGTGATGTTAAGAAACTTTCCCCATACAATCCCAAAGAAAAGACCCCAAGGGTGAATTCCTGAACCACTGAAATTCTGGTACCTAAACCCATGATTGCAATCCCATCAACTTCAGTTAATCCCAGGCAGAGATATGGGTCCATAGCACTGGCAAAACAACTCTAAGACCTTCTCAGCACATTTCCGATTTTAATGATTACTCAGCAAAGCTGCTTTCAGATATTGATCCTAACTTGTTGCTTTATTAAAAAACAAAGCTGATGGCAAAGCCTGAACAATTCTTAGTAGGTTTCAAGTGGATCCATTCCTCTGGTCTTGCACCTGCCTCACGCTTCTTCTTCCTGCTCCTGTGAGGAAGGGAGTTCCCCGTGACTAGGAAGAAAAATGGCTCATGAAGCAAGAGCAAGAGAAATGGATCCTTCGAGAACAACGTTGTCATTGTATTTCGCCTAAGTAAGATCAGAAAACTGTTACTCAGAGGCATTGCAGTCTTACTCCCTAATACATTGGTGAGTTGTGGAGAAAGTTTTGCCACCTAAAACCGTTTTTGAAGGGGTGGTTCACTTTCCGCTTGCCATTTACCTCTATTTCTTGAAGCCGATGAAATGCATAGTACCTGTGTCATTGCAGGGCCAACAGTTTTTCTTGGGAATACATAACAGTGAAAACAAACAAACAAACATAGTATTGTAAATCTAACTCCAGAGCTTGCCAAGTCTATATTTCTAGTTTTTCTAAAAAGACATTCTTTCTAAAATAATTTTTAAACTTTTAAAATTGATTTTTAAAGGGAGTCAGAGAGAAAGAGAGAGAGGCATCAATGTGAAAGAGAAATACCTATGGGCTGCCTCCTGCATGCATCTCCACTGGGGGTCGGACCCACAACCTGGGTACCTGTGTTCTCTGACCAGGAATGGGACCCGCCACCTTTTGGTGTATGGGATGATGCTCCAACCAACTGAGCTATATGGTCCCAGACTATTTCTAACTTTTTAAAAGAGAAAGCTCAGACCCAGACAGGACACATGTCTCAGCAAGTAAGCCAGAGAATTAGGTCTAGAGTTCCAGTCCTCCTCCCAGCTCTGGAAGTTAAGTACATCTTTGTTAGAGATGCACTTTGGCCCAAGATGGATTCTCATTTCCCTGTGGGAATTTGTAGAGAATGTGTAAGCCACAACCACCAGAAACACCAAAGCAGGAGGATCTGTGTTGAGAATGCATGCACCATGCCCATCTCCTAAGGACACATTTTAAGGGTTGGAGCGGTGTCCGAAAGCTTTGCCAAGGACCTGGTGGCAGGGGGCAAAAGCAGAAAGCCTAAGGGAGCCAGCGTCATCCCTTTCACTGGGAACACCGATGGGACCCAGAGGCAGCGCTCAAACCTGGGTTTTTAGAGCAGCTATCTGCAGACATAATGCTCTTAGTTTGATCAAAGGGCCGGGCTCCACAATCCCTGGGAACAGGAAGGCTGACAAGAGGGGAGGGCCCTTTGTCCTCGATGCCTGGAGGCCTGGAATCCGGATGCTTTGAGGGGGGGGCCGGGCCGGGGGGCCATTGGGGAGGGAGGGAGGCCCCGCCTGTCCCCTGCATTCCTCCCCGCTGCCCTCCGCTGGTCCCCCCACGACAAGAGATGGGTCCGAGCCCTGCCCACTCCCACCCTCAGTCTCCTATCCGTTTTCTTCAGCACATTAAGAAAAAGAATCCCCTCTAGCTCCATAGGCTTGGCTTGAACTTCTGTTGTTTAATTCTGCCATCAGCAAAGGTAAGCGCCCCAATGTAGTGCCCCGAGTCTTCCTCCCACCACGTGGTTTCCTAAACAAATATTTCATGTATGTTCAGGTCACATTCTTGACCTGTTGATTCAGGTGCATGATAATTTGGGGCTAATGACAGTCCAGCAATCACACTGGTCACGGCTCCCCCAGCCCGCAGGCTCCCCTCCCCACTGTCCCCCAGCCGCTTTCCCGGGGCCCAGGCTCTTTTCCCTGGCCTCGCCTCCGTTAATGGCTTTCTCCCTGCAGCCTTTCTGGAACAGAGTGTCTGCTCTGAAGGCTCACACTCCAGATTCCTGCCCCCTGGTGCCCTTGGCCTGTTCATTATTTATTTTTTCCCCAGTTCCCGGCCTGTCAGGCACGTCTGCACACTGTGATGGTTTTCATGTTTGAAAGCCTCTAAACGCAGATTGCAACCCTGTAGATAAGCTTTAAAAAAATTGTGATCGCAGGCGCGCGCACACAGGCACACACACACACTCACACACTCACACTCATGCACAGGAGTTAGAAAAATGTGCTTTGGACCCACCCACATTCTTAGAGGCAGAGAATTTCAATGATGAAAGGGTTTTATGCCCTGCCCTTTGGCCCTGACAGCAACAGGACCGTGAATGCCCACTCCCCTGATGGGCAGGTGGTGAGGAAGGGTATCCAGTCCGCCAGACAAATAGAGGGAGAGTACCTTCTGGAGGCATGAACTAAGCAGGCTGACGGCATTAGAGATCCAGCCTGGATGAAGGGCTGGATTATCGCAGAATGAGGTCACACTCTCTCAGAGGAGCTAACATGATCATAAACTCAAGTCAGAAGAGGCAGGAAAGAAGAGAACAGACTGGGCCTCTGAGGATGAGTGACATTTGGATTTGGGAAAATTGTTCCTCTGACTTTTTTTTTTTTTAGCTCCTACCCTTCAGATATATTCAGCATTGTTATGGGCCAAGTTGTGCCCCCCCCCCAAATTTATATGGGGTGTCCTAACCCCCAGTACATCAGAATGTGACTGTATTTGGAGACAGGGTCTTGAAAGAGTTAAGTATCTGGGGTCATCCACGATGCCTGGTGTCCTGGTCAGAAGAGGAAATGTGGGCACAGGCACACAGAGGGAAGACCAGGTGCAGAGAAGGTGGCCATCTGCCAGGCAAGGAGAGAGGCTTCAGATCCAGCCCATCCTGCCCACGCCTTGGGCCCAGGCTTCCTGCCTCCAGAGCTGTGGGAAAGTACATTTCTGTTGGTAAAGCCACCCGGGCATGTGGGAGTTTGTCACAGCGGCCCTGGCAGACTAACACAAACACTGATATCTCAAGGTGGCATTAGTCCTAGGAAAGTGAAAGTTTTCAGAAGCCGATTTCTGGGCAGGAAGTGGTTCTTGTGTCCCTGTGCGGGCTTCCAGGCGCTTAATTCTTGTTTGTTGACAAGCAGTAGATAGTCAGCATGTGTTCACTGAGCACCTGCTTCATGACTGTCACTGGGCTAGGCCAGTAAACAGACTCAGAAGCTGTGTCCAGGTGCTAGAGGAGATTAGCATCTCTAACTGGCCACTGAGTCATGATGAGGGGTCCCCCGATCCATCTCCTCCCTAGGATCTAATGGCTACATTGTAATAAGACTTTTCTTCTTGCTAAAACCAGTTTGGCTCAGTGGATGGAGCGTCAGCCTGCAGACTGCGGGGTCCCGGGTTTGATTCCGGTCAAGGGCATGTATCTTGGTTGTGGGCACATCCCCAGTGCGGGGGAGGGGGTGTGTGCAAGAGGCAGCTGATCGATGTTTCTCTCTCATCAATGTTTCTAACTCTCTCTCCCTCTCTCCCTTCCTTTCTGTAAAAAATCAATAAAAAATATATATAAGACTTTTCTTCTTTGGTTTCTAGATTTATTCCTAAAGTATTAGGATTGTGTAAGTAAAAAAATTGAACTAAATGCAATGAGGCTTGCTGGGTTGCATCCTGAAACAGGAAAAGGACATTAGTGAAAAAACCGAGGAAATCCAAATGATGTAGTTCAGCTAATAGTAATGTACCCATATGATTTTCTTAGTTTGCCAAACGTACCATGACTATGTAACATGTTGATATTATGGGAAAACTGGGTAAAAATATACAGAAACTCTTTATACAATCTTTGCAACTTTTTAATAAATCTAAAATCATTCCAAAATAAAGTGTTTTTTTTTTTAATGTTTGAATATTGGCAGTTTTACCAATAGATCAAAGCCCAGAAGCATTGTATGTTTAAACAGGCTGATTCAACCTTTTAATGATACAGTAGTAAGATTTATGTTTTAGCTGTAGATGTTTTCAAGTGATTGGTTCTTATTTGTGCCTTGGCAGTCCAGACCTTGGATGCCTGAGAACTGAGTTGACCTTCCTAAAGAGAGACCCCACCTGGCCGGCGTGGCTCAGTGGTTGAGCATTGACCTATGAACCAGACAGTCACGATTCGATTCCTGGTCAAGGCCCATGCCCAGGTTACAGGCTTGATCCCTAGTAGGGGGCGTGCAGGAGGCAGCTGATCAATGATTCTCATTTAAAAAGTAATAATATATTTTTATTGATTTTAGAGAGGAAGGGAGAAGGAGGAAGAGATAAAAGCATCAATGATGAGAAAGAATCATTCATTGTCTGCCTCTTGCATGTCCTCTACTGGGGATGGAGCCCCAAACCTGGGCATGTGCCCTTGACCGGAATTGAACCTGGGACCCTTCAGTCTGCAGGCCAACGCTCTTTCCACTGAGCCAAACCAGCTAGGCTAAACTCAGTTTCTTGAGGACTCTATGCTGTTCGAATGACTGGTTTCCTTTGCCTTCTTGGCAGTCAGTGGCCATCCAGCATGGTCTCGTTCCAGGAAAAATGATGACGTTCAACCCCCTTCATCAGCTGAGGAACCCCACTCTCTTTCCCACCAAGTCACAGAAAGATAGAATTGTGCTCTATCCATTTGCGGGGTCAGGGCGCGGTGTGTGTGTGTGTGTGTGTGTGTGTGTGTGTGTGTGTGTGTGTTTGGATTCTCATTTTAGAGGCAGCTCCCTATTCTACCCCTGGAACTAGCAAATTAATCCTTAATCAAATCGATATTACACGAGAGATTTGTTTTGTTTGGCTGACAAGCATTTAAACATTTTAAGAATTCTTTGCAACAGATTTGAATTGGGGAGCTTCACAGAAGTATCTGGGTATTTGGCCTCTTTTGAACTATCACAAATTCTAGGAACAGAGACCTAGGGTAAAGCTGGGTTGGAACCTCGTAGCCACTGTGACTTTCCAAGGGGCCATGTCCTCTCCATTTCCCCCGGTTCCCACACAGCCCTTCCATCCATTTATGGGACTTGCCCAACAACTTTAAGCATTTGAGTTTGCAACCCTGGTCTGGATGAGTGTCTTTCAAACTCCAGGCCATCACCTCTTGGTGAGTCATGAAATCAGTGTAGTGGGTAATCTGCCCTAAAGAAGGAGAAGAAGGAGGAAGAGGGGAAATAGAGAGAGGAGGACATAGAAACCACAGAAGAGATCACCTGTAGTCAGGGTTCCTGTTACTTTGTGAAACCTGTGTCTCAGTTGTATTTGTGTGCTTGCACAGGGCTCCCACAATGTAAAACATGGTTTCTCCTGTGATTTGCAATAAAAATGTTTGAAAGCCAAGACTGATGGAAATTTAAATAACCCAACCTCTTGGTTAACCAGTTAGTTTGCCATATTTGCTTGCTGTCTTTGTTTTGTTTTCCTTTACAAAGGAGGGATATTTGTTCTATAAGCAAACCCACAGAGTTTATACAAACATGATAATATGGATCCCTATGAATGCTGTAGAACAGCGATTTTCAACCAGTGTGCCTCAAGAATTTTTAAAACATGTAATACTTGACTATTTAGTCAGGAACACTGACCTCTTTTTCCTTAGATTGTCAAATAAAAAAAAATGACAACAGCCAATACAACAATAGTCATCTGGTGAGAATGAAATCAAAATTATTCCTATTTTTTTTGTCAGGTTGGCAAAAAACATACTTTTTTGGTGCGCCTCAGGATTTTAGTAATTAGTTTATGTGTGCAGTGAGATGAAAAAGGTTGAAAATTGCTGCTGTAGAAGGTTTGTAATAATAAAAATTAAAACATCTAATTGAAATGAAAAAAAAGAGAGAGAGAGAGAGAGAGAGATACATCTTCTTGGTGTTTCTAAGACCTATGATCCACCAGATTGCAATGTTGTATGATTCTAAGTGAGATCACATTAAATAATAATTAGATTTATTTACATAGGTTACTAGGGTAATGCAGACTCTAGACTAGATCAGCACTGTCCAGTAGCACTTTCTGTGATGATGAAAAAATTCTGTGTCCGCCCTGTGTAATTTGGTAACCACTAGCCACATGCAGCTCTTTAGTATTTGAAATGTAGCCAGTGTGACTGAGGACCTGGGTTTTTAATTTCAATTAATTTAAACTCAGGGAACCACATGTGGGTAGTGGCTGCCATATTGGACAGCACAGCTCTGGATTCTAGAACTGGTATGTTGAAAAGACGGCGCCCCTGTTTCTTGTTTTCAGCACTAGACTGCCCATTGGTGTTACAAAATCATCATATTTGGGCACTGCACACACAAAGGATGAGGAAGGCTAGTATCTAGTCTACTATGCATAGTTGACATTTTTGGTCCAGATTATTGTGAGACATAAATGCTCCACCTTGTCAATGTGGACCCTCTAAATTCTTATCTCCATGGTGTTTGGTTCTCAAATTAAAAATTGCTTGAGGCAGATTGTGTGATTTTAAACTATATCGATTAAAAACTGTAACTATTACTTAATTGTAATCATAAAAGTAATAAGATGGTAACAAGAACAGCAGCCGCTTATAAAGTGCTCACTACGTATCTGGTGCTGTAATAAGTACTTTGTATACTGTCTTCCCCTAACTCACCTTAACCCTGTGAGGTAGGGGTATTAGCTTATATAAGGAACCTGAGGCTCGTGAAGGTTAAGTGGCTTATGAGATCACTCAGGCAATGAGTGAGTGAGCCACAGTGTGAATCCGGTTCTGTCTGGCTAGCACAAAGCCCCTACTGTCATCACCACAGGGTTCTGGAGGATGCTAATCAGTTGCTTTTCCCATCAGCCCATGATTTCCTTGATAAACTTGACCAAGATGAACTGTTAATGGCAGTTAAGGGACCGGGGCCTGGCTCCCATGACTCTGAGGTGAGGACCCTCCCTGCAGCTCCCTATGAAAGATGCTGCTTTGGCCACTTTGTAGAAAGCACTTTTTCATATTCTGGGCCCCCCTTCCTCCATAATATGAAAAAATGTCTTGCTCTGTTGGTCTAAAGACAAAAACATTAGTATTCCATATGAAACCATTTTCTCTACCTGAAAGTTTTGTGTGTTTTTTTAAATTTCCTTCTAGTTTTAAATGGGAACATTTTTATGTGTCCTATGGTAGGCAGAAGAATACCCCTTCCCCAAGATGGCCACATCCTAATCCCCAAGACCTGTGGCTGTGTTACTTTATGTGGAGCCAACGGAACCTTGCAGGTCTGAGTAAATTAGGAATCTTGAGATGGGAGGGTTACCCTGGACTATTCGAGCAGGCTCAGTAGTATCCCAGGGGTCCTCCAAGGCCAGTCAGTGAAGGAGATGTGAGGTCCAAAGCAGAATGTGAGAGGGATGCACCTGAGCCAGACCACTGGCTTTGAAGGTTGGAGGGGCCCCCAAGCCAAGGAGTGCAGGCAGCGTGGCGCCTGGCACTGCCAATGTGCAATGAAGATAAGACAGGGGCCAGACTTCTTTACACAGGTCCATGAACACGGGGTTAAAAGTGACTCTGAAAGAGACATCTGAGTGCCCCTCTCCTCCTAGTCACCCACCATGTTCCCCCAGAATGCCCAGCACCAATGACATTCTGGGCCGGAACTGTTTGCTTTCACCGGTGTTTGTAATTCGGAGGCTCTGCAGATCTTATGTTTAGAAGAAGGTGATCAGCCTCTGGAGCAAGGGCCCCCATGAGAAGAGCAATGGGGACTGAGAGGGCTGAGGAACCGAAGGGGCAAGTGCACAAACAGGCCTAAGGTGCCAAGAAAGAGGGGAATGGATATAAAAAAAAGAGGACTGTAAATATAAAAAGAGATGTTCCCAGAAAAGAGGAGGGAGGGAGGGAGGAAAGGAAGGAAGGAAGGGAGGAAGGAGGAAGGGAAGAAGGGAAGGAAGGAAAGAGGGAGGGAGGGAAGGAGGGAAGGAGGGAAGGAAGGAAGAAGGGAAGGAGGGAGGGAAGGAGGGAAGGAAGAAAGGAGGGAAGGGAGGAGGGAAGGAGGGAAGGAAGAAAGGAGGGAGGAAGGAGGGAAGGAAGGAAGGAAGAAAGAAAGGAGGAAAAGAAGAAAGGAAGGAAGGAAGAAAGGGAGGAAGGAGGGAAGAGAGGAAAGAGGAAAGGAAGGAGGGAAGGAAAGAAGGAAAGAGGAAAGAAAGGAAGGAAAGAGGAAAGGGATGGATGGGTGGATCTGGGATTTGTAGGGCTTCAAAAGGAAAGGTAAGGGAGGAAGAGAGACAAAAAGCAAAAGCAGTAGTGTGTCTACTGGTAGTGGGTCTACTCCATGACTGACGTTGAGTACAGAACTGACCTTTCCTGGCCAGAGGCCACCTGCAGCCATCAGTCTGAGCCTCGGGCTGCTTGCCATGGACAGGGGCGTTGCACACAGGGGAGGATGGCAGAGTGCAGCCTGAGAGAGGGAGGGGCTCCGTGTGGTCAGGGCTGCATTGTCTTTGCTATTTTTACACAAAGCTGCTATTTTTAAAAAAATTAAATCTTTATTATTCAGATTATTACATTTGTTTCTCTTTTTCCCCCTTCATAGCTCCCCTCCACCCGGGTCCCACCCCTCCCTCTGCCCTTACCTCCCTCCCATTGATCTCATCCATAGGTGTATGATTTTTGTCCAGTCTCTCCCTGTACACCCCTCACCCCTTCCCCCCTGAGAATTATCAGTCCACTCCCTTTCTGTGCTCCTGATTCCATTATATTCACCAGTTTATTCTGTTGATCAAATTTTTAATTCCCTTAATTTTTAGATTCACTTGTTGATAGATATGTATTTGTTGTTCATAATTTTTTATCTCTTACCTTTTTTTTCTTCCTCTTCTAAAAGAGTACCTTTCAGCATTTCATATAATACTGGTTTGGAGTTGATGAACTCCTTTAGCTTTTTCTTATCTGTGAAGCTCTTTATCTGCCCTTCAATTTTGAATGACAGCTTTGCTGGACGCGTGCGTGGAGAAGTGCAAAGCTGCTATTGACATCCAAGTGGCTCCCTAGGACCCACGTTCACTGCCTGAGCTCAGAGGCCCCTGCTTCAGCCTCAGGCCATGTTTGCAATGGTTTGAACTACTTACTTCAAGGGGAGTTGGCCCTATGCCCAAATTTGTACATGATTTCTCTATTTTCTAGGGCACGGATTACCATTTAGATTAATGCCCATGGCCAATTGGTTCTCAGGTGACCTTTTCATCTCTTAATGTCACATCGTAAAGAACTTAAAAAATAAAAAAGAAAGATGTTTCTTTAAAGCATATTGAAATGGAAGCATTTTGTGGGCATGTGTGTGTGTGTATGTGCATACACTGTGTGTGTGTGTGTGTGTGTGTGTGTGTGTGTATATATATATATATATATATTTCCAAATTCAATTTGCAGGAAACCAAAAACAAAGCATTGCAAGGTGTTTTTCAATAATCCAGATTCCCTCTTTCATTTCAAAGAGCACACCTCACAATAAGATGTATTTCAATAGCTTCTTAGATGACTAACCAACTACATGTAAATAGGCCTGTATTGTGTGGTTTTTAATTTCGCCTCTTTCAGTTGACTTCTGCACATATAATCCCTCTTATTTATGTATTTATTTATTTATTTAATATATTTTTATTGATTTTTTACAGAGAGGAAAGGAGAGAGATAGAGAGCTAGAAACATCAATGAGAGAGAAACATTAATAAGCTGCCTCCTGCACACCCCTCACTGGGGATGTGCCCACCACCAAGGTACGTGCCCTTGACCGGAATCGAACCTGGGACCCTTCAGTCCACAGGCAGACACTCTATCCACTGAGCCAAACCAACTTCGGCAATCCCTCATGTTTATAAACCTTACCCAGAAAACTGTTAAACCAATTTCCCGGGTGGCTTTTAGTCATCCTCTCCACATTGTGTTTGGTGTGCTGATATTCCCAGAGCTAGTGTTTTCCCCTGGCTCCGGTCTTTCTCCCTCAAGTGACCCCGCGTGGTCTCTCGGCCATGTCTGGCCTCTCGTTATCACGGACAGCTCTGTTTTATGTTTTCCACACAGTTCACTTTTCCGCCTCGGTTCAGGGACGCAGATATTATTCCTTTCTCTTTCTCCTCCTCCTCCTCCTCCACTTCCTCCCCCTCCTTTTAACATGCCTTGTTATTTTTCAGTGAGGATGGCATTTAAGTTTTGTCACCTTAGGTGTCAAATCTGTGCATAGTTGAGCAAACAGGACGGCAAGTTACAGGACTTCTCCATTCTTATTTATTTATTTATTTATTTATTTATTTATTTATTTATTTATTTAAAATAAGAGTTGAACTCTACGGGCCAGAGGCCATCTGCAGCCTGAAGTTAAGAGGACAGAGGGGTGATACGTTCCGATCTTCTCTTAGACCAGTGGTTCTCAACCTTTTTTTAATGCTGTGACCTTTTAATACAGTTCCTCATGTTGTGGTGACCCCCAATCTTAAAATTATTTTCATTGCTACTTCATCACTGTAATTTTGCTACTGTTAATGAATCATAATGTAAATATCTGTTTTCGATGCTCTTAGGCGACCTTGCTAGCAGTTTTCAACCTGTGGGTCATGACCCACAAGTTGAGAACCGCTGCTGTAGAGCCTAAGACCATCAGCAAACACAGATATTTACATTATGATTCATAACAGTAGCAAAATTACAGTGATGAAGTAGCAATGAAAATAATTTTATGATTGGGGGTCACCACAACATGAGGAACTGTATTAGAAGGTTGAGAACCGCCGTCTTAGACAATTTACTTAACAAATACTGATGCTTACCAGATCCAAGGCAACCAGTGCTCAGCACTTCCCAGACACTAATGACCTCAGTCCCCAGGACAACCCTTTGAGGCTGGTGTTATTAGTCTTCGTATTTTGTGGTTGAGGAGAGGGGGCACAAGGTGAGGCCCTCGCATGAAGTCACACCTCCGCTGAGCAGGAGGGATGGGCTTCAGATCCAGACAGTCAGGTCCCGCATCCAATCCGTGACATTAGAAGGAAAACAGGGCGTGGTTTCCTGCTTGAAGACTCTCTGATGAGTCAGCTCCATGTTTCCAGCACTAACACCAATTTGTCTCTGTTTACATTAGACTCAAGTGCTTTCCCCCGGCCCCGAAGTACTTTATGAAACTATTACAACTCACAGCACATGCAGAGTCCCAGAATCCTGCGCTTTTTTTTTTTTTTGCCCAAGTCAGAGGGGTTGAGTTCACGGTTCTGGGAAGTCTGATGGCATTTGTGTCTGTTTTCACCATGTGACTCCCATCACCTCCCTGGGGTTACTTTTCGTGACTTCTTTCAACATCTAAGGCCTGATTTATGTTTTGAGAGCCACACCCTTTGCAAGAAAATACACATAGATGCCATGCATAAATGAAAGGCGACCTTTATCCATGACAAGAATTTTGATGAATTGCAGGAAGTAATATACTGTGCAGGGAAAATAGTGTTTGATCTCCTCTTTTTTTTCCCCAATGTAAACTATTTCCCATGAAGAACAATCTGAGCCTAATGAGGTTCTTTTAGTAAAGACTACAAAGACCCCAGAGGATCAGAGAATAATTCCCCTTTGCTGGCCTCTGATTCACTCCTATCAATGGGGTGTGTGCATACTGGGGAGGCAGGAGGCTGGGAATGGCTAACAGCATTTAGTCCATGACTATTTTTGACTTATAGAATATGGAGTCTCTATAGCAATGTTTTCAAACTCTAGACTGGGAGCCCTTAGTGGACTCTGAGATCAGTGTTGAAAGAAATTGAAAGGTAAGAAAGAGGAGAGTAGAAAACCTCAGAATGCATGCCACAGAGTACAGGTAGATGGTGTTTTGGGAAACTTCCCTAAGTGTGTGTGTGTGTGTGTGCAGAATGTGTAGACGAAGTTGCAATGAAAAATGTATCTCTTACTATGCATTCCATGCAAAACAACTTGAAAAACTCTCGTCTGTAGAATAGAACCAACTACAGCACTTTCTCTACCTTCTGAGAACTTACACTACAAGGCAGAAAGGGCAATTGTTAATGTTCTAAATATATGAGGACTTTTGTGCAGGTGAATCTACAGGCAGGGGTGAATCGCTAGAAGAGTGACTCTACCCTTTCTGCCCGTGGCAGTGCACTTCTGAGGTGAAGGCAAAGAGTTCCGAAAAGAGAGGCCGAAGTTTAGGAAGATGTGAAACGGAGCTTGCTCCCACCACAGGGGCCGGCAGGACCAGGACCCAGCGTGCGAATGGCTGATGAAGGTGCACGGTGAAAAGGTGTTTCTGGTAGGAGGGAAGGAACAGGTCCGGGGGTCCTCCGCTTTTCGAAAGTTCATGTTAAGCCTCTTTGCTTTTACCCAAAACCTGCAGTCAGACCTGCTTTCTCTCACTGAGAGAAGTCCAAAGGGGAAGTTTGCTTTTATGAGAAAAAAAAAAAGGTGAAAACAGGGTTGTGTTTGGCAGCGGTCATTCTAGAAGCCGTGGCACCGAGCAGCGGCCATGTCCCAGCCACGCTCCTCTGGGGAACTAGTCTCGGCATCTCAGCCTCAGGCCAGGGCTGTGAGCAGAGCCTGTGAGCACCCGTGCTTTTCCTCGGTGTATTGTGTGCGCCCCTCAGCGAGATGTGTCTTAAGAGTGCATAGGGTGTTAGGCTCAGCGGAAACTGGACGTAATTAGGTGTTTTGATCATGTTGAATGAAATACAGACACTATGTATATTGAATTTGTCGTGGTCCATCCCTCCTACGATTTACACGTAGAGAGGAAGAATCTTGAAAGCGACCGGTTTCGCTAGTAGCAAAGTGGTCTCTCCAGCAATGGATAAGACGGACAGTCTGCTGCTGGAGCGGACTGACTGAGGTACAAAGCGTGGTGGAGAGTTTTCACGCCATTCCTGCTTTGGCTGTATGTTAGGTTTCGGGTGTTATTTGGTATGATTTGGTAGGTTACTTTTTGGGTCTGGGAAATGCTCAAAATGTTTTCCATATCAAACATGCAAATTACTGTGAATAGCTCCTCCCTTTTATGCCATTTCAGCTTATGAAAGTTTCCACAGGAATGCTCTGCTTTCGAATAGTGGGGGACACTTGAGTTACAGGAGAGAAGAGGGTGAGGAAATGGATCTAGAGAAGCAAACGGAGGTCTACCGCCTAAAACTGAATCACACATGTGTCTGGTGGCCTGGCATTTTAAATACTAGGATGTTTCCATTAAAATCGGGGTTTCTAGTTTCTCCAGAAAGGTCAAAAGGCCTGGCACCTCGGAGTTGGCCCTCATGTAAAATAACAATCAAGGGGGTGAGTAGCAAACACGACCCCCTCCTGGGCTGTCCCAGGGGAGACCCAGCAACGTATTTGGCTCTTTACATTAAAATTAAATTAAAAGGCCCAGCCAGCGTGGCTCCGGGATCGTGCATGGACCTATGAATCAGAAGGTCACGTTGCAGTTCTAGGCCAGTGTCTGGGTTGCGGGTTTGATCCCCAGGAGAGAGCATGCAGGAGGCAGCCGGTCAATGATTCTCTCTCATCATTGATGTTTCTATTTTTCTCCCTCTCCCCTCCTTTCTGAAATCAATAAAAATATGTTTACAAAATTAAATGGAATATCCAGTTCTTCAGTCAGAGCAGCCACATTTCAAGCGTCCAATTGCTCCATGTAGCAGGTGTTTACCATATCGGATCGCACAGATATAGGCCATTTCATCTTCACAGAAAGTCCTATGAGACAGTGTTGCTTATAGACCCTGTGCTCCCACTGCTTTTCTGGGCCACTGCGTTCTTTTTGTCACCTGTCCCATTCTGTGGGCGTTTCTATTTGCAACTCCCATAACACCATACTTACGTTGGGTTGGCTGAAAATCTCTGTGACTTAATTTTGGGAAGCAAAACCTATAGCAATAGACCACAGACTCACTGATGTGCTTGAACTTCAGGTCGTGTGTGTGTGTGTGCGTGTGTGTGTGTGCGTGTGTGTGTGTTTGTGTGTGTGTGTGTGTGTGTGTGTGTGTGTGGTGTTTTCTTTGCAAAGTAAGGAGGATCTAAAAATTAGAAACTATATGTGTAAATGGTGTCTTATAGGATTACTACTAGAATAGAAGAGTGGGCTCAGTTAGAGTTCTTTACTACAAGGGAAAACTATAGAAACATAAACCTTATTTCCTGTTGTCTACATCTATAGATACCCAATAGAATGTGTGGAATACAACCAAAAGGACTAAGTCTTATGAGGGTAACCAACAGCAGAGCAACAAGTAACTTTCCTACCTGGGAAAAAGCTGATATTCTCTTAGGATATGTGTGGACAGGGAAACTTCTGGCTCTGCCCATACATCACAGAATACAAGGAGAAATGACAGCTTATTTAATCAATGTAGGAAGCAGTTGGAGCAAATCAGATCTGAGAGAATCATTTGGCTTAAGTTGGCTGACAATTCTAAATTAAGCATGTAATCATAAATAGGCCTGTCATTTGTGCAGCACTGTCATTTAATATTTATCTTTGAACACAGTAAAACCTCCCCCCCTCTCTCTCTCACACACACACACCTTTAATTTCCAAAAGCATAATGTAGTTCTAGAGAACCTAAGCATAGCTCTTAAAAGCTACCTGGTGACAAATTTGGGATCCATGTTTAAATTTTGCAAATTTAAAATTTTATTTCTTCTGACTTGGTTAACTTGTCTTATACTCTCTTGCTGTGGAAATGCATGGAACATACGAGGAGATCCTGAAAGAATTCTTTAGGCAGCAAGAACATTTTGCTTTTCAACTTGCCTTTGCTCATTGTCATCACTACCTACATTTTTCCAGGTTCCCCTATGAAAACCATTATTCCTCACTTCAGGAAGTCCGTTTCTAAAGGTCATTTTGGCTTCCAAAGACCCAGCACCCCTAACAGGATCAGCCCATACTAGGTGACAGATGACAGGAGGCGTGGCCTCGGGGTAATTCGTACTTCCCTGGTCTGTTACTTCTTGGAACTTGTGCCAGAGTCTTGGGAAGAGGAGCTGTGTCCCACCCAGAAGGGGAAGTTCTGTCTCTAAGCCCTGAGAATCAGCTCACACACGGAGGAGCAACATCCCGGCACAGCTGTTAGTCTTCCTGTAGTTAAGACCAGAGGCTCCAACTGCAGTGCCTTTTATGGGGGCAGCTACTTTCTTGCCCCTAATGTGTGACCTTAAGCAAGGATTTTAGCATCTTTGTCTGTTCACTCAGGTGTATGGAGGGTTTCAACAGAACCAGTCTCCCTTTTGATCAATTTAAGAATCATACGTTCTCCTTATTGGGTCTACATCATGGTCACTACAAAACCAATCTTTATCCTAAAGCATCAATAGAATTAGGATCCATGTTCTGCTTTGGACAGTTAAATAGAAAACACTCACATCTGCACCCATGGTAGGAGTTAAGTCTACTAAAGAGCCAAACACCAGAGCTTCTCAAATTGTAATGGGCAGAAGAATCATTTGGGAGGTTCATTTAAAATGCAGATTCCTCGTCTGTTCCTCAGGAGATTCTATAGCAGGTTTGGGGTGGTGTTGGGAACCTGCACTAACAATCTTACCAGGTGATTCAATGTCCAGAGGTGATGTGAGAAATTCTGGCTCTAAGATTTGACTTGGATAGCAATTGTATCTGTATTGATGAGCTTGGCACTCAACATTGATCATATACTTGTTAATTCAATCCCTCCTAATGCTTTCTTGGCACATCCAAAAAAGATGGAGGTCAATCTTTCTTTCTTTCTTTTTTTCTTTATTGATTAAGGGATTACATATGTGTCATTCCTCCAGTGCCTCCCCCACCTGCTCATGCTCTCACCCCCCTGTTGTCTGTGTCCATTGGTTAGGCTTATATGCATGCATACAAGTCCGTTGGTTGATCTCTCCTCCCACTCTCCCATACCTTCCCTCTGAGATTTGATGGTCTGATCAATGCTTCTCTGTCTCTGGATCTGTTTTTGTTTATCAGTTTATGTATGTTGTTCATTATATTCCACAAATGAGAGATCATGTGATATTTATTTTTCCCCGACTGGCTTATTTCACTTAGCATAATGCTCTCCAGTTCCATCCATGCTGTTGCAAATGGTAAGAATTCCTTTTTAGCACAGCATAGTATTCCCTTGTACCACTGTTCTTTAATCCACTCATCTGCTGATAGGCATTTAGGCTGTTTCCAAATCTTAGCTATGGTAAATTGTATCGCTATGAACATAGGGGTGCATACATCCTTTCTGATTGGTGTTTGGGATATATTTGGGATATATTCCTACAAGTGGAATTACTGAGTCAAATGGGAGTTCCATGTTTAGTTTTTTGAGGAAACTCCATACTGTTCTCCACAGTGGCTGCACCAGTCTGCATTCCCACCAGCAGTGCATGAGGATTCCTTTTTCTCTACATCCTCTCCAGCACTTGTAGTTTGTTGATTTGTTGATGACAGCCATTCTGACAGGTGTGAGATGGTACCGCATTGTTGTTTTGATTTGCATCTCTTGGATGATTAGAGACTTTGAGCATGTTTTCATATGTCTCTTGGCCTTCCTTATGTCTCTTTTGAAAAGTATTTAGGTTTGTTGCCCATTTTTTTTTATTGAATTGTTTATCTTTCTTTTGTTAAGTTGTATGAGTTCCCTGTAAATGTTGAAGATTAAACCCTTATCATTGATAACATTGGTAAATATGTCCTCCCATGCAGTGGGCTTTCTTGTTGTTTTGTTGATAGTTTCTTTTGCTGTGCAGAATCAAGCTTTCTTTTGGTAGCAAATATTTCAATTGATTTATTCACTGTTATCTATTCAGCAGTGAAGATGTGCTTGGCACATTGTAGCTGCTCAATAAATATTTGTTTAGAGAATGGATGGATGTATATTACATCATAATTAGAGTTGCTTTTCATTTTCTAACTATGAAATTATAAGCTTTGAAATACCTCCTCCCTAGGGAGGGCAAAGGTGGTCTACATCATCATTCCAAACCCAGTGAGAATACTGGAGTACATTTTTTCTCTACAGGGTTTCCCCATCAAAGCTGAAGGTGGCTCAGGGATTGAAGAGCAGCATCTTAATGAGGCTCCTATAGCCACATCTCAGCCTTCCTACTATGGGAGGACATAGCATGGGAAGAAGGCATCAACCTCTCTCTTCCTTACTCCCCTCCATTTCCACCACCGTTCCAACGGCCTTCCCCAATCACCCGGCTGCACCTGTCCTCACACACTAAGAAACCTGTTAACAATGAAGATCAAAACCTGTTCAAGGGTGGACAGCCAGTAAATAGTGGTCTCTGCTGCCACTCCTCTATGGTCCCACTCCACACTCCATTGTCAATACCTGTCGACCTGTCTATCCTTCCCTCCACCCACCACCACAGGCAAGCAATTATGGCTTCCTCATCTAGTCCTAGCTCCAAACACAGTGTCCAGTGAAGTGCGAGGAAAAGCCAAGATGGGGGCAACATGCAGGCTGAAGGACAGGAAGTGGCCACTTGCTCCCTAGCCAACTCCTCTTCTTCCTTCTGGCTCAAAGGACACTTCCTCAGAGAGACCTTCCCTGCCCCTGAACTAAATTTGCCCACTCTTACTCTTCTTCTGGAATACTCTATCCTTTTCCCAACATAACACATAGCAACTGGTAATTATAGGTTTACTGATTTCCCTTCTTGATTATTTTTCTGTCTCTTCAACTAGATTGTAAACTCCGTGGGGGCAAATCCATGTCTATTTTGTGCTCCATCCATAATCTCAAAACTATCTCCCATAGGTTAACAATACATATTGAATGAGTGGGGAAGTATGCCTCGTGATTTCCTTAGGCCAGTGGTCGGCAAACTGCAGCTCGTGAGGCACATGCGGCTCTTTGGCCCCTTGAGTGTGGCTCTTCCACAAAATAGCATGGCCTGGGCGAGTCTCTTTTGAAGAAGTGGCATTAGAAGAAGTTTAAGTTTAAAAAAATTGGCTCTCAAAAGAAATTTCAATCGTTGTACTGTTGATGTTTGGCTCTGTTGACTAATGAGTTTGTAGATCCCTGCTCTAGGCAGGAAGTCTCGTTCCTGCGGTCATCCTCCCCATCACCTCAAACCCCAGTTCATGCAGCAGGGAGGGAACTCCCATATAGGTCAGGGCGACAGCTCTGATTGGTTATTTCCTGGAAACACCTGCCAATTGTTGCAAATGAAGTGTTTACTGGTTGACACAAGGTCTTAAAAATCGACACTATAACCCTACAGATAGAGATGATTTTATCCTGATAATTCATTTTTCAATGAATAAATCATAACAATGACCCTCAGTTTTGAGCATTTACTCTGTGCCAAGTATATAATGATATCCACTCTTTATGGAGCATATGTGCCAAGCATTTTAAATGTATTACTTCATTTAAGCCTTGCAAAACGTGAGACAGACACTGTTACTGTCTTCACATTACAACTAAAACTGAGCATGGATAAGTTGAGTCTTTTGCCCAAAGTCACACATGTAGTAACTGGTCACTGAGAATCACCTCTCTCTAGCCTCAAAATTCATGCTCTCTTCCTTGTTACCCATTCCCAAACCTTCTCTGAGGGGGATAAAGGGGTCCACTCCTCCCCAGATGGATGTGATGACCATTGGAGGTGAGAGAAGAACAGAGTAAGGAAACAAATGTATATCAGGTTCCCATTTTATATCAGGCATATGTGACCTTTGTGGACAGGAATTATAACCTTCCTTTTATAAAAGAGAAAAGAAAAACTCAGATGAGGTAAGTGACTTACCCTAATGGGCCAGACAGATAGGAAAAGTTCAAAGGGGCAGATCCAAGCTATCCTAGGCTCCTGTTTTATATTTGATCTGCCCAAATGTAAACGTCTCTGTCTTATTCAGGTCTCAGACCTTATTTTATTGCATGTAAACAATCATATAAACATGAATTTGAATGCTTTAATTGGGGCATGCACTTCCCAGGTCTTGGCTATTTATAGAGTTGCAAATACATGAGTTGCTTCACACTGGTCCTGAGAGAGATCTAGAAATCAGGGAGAGGGTGTGGAAGAGAGCCTCAGAGGGAGAGAGTGGAGAGGGCGCCACTCAAATGGAAAAAGAACACAAATGAGAGAAGTTGAATATCCCCTTGGCATTGGGTCTTACACTGCCTTGGACAACTTCCCTTTTCCATATGTCTTTTCTTTAAGGTGAAACTTTGAACTCTTCAAGGCTAGTGATGTGTCTTCTAAGCATGTGCATTGCCCAGAGCTCATAGCACTATCTTATGCAGCCAGATAGAGTTAGTTAAATATAGAAAGAGAGCTGTGATTTAGAATATTTTCCAATGGGCTTTCTATGTCTTTCCTGGAATGGCCGACTACAGATTACTATTTCCCAGAGTCTAGCACAGTATTTGGCACACAAAATAACAGATTTTCATTGATTAACTGAAGTGTACACTACAAAGCAAAATAAAGGATCTCTTCTCAAAGCCCTATTGTCTCTCCTCCTCCTCCTCCACCATTCCCCCTCTTTCCCAGCCCTCTCCCCTCAACCTCCCAGCAGTGGAAATCTTTAAATATGCTTTTTGTTGTTTTACAGCCGTTTGCATTTAAATTGGGTGTGTCACTATCACATTTTATTAGCTATTCCTCATACCAGCTCTGTGAGGTTAGCGCTGTTATCTGCATTTTACAGGCGAGGGCACCGAGAGGTGAAGCAACTTGCCCAGGTCCGATCCCACAATGAGCTGCTGGAAGAAGTGGGATTTGCGTGCTCAGCTTCCTCCTTTGCAGTCCGCACCCCATCACCCACAGAGCTGTGTGGCCATGACCCTGGTAATCACATGTGGATTTTCTATACTAGACTTTGAAGATCATTTTAAAGGCATTGATTCCAGAAGAACGAGTTTGGATGGTAATTCTTTGGCCCGGTTATTTTTCCTGAGGAGATTTTTTTTTTTTTTTAGATACTTGACTGGGCTGCCCAGACCTAAGATCTTTGAAATAATTCACTCTCGCCAGAGATTTGGCCCTATTATTTCCTGCTGAAATAACCCTCCCCCGCCCCAGAAGTCCCTCTCCTTTTAGCAGCCTCCCAGTAGAGCCCACCCATGTAGCATAATCGCTAAACAATATTTTAATTACCACAAAATAATTTTATGAAGTTCAAAGGGGCTTATGTAATTAAGAAAAATGTAATGTGGTTCATGAACTCCCCTACAAGGAAGATGTATGTGAGATTGTGGGAATGTGGATATGGCTTTATTCTCTTTTCTGAGAAGGTCAAGCTTTCCGACAGCTATTTTTAAAAGGGAGTATATCCCTAATTACTATTCAGATTGGGAAATTGAAGCCCAGTGAGTGTAAGGAACTTGCCCCAAATTGAAGCTCAGAGCGTGTAAGAAACTCGCCTTGAGCATTTGGCAATAACAACCCTGGCTCCAGAATCTCAGTCCTCCATTAAGACTGCAGCACTGATTATTATCTTGGTTCCTGGACTATGAATTTAGTTCAAAGAATTACACCCACAGGCTCTTCAACTCATGTGATTCATTCGGAAGAATTGGTTTCCCCCAAATGGTATCCTGCCTCAAGATAAAACTGCTAGCCCGGCTTTTTCTTCATCTTCCTAACTTGCTTCCCTGGAAGACACATGACTGAGAGAGATACGCTTCCTTTGTCCTTTCCCTTCGTGGTCGAAGGGCGTGTCAACAGTTCCCAGAATTCCCAGTTCTGATAACTGGGCCCAATGTGATTAGCAATACACTCATTGCATCACTCACTAGCTCCCGTGTGATACTGGATGATTCAATTAAGACAAGTGGTTCTCAACCTTGGCTGTACTTTAGGTTGACCCCAGGGGAGTATTTAAAACTCCCCATGTCTATGGCCAGGCCGAACCCTGGACCAATTAAATGCAAATCTCTGGAGGAAGAGCTCAGTCAAGAGTATTTTTTTTTTAAAGTTCCTCAAGTGATTGCAATGTGCAGCCAAAGATGAAAATCACTGATAGAAGGGAGGGGAACAAATTCATACTGATCAGGTACCTCCCATGGGACTGGTGCTTTACATGTGTGTGCGAGCCCATTTACTCCTCAGAGGGGCTGTGTGACTTTTCTAAACATCACACATCTGGGAAGTGGTAGTGTAGCTCTAAATCCAGGGCATTGTAATTCCTGAGGCATGCTCTCATCACAGGGATGGGTAAGTTCCAGAAAATTATCTGTGTGTGAAACACAGATGAAGTGACAATTAGAGCAATTTTCATGAAGCACCTGGCACATAGTAGGTGGGCCTGAGTAATCTCTGTCTCATTTCTCAGCCTGTTCTTTGATCTAGACTGTTCCTCCTGGCCCAAGCTATGGCATGACACCAAGACTTCAGGTCAGGGAACTTTCTGTTCACCTCAACAGCTCTGATGCTTTCTTTATACACTAACCATGTTGTATTGTCATTTCACTGAATGGGAATGTTAGGTTTTAGGGAGCTTAAATTGACAGAAAATATGTCCTAACTATTATATGAATTTTATATGAGCTACTTGCTCAAGGTCCACTGCTCTAAAAGAGTGGGAGTGGATGTGAACCCAAACCTTAGCAAACTATTGGCATGCAGTGCCAGGTCTCCCCGTTTTTGTCCTTTCTACTCATTTTAAGGGATTTTAAGTAGAGATTCGTGGTAGAACATCAAGTACTATAGCGAGTGCCTGGGAAAGGCTTCTGAGCTGATTGTCATCTGAATCCAGCGTGCCTGGCAGAGCCATGCCCTGGAAACATACCTTGCCAGAGGCAGGTATGTTGTCAGCCTGACCTGCAGCTCAGGTGCTAGGGGGTGGGTTTAATGATCTAACTCCAGCTAAGCACCAGGAACAAACACGATTATCTGGGTCCATCTAGTAGTGACAATTACAAAGAAGCCCACAAGAATGGACATAATATCATTTGTCTTGGGCTTTAGTAAAACTTTCATTGGCTCTGGGTCACTGTCTCTCCATCAGAGGACAGCTGTCCCAACCGGTCCCAGCTTTTTCTTTCTTTCTTTTTTTTTTCCGGCCCCAGCTTTTTCCTTCTATTTCTGTGTCTGTCTCTTTCTTTCACTTTCTCAATCCCCAGTCACCCCTACTCAGGAACTGTACCACTCTCCGGCCACCCTGGATGTGGAAAAGAGAAAAAATAATTATAAAGTACACCAACATTAAGTTCTTGTCAGGGAAAGGAAGGTTGGGAGCCTTAGAACTGGAGGCTCCTCACTGTGTGTATTTATTTATGTCCATCAATGCTGGTCTCGGTCCTTGTCTGAATATTGCACTAATGTGTTTGGTCTTTGTCCTAATGGTGGTACCACTAAATGTTACTGCAAAGAAGCTCTCACATATTGATAGCTCAACACCAAAAACTTTTATATTGCATTTCCACAAAGAGCCAAGGCAATTCCAGGTCAGGAGGAAGTGGGGGCTCTGCTTAAACACAGATTGACAGGGGCTGTGTCTTTCTCAGCACAGGACTCTGAGGATAACCTGTTCATTGACATGGAGCTGGCAAAAGAGGAAGTGGCATGCATGTGAGAGGTTTTCATGGGTCAAGCCTGGACATTGTGCTCACCACTTCTGCTCGCTGGAACTCAGTTATATGGCCATGCCTTAGAGCAAGAGGGTTTGAGAAAAGTGCCCAGGAAGAAGTTGTTTCTCTCCTCCTTTTCTTTTCTTTTCTTTTCTCTCCTTTTTTCCCCCCGTTTTGTTTCTGTAGTTTGTTGTTGCTGTTTTATGGCCAGGTGTTTGAGGGCTGAGTTGCCAATGGAAAAAAAGATAAGATGAAGAATCTTCCAGAGTGGTCCATGTCCATTAGTAGAATGTTGATTCTAAGTGTAGAAACAATAACTCATTTTTTTAAAATGTATTTTATTGATTTTTTTACATAGAGGAAGGGAGAGGGATAGAGAGTTAGAAACATTAATGAGAGAGAAACATCTATCAGCTGCCTCCTGCATGACCCCTACTGGGGATGTGCTCACAACCAAAGGTACATGCCCTTGACCGGAATTGAACCTGGTACCTTTCAATCTGCAGACTGACACTCTATCCACTGAGCCAAACCGGTTTTGGCAATAACCCATTTTTTATTGGGTACTTACGATGTACCAAACGGTACTAAGCCCTTTCCCGACCTGGTTACCTTTAATCCTGAAGCAGCCTTGCTCATCATGGGTTTTAAAGTATATCAGCAGTGAGTTGCAGGATAATGTACTTCCACTTTTCTGATGGTAATAAAGAGAAATGTGCCCCTGCAGGTCCACCCTCCACCCTTCTTTCCTGTGTGTGTGTCTCTGAGGTGGGCTCTCCTAGATAACCCATGCAGACTTTCTTGTCCTCAGGCTTCAAGTTGGATTTGGCCAGTGGGACTCCCCAGCAGGAGATCGGAGTTGGGTGTATAATTGTGTCCCAACTGCTCTGTGTTACAACAGGGGCTGTGCTCCTCTGTTGATGGCCAACCTCCATTCTGGCAGTTGCTCTCTCATGGCTACAGGTTCCCATAAGGGGGGCCCTCTTTCTGCCCCTTCAGGACTGAGATGACCATGGCTTCCTGCCATCGATGATCCCTTGGTGCTTCCCCAGCCCTTGACTGGTCCCTTAACGTCCCCTTATACACTTACACAGTTCTTTCCATAAACCTTCTTTCCTACTCATTCCTACAAGACTTGAGAACTTTTACAGGACCTTACTACCACCTCCTTTTAAACCTTTACTTATTATAGTATCTTCTTTGGGGTCATGAAGACCTAGTTATGAAGCCCAGTTCATCACTTAATAGCTGTGTGATATTGAGCAAGTTGTTTAACATCTCTGAGCTTAGTTTCTTCATTCACAAAAGACAATGGATAGATGAAAAGTAAAAGAAATAATATGTACAAACTACCTAGTGCAATGTTTGGCACATAAAAGGTGATGAACAGAAATTAAAAATGGCAAACAATGTCATGGAAATATGTCAAACTTAATAATTACACTGTTAAATAATCTATTATTGCCTGTTAAAGTGACAGACATTTTTAAAAAGGTTATAATCCCCAGTGTTGACAATGATGTGGCCGAGAGGCACACACCACAAGTAAAAATATAAAATTTGGTAAAGCCTTTCTGAAGGGCATTTTACCTTAGGAATATAAAGCCTTAAATAAGTTCATTCTCTTTGATCCAGCAGTTCACATCAACTTTAGGAATTTATCCTCAGAAAATAATCTAAAGGAAGTAATCAGACAAAGATATATCCACAAACATGTTTACACTATCATTGTTCATAACAGATACAATTGAACGTAACAAATGTTCAGCAACAGGGAATTGGGTAAATAAACATTGGAATATCCATGCAGTGGCAGTAATAAATATGATTGATATTGAAAGATGGCTTTAACTCATTGGTAAGTTTTTAAAAATCAGTTATAAAAGGCCATTTATAAAACTTTATTTTATGGTTTTTGGAAAACTAGGAAGAGGGAAAATGGAAGAGCTATATATATTGAAATATTCATTTTGCTTTTGTTCTTTCTGTATTTTCTAACTTTTCTACAACATGAACTTTGTATATAGCTAAGACTGTCCTTGGCTGCAAGTCATAAAAATCCAAACTGTTGTGGTGCAGCCACTCAGCAAGGCCAGGACCAAGGCCTCACAATTGCATGGCTTTCTCCTCATGGCCTGAACATGGCCGCTGCGCCTCGAGTCATTGCACATGCACTCAGAGAAGAAGGGGCGGCATGAAACAAGAGCGTTCCCAGGAACCCGGGAGCAGGTTTGTATCACGTGACCTTAGCTGGAAAGCAGGGAGGAGGGGTTTGAGTCAGCCTCTTTATAATGTTGACCACGAGCACATGTTGCTTTGGAATAATAATAAAAAAAATGATAAAAGTATTAACATTTTAAAACAAGTTATTTTTGTTTTTTCTTGATTACTTTCATGCTCTCCTCCCTCTGCTACCTCCCGTCCATATTCAGGCAGCAACAGCCAGCAAATTCACATCCACAGCGCGGAGGGTGTGAGGAAGAATGAAGAAACCTGAGAGGAGGCTGCACCCTCCCTGCGGTGGGAGTAGAGAGATGGGCAGAGTGCCAAAGGCCTGGGAAATCTGCCTGTTGCTTGTTCAGCCAACTCATCTAGGCCCCTCTGGTCTGAGGTGGTGGCTACACGAAGCTTATCGAGCAGAGACTTCTACAACTGCCCGACTTCTAGCTCTGCTGCTACTTTACAGTGTGCAGAACTGGCTCTGGCTTTTCATCCGACTTGCTTTGTTCTCAGCAGGGCTTCCCAGAGAAAGAACATGTCCATGATACATACGAGGGAATGGGACTAGGAGGCCTGGGTTCAAATCCTGGCTGTGCCCCTTAGATTGTATCTGACCTTGGACCAGCTACTTAAGCTCTCTGTGCTTCTGCTTCCTCAACTGTAGAATGGGAATAATAATAGTATACATTTCCTAGTGTTGTCCTAAAAGATTAGACGATTCCGTATTTGTCCAGTGCTTAGTATGTGCCTGTCACAGGTAAGTGCTGCATAAGTATTATTTAAAAATAAATAAATATGAGGAAGGCGGAAACAATCAGAGCAGTCTGGGCTCTATTTGTTTAACTCGCATCTTACTTGACATAAATGAGACAGCTGAAGCCATGAAGAATGGCTGAGTTTTCTTTTGTTCTCGCTGGCTGCCCCACGTGGCCTCGGTGGTGGGAAAAGAGGACCCGGGGAAGCTGAGAGCCCTGACACAGGTCCGGGGTGGCAGGGACCCCCCAAGCGCTTTATGTGTAGTGACCAGCTCATTTAAATCTTGTGAGACAGGTGCTATCACTGCCCTCATTTTACAGATGGGGAAACTAAGGCCCAGAGGAGTCAAATAACTTGACCACAGTCACCTGCCTTTTGAGAGGTGGAGCTGAAATTCAACTCCAGGGACATGAGACTCCAGAACCTGCATAGTCCATGTGAAGAATGATCTATGTATATAAAAGCCTAGGAGTCCTTTATGGCTGGTCCACCTAGTGACTTGTTGACCAGTTGCTGTGATGCACAAAGACCACCAGGGAGGAGACGCTCAATGCAGGAGCCTAACCCCCTGGTGGTCAGTGTCAACCACCCAGGGCCAGCCAACCTCCTGCAGCGCCTCCCTGGGCTGGCCAGGCCCAATCAGCCCTGATTGGGAATCGGCCCTGATTGGCCCCGATTGCTGACCAGGCCGAAGGACCCCACCCATGCAAGAATTTGTGCACCAGGCCTCCAGTGTTTACATAGGGGACCTTCCCTATGCATGATCCTAAAGGTTAACGTATACATCAATCCTTAACTTAAAGATTCTTAAGGAGTTTCTATTTAAAATGCCATAAAGTAAATCCTTCTGTAAAATGCTTTATTTCTCTATATTTAACTTGGCAAGTTTGAGTTTGCACATTCTGTGTTTTCTTACAATATAGTTTGTCTCTAGTGTTCAAAAAATAACTTCCATGCCTGAAATTTAGCTAATTTCTTTTGAGGGGTGCTTTTCTTTAGTATTAGATGCTGGATCTAAAGAGCTCTCTGTGTGTCCTCAAAGAGCCAAGTCAGTAGCACTTCCTAGCAATAAATGACTGTTTTTGTTGCCAATTCTAGGCATATTGTCTTGAAGCTCCACTCTGAGCTTAGGCCAGCCGAAATCATCAATTATTAACATCATGACTACCTCACAGGTCCAAATTCCTCCATGGGTAGCAGCAGGAGTCCTTTCTGCCCACCTTTGCAAATGCTGGTTCCAAAGAGATACGACCTGACATTGTTCAGTGGTTTTATTCAGCACTACCAGCAAGTTTGAGCGAAGTATAAATGCTCCAAGGGACCTCCCTGTTCTTCCCCTTTAAGAAAAAAAAATCACTCAGCCCCTCCCAACCCCACCCTGAGCTTCTAAAGTTCTGAAGTCAGTGGTGCAAGAGATAGAGCCAAGATAAAATGAATTGAAAACAAAGTGAGTTTTTAAGAAAAACTTTTGTTCCCAGCTCTTATACCTCCCCTCCCCCAACCCTAAGTTGCAACTTCATGGGATCTGACCCAATGCCACCACCAGCTACTCTGCTACCTCTCCCTGGCCCTGGGCTGGTCCTAGGAGAGACTGGGAGAGAGATTAGGTGAAACATTAGCCGCGGCCTCTTGGATCCAGTCCAGTGTCTTTCAATTATTTCTTTATGTGCTTTTGGTCCTGGGCTTACTTGGCATGGGACAGGCATCCATTAGAAGATTTCACAATGATTTGCCATGTTACAGTTCTAAACAGATGTGAACTCGTCACCAAAGGAAATTTATGTTTTACCATCTTTCCTCCACCTCTCCCTGGGGAGCTGCAGGGAAAAGCACTCCAAGCAAATTAATCAAAATGACTAGGTAATGCTCTAAAAATAATAAACGTTGTTATAAGTCTGGATCTCTTTCAAGTTTGAGCTCATTTGGTGAGCTGGAAGATCCATACGTCAAACCCCACGTATATATTTTTCATTAGCGAGAAGTGGACTATTGCATGGGGACAGATAAGTTATTAAGACACATAATACAATTACTCTCACAACACTAAGTTAATTAAACAATTTGTCCAAGGAGGGGGCAAAGAATAGGTGCCTTAATGATTCCTTAACTTGCCTTCATCAGCCAGCTGTGCAGTTTAGGACAGGCTGAAGTTTGGAGCTCTGAAAAAGAGACTGGATAGAAACCGAGGTGCAGGGTTAGAATTATAACAAAACAAAACAAAACAAAAAAAAAGAGGAAAATATATATTGTATCTCCTTGGGCCTCCCTCGCCTACTAACAAAAGATGAGTTATTGCTAGACAAAAGTGAAGAAGCTAGAACATTTTGAAAACTGATTCAAAAAAGGGGATAATGAAAAAACAAACAAACAAACGAGCAACTATTTATCATCATATTTTCAAAATACCTTCGCAGTGGTCAGTCCCAAAAGAATGTTTTCGCATGAAAAGAAACTTGTAGCTGAGTCCTGGGCTCTCAAGGCCTTCCTCCATGGTTGGAATGAGATTAGATAAACCTCAGGATGAGGTTGAGAAGGGAAATGTGTAGGGGAATAAAGGGAAGCTTTGATGATCAGAGTAGATTCTTTTCTTACTTTAACTGGCTTATTTCTCTGGTTTTCAGTTGGCCTCTTTCCCTAATATATGTCCCAACATCCAAGAGCAAGGTGTTCTTTAAAGATCTGGATCCAGACCACGCACAGCCCTTGATGCTAATTTATCCATGTCAGACAGGCCTGCGAGGCCAGCAGGACGGTGAGAAAAACAGAAGCAAAGACTACCCAGCCTTCTTGGGTACGCCCTTTGTCTCCAAAGCTGAGCCCTGCTGTTATTAGGCTAAATCACAAGGATATTTCCAACCTAAGAAAGCTCCTCTGGCCTCGGAGTGCTTCTTAGATAATTCCCACGTCTTCATCCTCCAAAAACGGTTGATTGCAGTGTTACTAATCCCAACCTCCTTTAGCCAGCCTCCATTAATCATGGTTGGCAGGAAAGACTAGAGGGTCATGGGTAATTGAATTCCAGCCAACCTTCAAACCTAATTTAAGTCCACCCTTTGACCTCCTTCCTGCCCCAATCTGCTGCCAGAGCTAGTAAATAAATATTGTTTTTAAATGGAAAGAAGTCTTTTTTGAATGCCTACTATGTGTTCACTTCGCAAGAGATGCATCTGTTATCCCACTTCACTCATTCATTCTGTCAACACCAGCGCAGAACCCAGACACAAGGATTAACAGAGAGTGGAGATGAGTGCAAAGGTCATCTGGGGGTCAGTCCGGTGGGGGAAATATGTGCTCTGCAGACACCCGGACTTCCTATCTTTGAAAGAAGATAAATCTGTAGCACCGAAGCCCCCGGCACACAGGAAGATGGAATGAGAAACACTTCCCTTCTCCCCAAGAAAAGCCATGCGGGACCTTTGGAGGTCAAAGACTTCCACTCCGTCCTCCCTCTGCCACGTTTGACTTGTGGTGTCAGGCGCCCTGTTTAACGGCTCTGGTCAAAGTCCGCAACTGTGATAAGGAGCAGGGTGTGTGCAAGCGGTCGTAACAGTGCCAACCCGACAGGCTGCAGTGAGGATTTGGCGGTCAAGAGAAGCACCTTGAAGACTGGAGGCCCCTCACACATGGGAGAGGATGGCTAGTTTAACTCTCTGTTAAAACTGCCAACCAGCCATGCCAGAGAAGACAGGGCTTCAGATCAAAGGCCTTGATAAACACAATACACTTGTTTTAAATAATGGAACTTTAGGCCCGGCTTGGCATGGCTCAGTGGTTGAGTGTCGACCTATGAACCAGGAGGTCACGGTTCGATTCCTGGTCAGGTCTCATGCCAGGGTTGTGGGCTAGATCCCTGAGTGGGGAGCATAGAGGAGGCAGCCAATGGATGATTCTCTCTCAGCATTCATTCATATTTCTATCTCTCCTTCTCTCTTCCTCTCTTCCTCTCTGAAATCAATAAAAATGTATCTAAAAATAAATCAATAAAAATAAATAAATAACGGAAGTGGAATTTCTAAGGAAGTTTATTTCGTTTACCTTTTTTTTTTTTTTTGGTGAATCTCTGGGTCAGCATGATGTTTGCTGAGTGTATATATGATCTGGACTGTACGGCCAAAGGCTTTCCTGGTGATTCAAAGTCTCCGGAGCCTACCCCACCTGCCTTTTTCCCACCCTCCAACAGTTAGAAAGCAGCCACTAGTAATGTTCTATTATCACCAACGCTCAAGAATCCTCAATAAAGCTAGCATTGAATTGCTACCGATAATATTCTTGGCAGCCGTACACGTTTAGGCAGGAGGAGTCAAGGATATGCCGAGGTTAAAATCAATGTGCTTGAATAACTTACTTTCTCTTTTCAGTCCCCAAAGGATATGAGGCCCCCTAAGACTTCACAAGCAGCCGGGGCTCCTGAGCAGCCTGACGAGGCTGGGCTCCCGGGGTGACGTTCATGGGAGCCTCTGCTGGTGCTGGACCACTGTCTGCTGAGGAGAGATAGCTCCCTGGCGAAGATGAGGGATCATTGCAGATAAACGCTGAGCAGAGACCTCAGTGTTTATTTTTCATGCTACCATGTAATCTCCACTGTTTAACTCCATCTGCATCACTGCTAACCCCGGGCCACACAATTGCACTTAAAAAAATGAGAATAACTCGAACACCCATTGTGAGGAGTTGCGGGAGCTGTGGGTTGGGATGTTTTTGCTGTTATCGTCAGTGGCAAACAAGTGTTCTCTTTCACCGCCTCCTTCTACCGCGTGTGACAAAAATGGGAGTCACCTTGGTTACCTGCTCACGGTGAGCCCTGCCCTACGTTAAGCGTTTTATACAGACTGTTCTGTCTGATCGTCAGACACGGCCATTCCGTGAGTTAGGTCCTAGTAGAGGAAAGGAGGTGTCAGAGAAGTTCAGTAAGTGGCCCGGGTCACAGGAGGAGTGGGCGGGGGAGGGAAGGTTGCGTTCCCAGCAGGCCAGCTCCAGCTGTTCACAGAAAATCACCAGAACGCGTATGGTTCCCCATCTCAGGTCTGGTCTTCTTGACTTTCCGGATGAGTTCAGGCAGTTTTATTGCCGCGACAGCTGCCCCTGCTACCTTTATTGGAAAAGCCACCAGATCTCCCATCCGTGGTCCGTTCTGTATTTCTTTTATTGAGAAAGTATTTGCATTCAATCCCCTGTGGTCACCCGGAGGTTTGTAACTCACCTCGAAGGCCTTCACAGTGGCCTATCTGTAAGCAATCACTGCCTCCTCCAAGTTCTTTCCCACAACACTTTTTATGAAAATACGTTACAGAAAACCTGAAAGAATAGTTCAGCACACATCTGCTTGCCTCCACCAAATGTAATACTGTTAATATTCTGCCATATTTGACTTATTCAGCAGTCCATCTTTCTATTTTTCTTTCTGAGCCATCGGAAAGTTCATTGTAGAAATCGTGACACGTCAGCCCTTAAATGCTTCATTCAGCACCCATCTCCTAAAAATAAGGAACGTTTCCGACATGACCACATTATCATTGTAATCAGACCTGAGCAACTGAACTGTATGTAAATCCTTAATATCATCTACTATCTAGTCCAATAACAAATTTCTTAACCAGGCCCCAACTGTCTCTTATAGCTGTTTTATTAAACCAAATTTCATGCATTGTATTGGTAGTAATGTCTCCATTACTTATAATCTAGAACAGCTTCCCACCCCATCTCTTTTATTCCCTCAATCTCATTTAGTTTAGGGAAAATCCCTCTAGTTTTGGGGAGAGTTTAACCACTTCCTATTCCTAAGGGTCTCCACTGGTTTCTACCTTTAGTTCTCAGACAGATGTTAGTAAGATGGTAGCTCTAGAATTTCTATAAAGGAGGGGATCCAGAGGGAGTACAATCTGGTTATAAGGAATTGGCAGTAAGGGGATTTTTGCATAACAAAAACTATTTTAAAAACAAGTTAGTTAATTTGTTTGACATGGCTACTGCTTTTACATAGAAGTTGTTTGTACTATAGGAGAGATGATATGTGGTAATGATGAATGGTACAGGCTGAGCAAACTGCTTCGATTCAATTCTCAGCTTTGCCACTTTTAAGCTGTGTGACCTTGAACAAGTTACTTAATCTCTCTGTTACTCTCTTTAATCATTTGTAAAATAATTCACAGAGTTGTGCTGAAATGAATTAATAAGTACAAAGCAATGAGAAGCCTGCCTGGAATAGAATATTTTCCATAAAAGTAGCTATTATCATCCTATTTAATATAAAAATAATATGTAAATTAACCACCACTCCACTACAACCCACTCCCACCAGCCAATCAGGAACAAGTATTCAAATTAACCCAACCAAGATGGCTGCAGCCACGGAGCAAGCAGGAGGCTTGGGATTCCCCAGCAATGGAAGAAGCCAAGCGCTTAGCCTGCCCTGGCAGACCCAGGCCTTTGCTTAAGACTACAGAGTTTCAGTTATAGAAGATAAATAAATACCAACAAAAATGGTGGCCACCATGGAGCTGAAAAGAGCTGGAGGCTTGAGTTGCTCCCGGCAATGGAGAAAGCCAAGCTCCTGAAGACCTGGCCTGCCTTGACCTCCACTCAAGGCTACAAAGTTTCAATTATAGAAAATAAATAAATCCCAGGTACTAGGGCCTCCGCTTGGGTTACCAGAGGGCATGACTGGCCAGAAAACCACCACAGGCCCCTCACCCAGGCTGCCCCATGCCCCAAGGGAACCTCCACCCTGATCCAGGACACCCTTCAGGGCAAACCAGCCAGCCCCTACCCATGCACCAGGCCTCTATCCTATTTAATAAAAGAGTAATATGCAAATTGACCAACACTCCAACACACAAGATGGCTGCCTCCATGTGGACACAAGATGGCCACCACAAGATAGCCAGCAGGGAGGGCAATTGAGAGGGACCCAGGCCTGCAGGGGAGAGCAGTTGGGAGGGACCAGGCTTTCAGGGGAGGACAGTTAGGGGTGACCAGGAGTGCAGGAGAGGGCAGTTAGGGGTGACCAGGCCTTCAGGGGAGGGCAGTTCTGGGTGACCAGGCCTGTAGGGAAAGGCAGTTATGGGCAAACAGGCCGGCAGGGGAGCAGTTAGGCATCAATCAGGCTGGCAGGGGAGTGGTTAGGGAGTGATCAGACTGGCAGGCAGAAGTGGTTAGGGCCAATCAGGAAGGTAGACAGTTGGGAGCCAACAGTCCTGGATTGTGAGAAGGATATCTGACTGCCCATTTAGGCCCGATCCTACCAAGATCGGGCCTAATGGGCAGTCAGACATCCCTTGAGGAGTTCCAGGTTGGAGAGGGTGCAAACTGGCCTGAGGGACACCCTCCCCCACGTGCACAAATTTTGTGCACCAGGCCTCTAGTCTTATATAATAAAAGCCTAATATGCTAAGTGTCCAGTCAACCGATCGGCCATTCAACCAATCAAAGCATAATATGCTAATGATGTGCTAAGGTGCTCAACCACTCACTATGACAGGCACTGACCACTAGGGGACAGACAGTCAACCAGTTGACCAGTTACTATGATATGCACTGACCACCAGGGGGCAAACACTTGCTTGCTGCTGGGGTCCAGCCGAATGGGACTGAGCAAGATGGGACTGAGCAAGACAGGCCAGACAGGCCCTGGAGCCCTCCCGTGATCCCTCCTGGCTGGCCAACCTCCTGTGTCCCTCCCTGGCCCCGATCATGCACCATGGGGTCCCTCTGCCTGGCCTGCACTCTCTTGCAATCCGCAACCCCTTGGGGAATGTTGAAGATCCGGTTTTAGCCCGATCCCGCAGGCAGAGCTGAGGGATCCCACTGGTGCATGAATTTGTGCACTGGGCTTCTAGTTATTTATAGTCTTCTCCCACCTCCTGTCAACTTCCTTCTCTAGTCATTTCCTAGAACCAGAGCATTCAGCCTTTCTGGCTGCCTGATAGTTTTATGTGTTGCCTTTTTACTCTATGTTCAACTTATTCTGATTACCCTTGGGAACTTCTAGGGTGCCCTCAACTTCATCCTCTTCCCTCTTTCTGATTCACTTCTATTGTTTTTTCAATTAAATTCTTTTTAAAATATCCATTTGCTTCTCCTTTCTTCTATTATCTTGTATATCTGGAATAAATTCCTCCCTTTTTGCACTAAGGCTTATCATCCTTTAAGGTGCAATGACATCTATGGTTTCTAGTCCAGGAACACTTTCTTGCTTAAGTGAATGTTGAAGCTTCTTGGTTCCCATTCAGTCAGCCAGTCAGCCAGTGATTCGATGTACGTTAGGACCCCTGTGAAGAACTGGGCACCACTGGACACAGAATACAGCAGTGAATGTAATGTGGTCCTGGCTGTAGACCCTCAGCCAGTTACTCAGAGGGAACTGGAGTTGCAGGAGGGGCGAGTTGAACCTTTCTCGCTCACCACGTAGGAGATTCCAGGGGAATGACGGAAAGAATGTTAAGGGATCTCTTTCTCCAAAGATGCATTCTCTGTTACCCTGAAACTCCTACCAGGAGAGGAGCTAGAGTTGCTTTCTGTTTCCTCACGAGCCCTTTAAACATTTCTAGAATCACGGGAAGCGTTCACTGTTACTGCCTATTTCCACAGAAGTGCATGCATTTGATTAGAGTAACTGTAACAGCACAACTTCCTCATCCGAGGAATGGGATAACAATAGTACCGACATCATAGGGCTGTTATAAAATGTCTGTGAGTCAACCGTAAAAATACTTTGAATGCAGCTTGGATTTATATGTTTGGTAAGTAAATAAAATAAAGTTTGTTGAAAGATTATAATTGGGTCACAAGAGAATGTAATGCTGAGCAGGTGCGCTTTGAGGGGGTGATGGGAGGGAAGGGAAGAAGCTGAGGCCTGAGGCCTGACACAGCAGCAAATGAAGCAGGAAGCCCTTGAAGAAACTGTGGAGTGGTCAGAGGGAAATTCAAAAATAAATTTTGACTACTTCATAAATTTTATTTATTTATTTATTTATTTATTTATTTATTTATATCTTGTTCATTGAATTCTTGAAAAATGAATACTTTCAAAATAGATGATATAATTATTCAGACTTGTTTAGTGATGACTAAGCTTCAGAAGGTTGTAAAGAAATTACATAGGAAAGCAACCTCTTCAATGCAATTAAATGACTTTTTTTTTAAGTATCCTTTCATAGAGTTTCTCAAACTTTGGCATAGATCAGAATTTCTGCAGAGTTTATGACAAGTTTGTAGGTGATGCTGATGGTGCTGGTCTGGGCACAACCCTTTAAGAAACTCTGCTTTAAGATATAGTCTCCATAATTCAAACTAATGAGCAATACCCATATGCCTTTGCTTTTTCTCATAGCAAATAAATAAAAGATCATTTCACATATGGCTCCATCAAACTTTAAATTTTCAGCCTTTTGAAATGTTCTTTTTAAATAGAATATGTAATTTATTCACCGTGGTTCGTAATTCCTATGAGCTCAAAAGACAGAACCACAGGATAGTCTAGTACTGGGTCATCTGTGACTACATGAAAACATTGACTTACAGGATGACTTAGGCCACAGGGACCTTGTTCCTGTCTCCTCCATGACTCTTCTGTTCAGGAAATCCAGTACAAAATCATGAGAATGTGAATGTGACCTATCATGAATGCAGACATAAAAGGTCATGGTGCATTGTCATACTCAAGATTCTGAATCTGAAACTTCTTCCTCAGGACAGCAGTAATACTCCACAAAACATACCTGTCCATCTTCACTTCTAACCATTTACTGTAAGGAGAGGAAACCTCGGTTATCTGTCCAAACAGGCACCTTGCACAACAGGACTAATGCCTTTGTAAAGGGCTTCAGTAAAGAAATCTTGCATCTGTTAACTTGGGTTTCATTACCATTACAGGATTCCATCAAATCAGGATCTTTGGGATAGTCAAGGTGGGAGCTTTCTGCATTCCCAAAAGTAGATAGCCTGAAATAAGGCTTTTCAGGAGACATGGTGATCTGTAGGACCTCACTTGTCATATCCAATTCAGAAAATACTTCACGAAGCCCCCTGACTGACACGGGACATGATCCAAAAATAAATAAGTAGTCTAAAAGGACAGTTAAATTAATTAGGAAAGTAGCAGGCTCTTCCTGAACTTTAAAGTCTTGAAATATTCCAGCCTGAATACAAGCATATTTGTTTGCACACACTCTGCAATTTCCGCTGTCACCTGGATTCCATTTTTAGTAATGTTCTCAGAGATGAAGGGTCTTCAGGACAGTGGAGAGATTCCTAATGTTGTCAAGGCTGGCCACCACGCTGTATCCACTCTTGTCTGGGGCCCGTTGGTTGATGAGGGGCATCTTCTACTGCACGATCAGCTCCAGGGATGCTCAGACGTGGGCACCTGCTTCCGTGGGACACAACACCTTCACGGTGGGGTCCAAATGCCTAAGAGCCCTTCCTAGCCAGGTCACCGGGAGGCGAGATGCAGTTCCCCTGGGGAAGCGGCGAGGAAGTGGACCAGCTCCCGCCAGTGCTTTCAGATCTCTGGGCCACCTCGGCCCTATAAAATTTATTTTAAATATGGCCTCCTGTACTTTTAAAATTCTGAGTTCCGAGTTTCAATCAGTGGATTTCAAACTCTTAAAGAGAGAAAGCCGGTATAAGAGTACCTGGCTGAAAAATAAGGAATCCGGTGTATGCATTTGTGTCGCTGTGTAACAAAATCACCACAGGCTTAATGATTTAAAACAACACACATTGGCTGCCTCAGAGTTTATGTAGGTCAGGAGTCCGGGCATATCCAGCCTGGGTCTATTATAAGTCTATCTGCCAGAGCTGGGTTCTCATCTGGAGGCTCAAATGGGGAAAGACGTGCTTCTAAGTTCACCCCACTTGTTGGCATTGTTCATTTTCTTGCAGCTGCAGGACTCATGGAAGCTTGATTCTTTAAAACCAGGAAGGAGAGTCAGGCTCTGGAGTGATCTGCGATCAAGCGGAGTCTTATGTAATGTAATGTGATCATGGGAGCTACATGCCAATCACTTTGCCATATTGTATTGGTTAGAAGCAAGTCACAGGTCTTAACTACTCTCAAGGAAACAAAATTACACAAGGGCATGAACACACCAAAAGCAAAGGCTCATGGGAGCCACCTTCCAGTTTGTTTGTCCCAGCAAACAACTTCGAACTCTCTCTTCTTAAAGTACTTTCCACATGAGTAATCAAGGAAGCCGAAGACCTGGGGAAATGTAAAATATGAAACTCATTGACCTAAAAATATTCATTCCATGTCTCTTGTTTCAGCTGGGGGTGGCTCGCACAGCATTCTGTAAACAACCCTTGGCCCAAGATAAATGTGGCATCTTCAAAGGTGTGCCTTGGAGCATGTATTTTATGCTTTCCTGGGGATTCAGTTATGCATCCTTATGACTAAGTTATTTTCACCCAATTTTGTCTTGTGGAAAGAGGTGGCTGGTTCCCAAACCCATGTCATGACGACCACAGTTGAGACATTTTCCATGTGAAGCTGTGCTAGCTATTCTTATGTCTCTAATTACTATGTTTCCCCCAAGACCTAGCGTGAGTCTCCACAGCCCCATGAAAATTTTTAAAAATAAAAAGGGAGGCAGGAGTTAAAATGTTCTTTAAAAAAAAGTAATATAAGTCAAGTTATTAAAAATGAATACTAAGAGTTTCCTATTGATGTTGCATTTTTATCTTCCTTTTTAAACCTCTAAGGAGAGTTTAGGTTTTATATTCCACACCTTCTATTTACTCCAATTAATTATTGCCTTAATTATAAAACAACTATGATACATTTTCTTAAGAAAATATTTATTATTTATGAGTATTTAATGTATGTTCTTACCAGTGCTCATAAATAGCATCATTTGAGATTGCATGAAAATCTTGAAGAGGAGGAATAGAAAGGGGAGAGAAGAGGGGTATTGGGGTGGGGGGGAGAGGGAAGGGAGGGGAAGTAGAAGAATCCTCTTAGAAGTACTTAATTCTTAGCCCCCTTTCCTTCCCCTACTGGTTCCCTTCCTAGACCTACATGTAGAGAAAAACCATGAGGATCCATGGGAGACTATAATAAACTAGGGGCCCAGTGCATGAATTTATGCACCTTGAAAGGAACTGTGGGCCGTGATTTGTGGTGGGTATAGGGGCAGCTTCTGGTCCCCTATCTGCTGGCAGCCCTGCTCCTGCTGCCGCCTCTCCCATGTGCTGAGGGTGCCGGCTCTGCTTGCACCTGTGATGGCATAGAGCAATTGAGGCCAGCACCAGCCGTGGGTGCAAGCAACAGCTGCTGTTCTAATCACCCCTTAGGAGCAGGGGGAGGTGGAGAAGCCTTCGGGGTGATCGGGACCAGCAGCCACGGCTTGCTTCCACTGATGGTGCTGAGTGATTGGGGCTGGTGCCGGCAGCAGGTGCAATCTCCGGGTGGGACCACAGCACGCAGGAGCAAAGAATTTTAGAACCACCAGAGGCTTGCCCTGATGACAGCGGCCAGTGCCCTGCTTTGGTCTGGCACACTTGCTCACTTTCTCCACCATCCTATCATAGCTGATGCCTACTATGTTCCGTATGCACCCTCTGGTGGTCAGCACACATCATAGAGACTGGTTGTTTGGTTGTTCCGCTGTTTGGTCTATCTGCAGATTAGGGTTATATATATATATATATATATATACACTAGAGGCTCGATGCATGAAAATTCATGCATTGAAGGGGGCATCCCTCAGACCAGCCTTCCCCTTCTCACAGTCAAGGAACCCTCAGGGGCAGGAGGCAACCCAGTGGTCAGGGGAAGGTGATATCCCCATCACACCTCTGCTGCTGCCATTGCTGGCAGCACAATCCTTGGCCGCCCATGGTTACATGAACCTTGAGCAGCCCTGGGCAGCTAGGAAGCCTCCATCCAAGGCTTGCCTGCATCTTGGGTGTTGGCTGAACAGCCACCATCCAAAGCTTGCCTGTACCTCAGCATGACCCTGGGCCACTGGGCAGATGACATCCAAGGCTTTCATGCACCTCGGGCCAGTTCTGGGCAGCTGGGGGGCTGAGGGGACTGGGTGACTCCAGACGCAGGCACGCAGAGGGGCCGGACCCGCCTGTGGGAAGGCCTGGCCATGTCGTGCACCTGCCACCCTGGCGGGGCTGAGGGAACTTGGTGCTGCCATCTTGTGGCTGTGGGCACCACCATCTGTGAGGGTATGGCAGCAATTAGCATATTCCCTCCTTATTGGCTATTGGCACCTCCATCTTTGTGAGGGTGTGGTGGCAATTAGCACATTCCCTCTTTATTAGATAGGACTAGATGCCTGATGCACAAAATTTGTGTGTGGAGAGGGGTCCCCTCAGCCCAGCCAATCCGGGACCCCTCAGGGGATGTTCAACTGCTGGTTTAGGCCTGATCCCAGGAATCAGGCTTAAACCAGCAGTCAGACATCCCTCTCACAATCTGGGACTGCTGGCTCCTAAATGCTCACCTGCCTACCTGCCTGATCACCCCTAACTGCCCTCCTTGCCAGCCTGACCACCGTTAACCACCTCTGCCTGCTAGCCTGGTTGCCCTCATCTGTCTCCCCCGACACTCGCTGGCCTGGTTGCCCCACGCAACCTGCTGTTCAGTTATTTGGTCATCTCTCACTAACACCCCTGCTGGCCTGGTAGCCCCATGCAGCCTGCTGTTCAGTCATTTGGTCATCCTTCACTAACCTCCCTGCCAGCCTTGTTACCCAACACAGCCTGCTGTTTGGTCATTACTGTTACTATGATAGCATCCTGAACAATTTGCATATTCCTCTATTATTAGTATAGATTACTGATTGGCAAGAACTGTAAGCTTCAGTTATTCAGTGAACACTATAGACATTTATGTAAGGCTTGACTTCTACTAACTGCTTCATTAATCCAAGTATTCCTTCAAAGGGAACAAAAGTGAAGTTTTGTGTGTGTAGGGAGGATGATGATGGTGGGTCACCGTTTAATGTGTGGGATTCAGAGCCTCCTCCTCCCCTCCCTGCTTAGCTTCTTGCCCCACCCCCATCCTCTAAGGAAATGCGAAGCTTTATAGTCAAGTGGACAGAGAGGCTCACAGGAAAGAAGAATGACATTCCCCATAGGCCTGGGTCAGGAGAGTGGATCTGGCCCGGGACTGGGTTTGGCAGATTGAGCTCTCCATTGATAGGGGAGATGAAAGAGGAACTGAGAGAAACAAAATGCCCTTGGATAAAGGGTTTGCGAGGGCTAGAAATTGAGTAGGTGGGGTTGAAGCTAGAGAATAGGGCAGGGGACTTTAATGATGGTTGCTCTAGACTTTCTATTGGACTTCTTAAATGTTAGCAGGAATTGTTAATAAAGACTACTGTTCCTGTGTAAGCTGGATTTATATCACTCTGATCATCCCTAAGCATGTGCTATTATATATAAGCACGAGAGGCCCGGTGCATGAAAATTCATGCACTGGAGGAGGGTCCTTCAGCTTGGCCTGCCCCCTTTCACAGTCTGAGAGCCCTCAGGGGCGAAGGTGACCTGATGATCAGGGGAAGGTGATGCTCCCATCACACCTCTGCTGCTGCCACTGCTGGCAGCACAAGCCTTGGCTGGCCCTGGGTACCTAAACTTCAGGAGGCCCTGGGCTGCTGGGCAGCCTGCCAACCCCTCTTCCCCCGATGGGACTTCAGTGGGGCTGAGGGGCCTGGGTGCCACCATCTTGTGGCTATGGGTGCTACCATCTTTGTAATGGCATGATAGTCAATTTGCATATTCCCTGTTTATTAGAGGGGATGTTTTATTATGACTTCTCCTCCCCCAGCATGCATTTCCTAGGGCTGCCATAACTAACCCACCACAGACTGACTGTGTGACTTAAAATAACAGCAATGTATTCTCTCACTATCTGGGTGCTAGATGCCCACAAGCAAGGAGTCAGCAGGGCCACGCCCTGTCTGAAACTACAGGGGAGCCCTTCCTTGTCTCTTCTTAGCTTCTGATGGTTGCTGGCAAGCCTTGGTGTTCTGTGGTTTGCAGATACATCATTTTCATTCTTTGCTTCTGCCATCATATGTGTTCTTCGTGTGTGTGTGTGTGTGTGTGTGTGTGTGTGTGTGTGTGTGTGTGTTCCGTGTGCCGTTACCTTTTATTATGAGGACATCAGCCATGTTGGTTTAGGGAGTACTAATTCAGTATGACCACATCTTAACTAATTACATCTGCAAAGACCCTATCTTCAAATAAAAGCGTATTCTGAGGTTCTGGGTAAACCTAAATTTAGGGAGGGGACATTATTCAACCCAGTACAAAACATAACAGAGAAATACACACAATCCAATTAAAAGGATTAACTAATTAAATTTAGTATTTATGCTCCAATTAGTTAGGCTGGGAAATAAAACCAGTGAAATTTTGCTTGGGGAAGGAACTGATGTGAAACTGTCAACTTCTCTAGTCCTTTCCTGCCAGCAGACCACACCTCAAGCAATGTGCTGTATTTTTCTGCTGACCTTATTCTCCTAACCACCCTTCCCCTACACATCCCCCACACATGCACACACACCACCACCACTAGCAGGAGAAGGGAGATCCCGGTGCCTGTGTACACACGCCACCCCCAGCACCTACAGACACAGTACTTTGCTCCCTCTGTTTTGGAGATGCAGGACTAGCCCCAGCAGCGACCAACATGACACAGAAGGAGGGTCTCTCTGAAAAGCATGGATTTCAGGTTTGGCCAGAAGCAGTGCTGAGAGGACTGGAAGACCAGGGCCCACTAGGCTATCTTGTTGTGAGAACACAGGGAGATGGAATGGGTACAATGACATTGGAATACTGCCTCAGTATTTGATATCCCAACCCTCTAGTGAAGAAGGTCTGATAGGACCCTCATTCACTAAGAGCCAGAAGATGTCTGAGCAAGGGGTCCGTGTGATTCAGGTCAGGTAGGGTCTAGTCTCAGACTTACTCACACCAGGCTTACATATCTAGAGAGAACTTTCTATAACTGACCCAATTTTTCCTGACCTCCATACCACTGACTAATGAGGGGTGCAGGTAGGACTGAATTTTAGTCCAATCTGCTAGACTCAGGCGATTCCAGTAAGTTGTCTCTTTTGAATGAGTCAGTTTTTCCAATTTGCATCACTCTCCTTGTTTCTGTCCAAGATGGTATCTGGGCATGTGGAAAGCTTGGGCCATTGAGGGAGAGGGAGGCCCCTGGAGTTACACTGCTGCACAGCTTGAGCCAGCTGATGTCTGGGAGGGTGGCTGGACTGCTATTAGCTCAGACTGTTTGGAGGAAGTTCACTGCTGAAGTGTGCAGCTGGGCCACTTCTAGTCTGTTCTCTCCTTCCTTGGATGAGGCTCAAGTCCTTCCTGCTGACTCAGCGCCACCACAACCAGCACTGGCACTCTAGCTGGGACTTCCTCTCAGGCCCCAGCTTGGCAGAGGGGTCCACCTCATGTCCAAGGGCCAGGGTATAGGCACTGGGGACCCTGAAGGAGAGAGGGGCTTAGCGCTCTAGTTCTCCCGATTTGAGCAATGCTACCTGTCTGTAATTATGTATTCTCAGCTATGTCCTCTGCCCAGGACCAGGGCAGGAGCCTGAAAATGATGAATAGAGATAATTCATTGCCACACTGCCCAGCATAGCCCTACTCTCTGAACCATGGCGTGTAGCGTGTAGCTTATATAGAAAGGAGAACAGCAAGAATCCTGAGAAAAGGTCATTGTATCTCCAACCCACTCTCACTATTTCTGTTGAAAATGTAGTTCCTAATATTGGAGGTGGGGGTGAGGCAAAGTATGACAAATCAGGAAGCAAGCTCTAGACCAGTGCTATCCAACAGAGAGCAACAATGGTCATTCTGTACCTGCACCGCCCACTATCGTAGCCATGAACCATGCGTGGCTTTTGAGCATTTCAATGTGACTAATACTACTATGAATTGGAATTTTTAATTTAATTTTAATTAATTTAAAGTTACATTTAAATAGTCACCTGTAGCGAGGGCTACCAGATTGGGCAGTCCAGCTCTATACCTTAATTTTTATGTGTCCCAAACCCCTTCAATACTCTGGTCAAGCCTATGGACCCCTCTCAGATTAACATTTAAAATCTATAGGATTACAATAGAAACCAATCAATTTAATATTTCTATTTTCTTTAGTCTTTAATTACAATTATTTAATTTAAAGATTTTTTGATGTAGTACTCCATGTACTTCTTTATTAATGTATTAGATATCAATTTAACCATGAGCTTACTTTTGAAGAGAGATGAAAATAATCAATATTTTGAGATATCTGATACAATGTAATATGATTTGAAAATATCTATGTTTTCTATTGATGATAAAGTCACATGTACTCCTAATACGACTACAGTTTGGATTTAGAAATTTGTGAAAATAAGCAGGCACATCTTTTCCCATCCAAGTTCACAAACCTGTTGGGAAGACATGGAGCTGGGCTAAAAACTCCTGCTCTAGACTTATGTAAACAAGACAGGCTGATGAGTAAGGTTAATGCATTCAAGAAGTATTCCTGGAATGTCTAGCACCTGCCAGATACTATTCTAGATTCTGGGTTGCTGTTGTGAATGAGACAGACAAAGTCGGAATTTTCGACAAGTTTGTATTTCAGTGAAGGAGGGAAACGAGGAATAAATAATCAGGTAATTTCAGGTGATAGTAAATACTATGCCGAAAGTGTAATAGAGTGATAGTGACTCACTCCGAAGAATAGTGACTCTTTTAGATGGGGGGATCAGAAAGGTCACTTGAGAAAGTGACTCTGAGTTGAGACTTGAATGAAAGGATTCAGCCAAACAAAATCAAGAGACCTAAAGCTGAACGAAGTTCTTGTGATTGGCACCATGTAATCAACACAAGTGAGCACCACAGAATCACGGTCAGACTGAGGAGGGCCCAAGTCAGTGCTGGAATTTGTGAGTCTTCATCTGAGATGGCTGGAAACTTCGATTGTATTCAAAGTCCACTTGGAGTAGAAGGTGGATTAAGTGACTCTGTTGGTGAAGAATGGATTAGAAAGGAAGGTGGAAGGGGGGAGGAGTTCATGCAGGAGGCTGCTCTAGTCATTCGAGTACCAAGTGATGGTGGCTAGTGACTGGGTATTGTCATGATTCAGAATGAATTCAGGACATATTTCCAGAGAGAACTGAGAAACTATAATTAGGGAGCATGAAGGAAAGAAAACAGTCTCAGAATGATGCAGGGCAAAGTGATTTGCTGAGATGGGAGAGTGGTCTTGAAGATAGATTTGAGTCAGAACCAAGACATATTGTAGTTTTATTACTGCCCTCTAGATATTAAAAAAGAGCGGTTTGGGTAGATGAATCTGAAGTTCAGTGGAGAAATTAAGACTAGTAGTATAAATGCTGGATTCACCATCACAGAGATGGTATTTAGGCCTTGTGATTGTGTGAGATAAACCAAGATCAGTGTTTGCACAGAAAAGAAAGGCCTGGTTCTGAACCATAAGGAGACTGAGTATTTATGAATTACTCTTTGGTTAGTTATTGTGCACTGTTTTTTGGTCTGTACTTTCAGGTTGGTATGTGCTTCCAAAGACAGTACAGTCCCTCTGCTGATCTGGTAAAATAGGGCTTAACTGTGGGTTACGATGATGACCTCACAAAGGCTCCTGATAAAATATAATTAGGCTATTTGTAGGGACCCATTCCCATACACTCCCATCACTAGCATCACAATGGGGCAGTCACCATTCTCTTTGGTGGGTCCAGCATTGAAAGAATCCCCACTTTATGAGTCCCCCCTTCCTTTACTGATTTCCTAGGCTAGAGGCAGATGATCTGGTGTCTGGCAATCAGATTCACTTACCCCAGACTTCAAGCAGAAAGCTAGAATGGCAGAGCAGCAGATACTGAATCCGATCCATTCTGGAGAAGGTAGTGGCAACCCCATTCACTCCAGAGTCAGGAGTGGCAGAGGCCGCAGCAGGCACATGCAGCATCCTAACAGTGTCAGTGACACACAGAATTGTCTCTGTGCACGGAGAAGCAGGAGCATCTTCAGTGGAGTGTCTATGGAGTCACCTGGAGCTTTCTTTCTTAGAACCCATTCTCCACGCTGCCCTTGCTGGCCTTCTTGGATCACCTATTCTCCTTTAATAAATTCCTCTCTGCTAAGCCAGTGTTGATGTTTAGGTTTCCCAGGAAACAGACAGACAAGGATTTATGTGCAGGAAGTTTGGAGGCAGAGTGGCCTCAGAATCAACCTCTGTGAAGGGTGAGGAATGCAGGAGAGGGCAGAGGAAGAGCTTGCATCTGAGTAGAACCTGAATCTGATCCCATGGGGACCTCTGGAGGTGGGGGGCCCTTCAGCGTTGCCCTTAATTGAGACAAGGGAGCTGTTTTTTTCTACCTCACCTCCATTCTCCTCATTGCCCAGTTATTGGGCATAGGCTACCCAAAGGAGGGGGCATGTCCTTGGACAAGGTGACTCTCACATTGAGAGACATTCTTGGCCAGGAATGCAGTGAAAGCTATCAGTCTCTAGTACTCCAACTCTCTGCAATAAGCTTTACAAGGGGCAAATCCATCATTCCCCTAGAATCTACCTAATAAAAGAGTAACATGCTCATTAACCATACTTTTGCAATGCCCACCAGCCAGTCAAGAGTGAGTAAGCAAATTAACCCAATAAAGATGGCGGGACACAGGTTTTTCGCACCACCCAGCCACTCGGGACCTCTGGGCAGCATGGGAAGGTGGAAAGGCCGGAGAAGAAAGGCCACTCTGGCCAAAGCACAGGCAGTGCCCACAGCCAGAGGAAGGAAGGCCCATTCTTGCATGAATCTTCGTGGATTGGGCCTCTATTCTAATAATAATCTCTTTATCTTTTTTTTTCACAATTCAAATGAAAATTGAGGCTCAGAAATATTAAATGATTGTTAGAAAGTGGTGGGAGTGAAAGTCACACTCTAGTCTTAAGATTCCAAATGGTGTTTCTGTGCTTGTCCTCTGTCAAATGTTGCAGAGAATAAACACACCTTCAAGAATAGACAAGCTACACAAGAGCCAGAGGAAAGCTGGGCCAGTCTTAAGATTATGAAGCACATCACTTTTGGAACTCTTCTCAGGAACGCTTAAAGTTAGCGAGGATTTGGGACAATGGGCCCACTATTTGTGAATGAGTCTTACTTTATATTCTTGTGCACAAAAGGCCTCAAAACAAGGACCAAAGCCCCAAGTTTGATAATACCTATTGACATGAGGCCCATATTCCTATCTTCACTTATGTTCTTTTCAGATTCTGGTGGGACTTGAGTCTTCCAGTGAAATGCACTTTCATGATATTTGGAAGACAGAGTGAGGTGGAGACTGTTTTTCTACAACTGGGATGGGGAACAAGCAAGCACTGATGACAAAGGTCAATAGCAGGAGCCAGACTCCATGTCCTCTGCCTGGTCACCCGTGGCAGGGACAGACGCAACAGGAACAGCAATAGTTTCCTGACCTTTGGCGTGTAGCTACAGTGGTTGGTCCTGAAACCAAAAGGCTAGGAGCTTTGTCTTAATTTTTTCTCCTTTATCCCTTCCAAAAATTGTGAAAGCACTTCATTTCCTGTATTGAGCCAACCTGTTTCTGCTTGAACCACTTACAATGGTTTTCTTTTTTCTGTGCTGAACCTGATAGGTTGCCCCAAGCCTGAAGCCAGAGGCACTGGCTGCTTTCCATCCCCAACTCCATGATACAACCACAACCAGAGAATAGCACAGAATGAACCAAGTCCCCGAGTGCAAGAGGACTCCTCCAGGAAAACCCGGGCCAATGGGCCAGTTGGGTATTGCTTCTGGAGGTAGAGGACTGAGACCTGTGTCTTGCTATAGGACTGCAATACTCAACCTTTCTAATCATGAGAGTTGGTCCCAGAATAGACCTATCCTCCACCTTTTTGATCCACTATGCCAAGGCAAGGCATGGAATCCCACCAGCTGGTCAGGACACTTCCTGACCAAGGGCATTGACAAGAGGCTTCTCTAGCAAGCGGATGTGCAGGAGGATCTCTGGGCCACTGGCAACTGGCCAGGTATCAGCCAAAGATAGAGGCACCAAAAGCAGAGTGGACAAAAGAAAAGCATTATGGGCCCTGTGAATCCCACCCCCAAAGGATGGAAAGGAGCAGTGAACATTTAGAAATTATGCCACTTGGATTTGTAGCTATCAAAAGCAAAATGCCTCTTTTCAAAGATATCATTGTTCGAGAAGGACAGAGCCAAAGCTGCAAAGTCAAGCCCTGCAAATTCAAGCATGAAGGGCAGAATGCAGAAGGTGCTCTGAAACTATTGGCTGGATGATGCACAATGTAGGAAGGGATTAAGATAATGGGCAGCCACCTTTGTGTTTGTTTTTTTGACCTGGTATAATTTTAGTTTTTTGAATTCATTATTGAAAGTATTACAAATGTATCCCTTCCCCCCACTCCCTATTGCACCTCCAGTGTTTTTTGTCTTGCTTTTTTTTTTTTTAAGAAAAATCACTAAAATACCAGTTTCTACCCTCTAAGTCTGTTTCCATGTTCCAGGCAACAGCTGGTCCCACTTTATTGCTGTGGGTACAATGAGTTCTAGTAAATCCTGTGTAATAGTTGTATTCATATGTTCCATCTTTTTAACCATCTTCTTAATTAGGATGCTATCCTTTTAAGCAAAGCATTTACATAGTTACTTTATTGCATTTGAATACAGTGTTAGCTTCAATAGACTTAATATAATTTTATGGTTTTTTAAAAAAATGCTTTACAGTGAAGGGAATTTATTTTATCATCAGCAGGGAGTTATTCCCATGGATATTTAAGAGCCATTGTTATTATGAAATTTGTTGAGAAGGAAAGATTCTGAAGATGTAGCTCATGGTGGTAGTTCAGGCACTGACAAGCCTAGTTTCCTTGTACTTGATGTTCTTATCTACAAAGTGGGGTCAGTCTCTCCCTTGCCTACCTCATGGAGTCATTGTGAACAACAAATAAAATCTTATGCATGAAAGAGCTTTTGCAAAGCATCAGGAGTGAAGTGCCTTTCAAGGGCTATTACCCTCCCCGTGGAAGCTCTGACCTCACAGCCCATGTGGAGATGGTGGGTGGGATTTAGAGGCACTAAGGTGGACGTGAACTTTCAGGATGCATGGGTGAGAGAGCAGAGAGAACATGGATTGTTTAGAAAAGATGATGGAGGACAAGCAGAGCTGAGAGCCTCAGACATTCGAAGACTGGGGGACAGAGGACAGGTGTGGGGTTAATTGTTAGTTATGGGGACCCACTGATACCAAAGTCCATGCCTCCTTTCCATTATCCTGAGTGCTTTTCCAGCCTCACCCAAACCTCATTCTTACTTGCATCAGTGTTTTGAAAAATCCTCTATCGGGCACTAGGGTTCCATTTACCGGGGTCAGATGTCCTAATCTCCCTTTAAATAGAAATCAAATGAATCTTGGCTGACATCAGGTTTTAGCTACACGTGCACAAACAGATCCTTGGCAGTGTAATTCTCAAATCTGAATGGCAAAGATTTATGAAGAAGGCCCTAATGCCTTGGGAATAATACTCCATCACCAGTACTCCATCACAGAACCAAAAGAATATTAGTCATTTTTCAAATAATGGAGTGAAATCCATTGTGTTTCCTATGATACATTCTATAAAAATTCAATTATTTCAATTCCAGCTGTTTTATCTACTTCTTTTAAATATAGCCAAGTCTCAATGTAATCGCAAGTATAGAGGCATGGAAGCAATAGCAGTAAAAAGATCACTATGCGTCGAGTCAGAAAACATAACTTTGAATCTAATTCTGAACCTTAGTAGCTGGGAAAGTTTTGGCAAGTTCTTCTCTCCCTCTGGGCCTCAGTTTGTTAAATTCTTAAAAAGGGAATGATAGCATCTACTGACAGGGGGAGGATCAAATGAGAGAGTGTGGATAAAAGAGCTTGGAGAAAATTAATATCAGGATCTTACCTTATTGATTATGTGTTATAGCCATGGATAAATGTTCTTATTTATTAATATCTCATCGACATTGGAGGAACTCGAATATATTCTTACCTCAAATACCGATCTGCAAACTTTTTAGCTTCAAATCAGGGCTGGGAGCTATCCGTTCTTTCTTGGCTTCCCTCCCCTCCTCTGTAGATTTAATATTTAATTTAATTGCGGCCATGCCCTTCTTGGCTGACCTCTCAATTACAGATCAAAGCCCAGAGTCCTATTGCCAATTTCAAGTCCATCTAACCGCTGTCCATATATAGAGGCTTACCTATACCCCAGGATGATCCTGAGAATCTCAGTCACAGGAACAATAAGGGGAAGGTGGAACAATACGGACGCTCTGAGAGAATGGAGGAAAGGAAAGTACAAGGGCAAAGTGTGAGGGCCAAATGATTGTTCCCATCAGTCTTACTAGTTCTGAGAAACCGTTTGCCTATGTAAGTCTAAAACTGAATACCTAGCTATTTATTTTAATCCAGGGGAGGGTGAAGGCAATGTTGTTCTATTGATAAACCTGGAAGGGGAATAGAAAACAATGTGAAAACATATTTTCTGTCAGAGGGAACCTCCCACTGGCTAAATATCTGTTGGAGTTTGTGGGGAACCAATAATCAACACCACTTTTTTTTTGCCCATATTCTGAACCAATTGAGAAATAAAACACGAGGTTTAGGCAGGTAGAGAACTCAAGCATCACCTTTATTGTTGACAATGCTAATATTAAGCTATGAACTGCAAGTAAGTGGGCTTCCCAGTACTTCCTAATACTTAGTATGAGCATGCCTCTATCTACAAGCAAATGGGCTTCCTCCCCTGCAGGCTTGGTCCATGTCTGAGCGCAATGGTGATTTATTCTCTCTGCAAATGGGCTCCCTTCCGAGAGAAAGAGAAGAGGAAGGAGTTCAGGAATGCATTTCCAGTCCCTCCGTTCAAACACACCCTGAGGAGAAATAAGGGAAGGAGAGCAGAGAAAACCCAAAAATGTTAGGCTTCATATGGCCATCACTTCATACGGTTGGAAACATCAGCCCTGAAAAGCATTCCTCTCTAACAGATCAACTATTTTTTCAGCCCCAAAGTAAATTCCTGGAAGAGGAGTTAACTCTGAAACCCACAATCAATGCACAGTTGTGCTTCTTGAAGATGATGACTTGGATGAAACATCCATATTTTAAGAATACTTATATATTGCAAAATATTTGACTGTCACATGTTTCATCTCCCTTCTTACAGTGCTTTCTCTTCGAGGTTATCTACTCTGCTAATTATGAAACCATCCTTCAACCCTAGTCTTGGAGAACAACAGTTGAAGAGCAGCTGGAAATAGAGAGATGGAGCCATGGATGGTTTCCAGGTCACAGAGTCAACGCTATGAAACACTTTGCAGGATAGCATATTTTTTGTTCTCCTTCAGCCCAGATTATTTCTTAGTGTTCCCGAGTTTACTGGCATGAGTCCTTCTAAAGTCAGGAAAACCATATGAACCCATCCTGGCTGTAGCCAGAATAAATTGTTCATGATAACAGATGCAGCACCAAAGAGTGTTCCATCCTAGTCATCTTCTGTTTTATTGCTATTTCCTCTGGCTTCATTGAGAATCTTCCAAGAGGAAAGGAAGTCCATATTGTACATGCTACATCGCACTATCTGCTGGAGGAGAGAGAACAGTAGGAATGTTCAGGGGATCCAGGTCAGGGTACTCCTAATGTTAATGCAATGTTTATTGCAGTCCAATTCCAACTATCCCTTCAGGGGATATAAAGAGTTTGGGGTCCTCCACTGTCTCTATTACAGCTTGAGAGTATGAGAACCCCATGAAAGTTCAATTTTCACAGAGGAGTTGGGGGGTGACCAACAATATACATTCCTGCATGTTTCAAAAATGGTTTCTTTAGGTGCAAAAGTTGTATTAAGTAATGGCAATTACTTCCACTGTCTGGTTCCATGGGAACCAGACTCACATCGTCTATTTCTTGTTTATAAAAGAAAGAAGCAAATGATAAGTAGAATAGATCAGCAGTGACCAAAATCTGTCCTAGGACAGATCACATTGACACAGCTAGATAATCATAATAGACCCTTGGGAACAGGTTGAACTCCTTTGAATTGAACCTGTGCCACCTCCACACGCACAGTATTCTACAGATGGTAAATGAACTTGTTAGAAGGCCATGTGGTTCTTCAATGTTAATTATGGCATAGGGCATTGGTATTTATTAAGGAGAGAAAATAGACTTACATGTTTTCAATAAGAAGGACATTTTGCCCAGGACTCAGATACTCAGAAAAACAAGTCCAGCATCCTTCTTTGAGCCTCCAAAGTTCAACTGCTTTGCAAAATAAGACACAAAGAGTGTTGTGCTGTCATTCCAAAAGCCTGCCAGCTCCTGTCCTGGTGGCCCCATCACATCTAGATGTCAGTCTTAATAAAGCAAGTTCTGTTCACCAGCCCTCATTTACCACAACTCATTTAAACAGTGATTTACACATGCTGATTTGTTCCAACTTAGGCAGCTCACTGCTCCTCTGAATTTGGGGATGTGTCTTACCTGTGCAGGGATCATGAGTCCATGTCTAAAGGAGAATCATCATATTAGAAACTCTGAAGCTCCATAAAGTCAGTCTAAGCTTATTGGAAGACCCGAAAGTTGGAGCTATGTCACCAGGAAATGGTTAGCTGTTGCATGAGGATAATCTAGTTATCAAAGCCTGAGGAAAAGGCACCCCAGCAAAACAGTGTGGATCCCACTTTGCTGTATTTTCATCAAGAATCTTCTAAATCTGAAGTTTCAGCCCACCAGTTCAGGATCCAGTATCGATGTGTGTGTGTGTGTGTGTGTGTGTGTGTGTGTGTGTGTGTGTGGTGGAGGAGAACATGGACCTGTCCAGGCAGTGTGGCTCAGCTGTTTGGCAGTCATCTCATGCACCAAAAGGTTGCTGGTTAGATTCCAGTCAGAGCACATGCCCAGCTCGTGGGCTGAATCCTCGGTAGGGAGTGTGCAGGAAGCAGCCAATTAGGGTTCACTTTCTCATCTAGTTGTCTCTCTCTCTCTAAAAACCAATAAAAATATTTTTAAATAAAATAAGTGATTAAAAAACAATAATAATGTCAACTAAGGAATAGACTACTTTTTATTTATCATTGTTTGCTGAATAATTCTCAACAATGTGAGAGATAAAGTACCTTCCTTCAAAAAGTTTCGTTATTGGTCTAAGATCTACACACGTGCTGCTGTTTAATAATAAACAGGTGAGCCTTAAATTTGCACATTTTGTTACCTATCCTTTAATAAGCATTGTATTCTACATGGAAGTTCCTCTGTAGAATACACAGGGATACAGTTGCCTTTGACATACCCGCAAGAGCTACATACCTTTTGAAGGAAAGTTCTTAATGGTTCAGAGTTGTTGCTGCTGAGTTTTGATGCATTTCTTTCTCCAGTCCCTGTGCTACAAAGTTCATTAAAAGAAAAATTTCACAAGTCACCCTTATTTTACATAAAAATGTTCACAAAGCACAATGCTCTTCTGGCCATTATTATTATTTGTTTCATTTCATGACTGTCCTTGAAAATAATTTTGTCCTCTAAGGGGGAGGAGGGTAAAAGATTCTAGGTATCAGATATACTAGGTATATCACTGGGTCCCAGGGCTTCTACTCCAAAAGAAAGTACAAAACGTGATTCAGGGGGAAATAATGATATATGTGTGGATGAATACAAGAGTGAACAAATTCTGCTTCATGACACAAAGATTTGAGGTTGCCTGTAAGAAATACCTATAGGAAAATAGCAAACTAAACATCAGAACTATAGGAAATAGAGATCGGAGACAGACTAGGGTACAGCAGAGGATACGTACAGACAGGCTAAAACGTTTTCTATGATTGCCAAAGTTACTGCTTTACTTCTTTACCTCTGTGTTTCCTATCATCAAAGAAAATATTCAAGGGCAGGCATACCCACTACACCAGGCTATGACAAATGTAATGTACAGGTGACAGAGGCAGAAAGAGCCCTGGCTAGAAGGAATCAGCAAGCGAGTGTGTTTCCTGAAGTCCTAAGTGCCATAATTGGTAATCTCAGCAATGGATTATTATAGCTTAATTAACAAATCATTACAGTCCAGTGAGATAAATGTTGCTGGGGCTTCATACAGAACAGGCTGCTATCCATAGGAGTTTAGTAACCTGATCGTGGAGTGAGAAGAAACGGAGAAGGCCATGCAAACAAAGGGTGTAGCCTATGCCCAGGTGCAGATAAATAAAAAAGGTCATGCCCGTTTAAAAGGTACAAGCACTTCATTGGAAAGGGACTTATAATTCAGGATGCAAAAGGACTTAAGCCTGGAGGCAGCATCCAGCTTTTGAATGATGGCAGCGTAGGCCAACTATGGCCCCTTAGCCAAATCTGAATCCTGGACTCTTTTTGTGAATAAAGTTTTATTGGAACATGGCCATGACCATTCTTTTACACGTCGTTTATGGCTGCTTTCTCATTCATCACTGCAGCAAAGTCGAGCCGTGGTCCCAGACCGCATGGCCAGTCTAAAGTATTTCCTATCTGGACCTTCGCAGAAAAAGTTGGCCACCTTCTGCTGTAGAGCGTACTAAGGCGTTCGAATTTTACTCTATAGTTTAAAGGGAAACAGCGAAGGATTTTTAAAAGACAGCGGAACTCGAAGGGTATCTTTGGAAAGCTTACTTCACAAATACTAGTCTCAGTTCCTGAAGGTGAAAATGATGGGCCATGCCACTGAACACACTCACCTCGGGGAGGACAGTTTCAAATGAGAGCTCCCTGTGGACAGATCTGCGTCAGGTCAAAAAACACAGCATCTCCTGTATCTGCGGTTTCACTGTTTATGGTTTCCGTTATTTGCCGTCAACTCTGGTCCAAAATTTTCAGAAAGAAACTATTTTAAACTGTGCGCCATAGTGAGTAGCATGTTCGTGTCTCACGCCCATCTGCTCCTTCCCTCCCAGGATGTGAGTCATCCCCTTGCCCATCCTTTTTTCACGCTGGATAGGCTACCTGCCCGTAAGGCACCGAGGAGCCTTCTCGTTATCAGACTGACTGTCACACCTCATGCTTGTGCTCAAGTCACCCTTGTTTTACTTTAAAGTGGTCACAAAGCACAAGAGTAGTGACAGTGACAACTAGATCTGCCAGAGAAACCATAAAGTGTTTCCTTCAAGGGACAAGGTGGGTATGCAGAGAGAAAAAACCGTATATACAGGGTCCCCGTACTATTTATGGTTTCAGGCATCCCCCAGTGTGCCGTGCGACCTCTCCCTGTGGTTAAGGGAAGACTACTGACTTTGCAAGCAGGACAGATTTTAGAGATTCAGACCTTCCCAGATTCTAATCAGGAGCGAGTCGTCTAGCTGACTCAGTTGAGACAGGCTTGGGGATGGCTCTGGAGTAAGAAGAGTCACTGAGACATTTTATTGGCTTAGAGGAATCATTTAGGAGATTCTTAGAAGAATTCTAACGCATGGCATGTGGTTAGGAGCGCAGGCTCGGGAGCCAGCCTCCCGGTTAAACCCTGGCTAAGGCCACTTATCAGGCATGGACCTTTAGAGGCAAGGCTCAGTTTCCTCAGCTGTCAAATGGGGGTAATAATAAGGTTGTGGTAAAGATGAATGAATTATACTGTTTCTGTCACTCAGGAAGCAGTCAAGAAATGTTCATCATTTCCACTACCAGAAGCATTCAGATAGAGTTTAACCCTGACTTTATTTATTTATTTTATTGTCTAAAGTTTTCCATATGTCTCCTTTTCCCCCAATTGACCACTCCCGCCCCCCAACCATTCTCTCCCCCGGAGCAAGCCCCCACTGCCCCAGTGTCTGTGTCCATTGGTTATGCTAATATGTATGCATACAAGTCCTTTGGTTGCTCTCTAAACCCTCACCTGACCCTACCATTTGTCTCTGGATCTATTTCTTATTCATCAAATTATGTTGATCATTATATCCCACATATGAATGAGATCATGTTATATTTATCTTTCTCTGACTGGCTTATTTCACTTAGCATAATGCTCTCCAGTTCCATCCATGCTGTTGCAAATAGTAAAAATTCCTTCTTTTTTATAGGAGCTTAATATTCCATTGTGTAGCTGTACCATTGTTTTCTAATCCATTCATCTGCTGATGGGCATTTAGGCTGTTTCCAAATCTTAGCTATGGTGAATTGTGCTGCCATGAACATAGGGGTGCATATATTCTTTCTGATTGGGGTTTCTGTTTCCTTGGGATATATTCCTAGAAGTGGGATTCCTGGGTCAAATGGGAGTTCCATTTTTAGTTTTTTGAGGAAATTCCATACTGTTCTCCACAGTAGCTGCACCAGTCTGCATTCCCACCAGCAATGCACGAGGGTTCCTTTTTCTCTGCATCCTCGCTAGCACTTGTCTTTTTTTTTTATTTGTTGCTGATTGCTATTCTGACAGGTGTGAGATGGTATCTCATTGTTGTTTTGGTTTGCATCTCTAGGATGATTTGAGCATGTTTTCATATGTCTCTGTTCCTCCTATATATCCTCTTTCAAAAAAGTGTCTATTTAGATCCTTTGCCCATTTTTTTGATTGGGTTGTTTATCTTCCTTTTGTTAAGTTGTATGAGTTCTCTGTAAATTTTGGAGATTAAACGCTTATTGGAAATATCATTGACAAATATGTTCTCCTATGCAGTGGGCTTTCTTGTTGTTTTGTTGATGGTTTCTTTTGCTGTGCAGAAGCTTTTTATTTTGATGTAGTCTCACTTGTTTATTTTCTCCTTAGTCTCCATTGCTGTAGAAGCTGTTTCTGTAAAGATATTGCTACGACATATGTCTGCTATTTTGCTATCTATGGAGTCTTGTAGGATTTTTATGGTTTCCCGTCTTACATTCAAGTCCTTTAGCCACTTTGGGTTTGTTTTGTGTATGGTGTAAGTTGGTGATCTAGTTTCATTTTTTTTGCATGTATCTGTCCAAATTTCCCAGCACCATTTTAACCCTTACTTTAGATATGATGTTACATTATAGTACATTCCCTCATATCTCACCATATTACATGCACATCTGGAAGGAAAATGCCAGCTATATGTTGGCAGCTATAGAAACAAGAAGTGGCAACAACTAGCACTCCTCCCCCACCCAAGAATGGGGGAGAAAACTGTATTTGAGAGTAAATTATTAATCTTTCTTTATTACAAAACCCAGCTCTCAGTATTCATTAGTTATTATATTTATTTCTTAGGGCTGCCATAAAAATTACCACAAGCAGGGGTGGCTTAAATCCATGAAAATGTATTCTCTCGCAGTTCAGGAAGCGGGAAGTCTGAAATCAAGGTGTTAGGTGGGCGCTTGGGCATGAGGCTCCAGGGGACAATCCTTCCATGCTTCCCCCTGTTTCTGGTGGCTCCCACAATCATTGGGGTCCCTTGGCTGTAACTGGGGTCACTCCAATCTCTGTCTCTGTCATCACATGAACCTTTGCCCCTGGCTACATGTCTCTGTGTCTTCACATGGCCTTCTTATAAGAATACTCGTCATTGGATTTAGGGCCCACCCTGATTTTGTATGATCTCATCGTAAGTTGATGAATTACATATGCGAAGACCGTGCTTCTAGTAAAGTTACATTCTGAGGTTCTGGGTGGACATAAATTTGGGGGGACACTGTCTGACTCAGTACAGTTATTTATAGCCACATTTTCCCAACTGTGGTTTCAGGTCATCACTGTCCTTTGTCCACTAGTCCTCTGATGTTGGCACCTGTCTGTCCCTTTAGCTCTTACCTGCACCTTGAGGCTCAGCTGCCTGAGCCAGGGAAAGCTCAGAAGCCCAACCCTTCATTGTTTTTGCTTCCTCCTTGGCAAGGGAAACATGGGTGCATAATTCTTTGCCTTATGCTTTGCCATTTGGAACACTTTCGATCGGAAAATATGATATTTTCTCTTAGAAAACACATTTCAAGTTGCAAACACTCAATTTACAAACTATTTTTAGGAATGCCTGCATTGTTAATGAGGCGCCACGCAGGGGTTGGGACTATCATCAGAGCCACAGTGGGGATCCAGCTTTAATGTCATTCCTCCAGATAATGCTGTCTGTTTGCAATTTTTAAAATGAGCGTCATTATCAAATATTAAAATCTTATTTGGGAGAGGCTCAGATAATGTCAGTCCAATTTTTAGACAAGATTCTAACTTACATACAAAGGATTTAGATATTATGTTTCTTAGTGTGGTTTCATGTAAAATCAGAACCTTGGACAAGGTCACGGTCCAGGTAGTTTATCTGAGAAGTGATCCTGGGAACTATGAGAGAGGGAGCAAGGAGAGGAAAAGCCAAAATGAAGTGCTTTGTAAAGGTGGCTGCTGTGTGCAGTGGAGGCTTGATCCTCCAGGACCTTGGGGAATTGTAGAGAACATCTCCCCCAAATTGTCCTCTGAGCTGGAGCATCCTCTGAGCTCCTTCTCTCCATCAAATGAGGACTTACCTCTGGGCCTGATCTGGAAGAAGGTGCTGGAGCAGACTGTGCTTCAGATGAGGTACATGATGAGACTTAACCCACATGCACCTGTCCACCCCAGCCCTGGCCTCAGCCAGCAGTGGGCCAAGGGAAGGTGACACAGACACCAGAAACACCTGTGATAGTCGAATTCCTTCTTTTCAGGGAGGATATGATCTTCATTGTGGCCATAATCCGAAAGTTAACTGCCCTATGAATGAGGAGTGGCGTGTTATATATTTCTTTTTCAAGCAAAATATATTTCAGGTATTGTAACCCTAACGCAATTTGTATGATGTTGTATCAGCTAGGCTGCTTTAGGCAGCAAGCACAAGAAGACCCAAGTCAAGGTGGTGCGAAGAGAAGATTAGAGTCTGGTGTGGCATCCTGTGCGGTGAAACATGGATTGTGTTCGCCTCAGGCAATCAGTGGGGATCCCTCTGCAGGGTGACTTCTGTACAAGAAGGCGGCTCGGCAGGGGCTCCTCACAGGGTGGCCTGGGTGGGGATGGGTTCCACAGCTCCATTCTGACAGGTGGAGTGTAGCCAAGGAAGCATCTACCACCCGACGTGGACTTCTCCGGTGAAGCTTCCGGGGAGGTTCCTGTTCTAGGAGCCTGGAGAGTAGAGCATGGAGTCCACTCTCCGGGGACAGGGGTAGAGGGCAGGGCTGGGGCTCTGAGCAGCGCAGCTCCAAAGGGTGGCCCAAACGTTTGTCTTGGTGTATAGTTGATTCTTCTGTCCATGTGTAGAGCTGCTATGATCAGTTAGTGGCACCTGAGCTAGCTGCGGGCCTCTACTCTAACAGTGCACCTACAGATTAGAGCTTCACCTGGGTTTGAGATAGTTGACATGAAAACATTTTCATTAGATGAGAAATCTATTTGCAATAATTTTTTAAATCTCAGCACTCAATTGCCGATGACAAAAAAATGAGCTGTTGAATGAGCTGGTCAAATATAGTTTCAACCATTGTATTTTCCAGTAGCTTTTTAAATGGTTTTTAACTTTGCATCACCTACTTTTGCAAAGTATCTTGCTGGCAGCCACATTCAATTAGTGTTTTAAACTATCATCACTATATATTTTGATCAGTAATTTCATGGTGCCATTTCAAGCATGTTATATTCACAAATAAAGCTTAGGTTCCTCATTGAATTTTTTGCAATTTAATGTTTTGAAATTTTTACATAAGTCCTGTATTTCATACATTCACTATTAATTTGCACTTATTTTCCATATCTATATACTTTATATACTAGACACTCTCAGAGAGCTCCTATGCCAATCGGAGCATTATCATGTTCTATGTGTGCCATGTCATAAAAACAAGCAAGAAATCTGGAAATGGGACAATTTATTACCTCACATTAGTTTAGAAGAAGGGCAGTTCCTGGCTTGATTTACTTAAGCGCTTCATGGTGTCCTCAGGTGCCTACAGGTCTTTCCATCTCCGGCTCCGCCCTCCTCTGTAGCTTGTCTCTTGTCCTCAGATTGTCTCTTCAGAGTTGCATGATGGCTGCAGCCTCCAACCTCAGATCCTCAAGCAACCACATCTGAAGGTGGGAGAAAAGAATGTCCTTTACTTGGGTCCACCCTGGGATCCAGGAAGGCTCTCCTAGAAGCTTCGTTACAAACTTCCCAGGTCATCTCCATGGTCAGAATATAACCAGACCCCTTTTCCAGAAAGCGAATGGCCACATCCCTCAGATAGAATGTCCCATCCACAACCCTCAGGAGTGAATTCCAGGCGATTAAGCAGGAAAAGAGTTTCTTTCAAAGACCTTGGGCATAACTCACTCATCAACCTTAGCCGCATTCAAAGGAGGACCAGCCAATGTGCACCTCATGCAGTGATGTGATACAAGTACCTAGCACCTCCTGGGACCTATCTCACAAAACCATGAATCTGAACCTGAACTTTCTGAAGTCCAGATCCACTCACTATTTTAAGAGAAATCCTGGAGGCAGAGGAAGTAGCTAAACAAGTAGCAACATGAGGAGACAATAAGCTAAATCCAGGCTATAGGATGTGCTATAGGGTAAATGATCCAGTTTTTTCAACAAATCAATGGCATGAAAAAAAAAATTGGAGGGAGGGAGACTCACACTAAACGAGCCTTAAGAGATGTGTCAATCAAATGCCAAAAAATGTGAATCTTTTTGGATCCTGATTCAGGCAAGCCAACCACAAAATGACATACTTGAGACAACCAGGGAAATTCAAATAGGAACTGGATATTGGGTGCTATTACATCTTGTGGTCACTAATGGCATGAGGAATTCATTAGTGAAAGGACATGACGCCTGAAATTTGCTTTAAAATACTCTAGGCGGGGCGAGGGAGTGGTGGAAGGACATTGTCAAAACAAGATTAACAAAATTGTTGACCATTTTTTAAGATGGGGATGGGTGCACAGAAATTCATTTTACGATACCCTCTACTTTTATCTAGCTTTCAAGATTTCTGTACTGCAATATAGAAAGTTAACCAAATACTGGGCAGCTCACAGTATTTGGGGGAGCACCTGAGAACTAGCCTTGAGGGTAACTTCCCAATCACCAATCCTCCAAACTGTCTTCGAACTGGCGTGACCGAAGGTCCACCCCCTCTGAGCACCAAAGGAAAGTACTGCCCCTACTTGTACCTCCTCTGCACCAGGAACTTGGCTTTGAAACCACAGAGAAACTGATGCTTCTGACATGATTGCCTCTCAAAGCCAGGCATCTCAATGACTCCTCCGGCCCAGCAAAACACAGACACATACCGAGCCAGTTTCCTCACAAGGCTCACTTTTTTTTTTTTTACACACACACACACACACACACACACACACACACACACAGTCACACACACCCAGGAGGCCTCTGTCCCCCTCGCACCAAGGCTCACTTTGGAACTGAAGTCTGACCCTGATGAGTAGAGTCTATACGGTGTCCTAGCTGCAATGGAGTCTGAATCTCAGATCTGGCTTATATATTAGCGAATATACAGAATTTATAATATCAATATGTAACATGTCCCAATTTTCCCCAAATACAGAGAGGCTATCCATGCCTAGGACAGATAGCCACTATTCACTATACCATAATCACCACAGCTCCTTTAAAATTCACCCCAGGGGGACTGGAGAGGGACTCAGCCATCCCTGAAATATATGGACACCGCAAACCTCATTAATACAGGGCTCTAATGGCAAGGAAGAAAGGGGCAGGGACAGGGAAGGCTCTGCAGGATATGCCTCTTGGGAAGGTGACCCCGTAGTGGGTGCCACGGATGTTAATACATCCCTCTAATTCTTAAGAAAGGGGCCCAGTCTGGAAATCAGATTTATATGCTAGCTGTGTAGCCGTGGGTCACTTATCTCTCTGCCCTCAGGTAGAATTAGAGAGCTAGCTTAAATCAGGGACCTTCCTTCCTTCCTTCCTTCCCTCCCTCCCTCCCTCCCTCCCTCCCTCCC